>CM062269.1:35974631-36142131 GCA_031216635.1 Dissostichus eleginoides | reverse complement strand
ATCTGTGGAGGGTCACACACATTACCCTAGGAAATGAGCATGTTCAGTCGATAAATATGGCCACCATTAATCAAAACTTATTTGCAAAAAGGCGGGGCTTAGAAAGAAATGCTCATAACTCATCAACAATGTATCAAAATATCACAGA
Organism: Dissostichus eleginoides; assembly: GCA_031216635.1. NCBI lineage: Eukaryota > Metazoa > Chordata > Actinopteri > Perciformes > Nototheniidae > Dissostichus > Dissostichus eleginoides. Next base: position 36,141,983 of record CM062269.1, on the reverse strand, counting down.
TGTTGGTGGATATGTTCAGTCTGTCTTGGGGAATAGGCACACCAAAGCATTTTCATTTTGGACTATAGGGGGCACCAAAAACACCACTAATTTATAACTCACTTTTTTTTTATTCATACTCTGGGGTTGAGTATGAACTGAGATTTAAAGTGTCGCAACGAATGACGAACGTGGGCGTGGCCTATACATTTTTTTTTAATTGCGATGTGCTAAAAGGAGTTTCGGACGCAAAACTTGGGACACACGTCACAGCCCACGACTTTTTCGAGAATGTAAAAAAAAAAAAAATCTACTGGTAAGTTTTTTGTTAAAATAGCTCAGTAGCGGCCCCTATTGTGTGGTAGTCACATATAGTTTCTCCGGACTTCACGAATCTTGGCACAGACATTCCTCATGGAATTGCGGACATATTTGAAATTTGCTTTTATTAGCCCCGCCCCCCGGGAAGTTGGCCATATTGAAGAATGTGCGTTTTTCATGCATTTTAAGCACATTTTTGCGAACTCCTCCTAGGGAAATGATCGGAAAAATTCCAATCCAGGACAAGTTCAGCTCATATCCAATGTGATGCTAAATTGCGAAGAAAATAGTTGCTAGCTCAATCGTGGAGGTCGTAAGCTAGCAGCGAATACACCATTTTTGACGATTTACATGTTGCAAATTACTCCAAACTACATATATCAACTCAGTGACCAGAAATAGAGAAAATCCTCAGTGATATATGTTTTGTTGTTGTGGCTCTGAGTCTGTATTCCAGCACATTGGAATTGAAATGAAACAATGACTATGAGGTTAAAGTGCAGACCGTGACCAAGTATTAAATATGATTACTTCATTGAAGTGTATGTTAATTTGTCCAATATTACATTTGATCCCCCATTTTAGGGGATCAAAAGTAATCTGACACATTAACATAAACTTGAATGATGAACTGACAGTACAGAATAAAAACACTGATAAAGTGACCATCACTGTTCAAAGATAGATCTTTTTAATAATGGTGTCTAAGACAGCCAAACAAACAATGTTTACAGAACAAAATCTATTGACAGGTTATCACTTTTAAAATGCTAAAATAACACTCAACACTAAAACAGGGTCAAAATAGATTTAAAAAAATACTTTTAAAAGGTTTAAATAATATGTGCAAAACAAACACCACGACTCAAATGTGCATAACAATACAATTAAATATCAAAAATAAAAAAAAATATTGCAAATAAAAATGTTCCTACATTTATATTAGTTCACTCTGAATTGTTCTCTTCTTGCCTTCCTGGAGGCAAAGTCATTGATGACCTGATTATAGGGGATCTGGCTGCCAATCTGGTGGTTTATACTGATAATTGCCAGTCCAGCGTGTTTATTGTTGCATCCTGCCAGCGGTGCCGCTAGCGAGTGCATTGCTTGCAGGGCGCACCACCACCAAAAACAAACGCAGAAGAAGACCGACATTTTTTTCAATAGGCAGTTGGATATAAGATCATTAAACATGTTTATTAGCAATTCCAAACGTTCTAATCCCACCGTGGGCTATGGTGCAACCCTCCTGCGTGTGTGAGTATCTTTGAAATGTTTCTGCGACACTTTGTTGGGAACCGCGGCTGGTTAGAACAGCGCAAAATCCAGTTTCCTGATAATTGTCTATGGACCGTCAAGGGACTGTAGATACGGAGGGCGGCCGTACACCTACAGTCACGAAAGGGGCTACTTAACCGTGCAAGTCAATACAATCAATGCATGATGATGATGACTTTGAGAGTAGGTAATCTAGGCATATTAACACAATTAATTAAACATACTTATCACGGCGACGGTGTACTGAGATTATTATTATTTTTTTTTTTCATTTTTTGCTAGGGGGCCCTTATGGCGCGTTTCCACTACAGCGCGGAGCCCGGTTTAAGAGGGCTGTGACGTCAGCGGCCCGACTATGGTTGCGTTTCCACTTGGCCTAGTACCGGCCGGCGGGTCCTAATTCACAGTTTTTCTGGCCTCATAAAATCGTGGTTCTAGGGCCAGGAACAACCAGGCTGAGTTGTGACGTCAACACTCTCGACTGCTGATTGGTCAGAGAGAATCGTCACAATCGGCGCGCGAGATAATCCCTGGCGTCGCATATATATATAGCGAAGCTTGCAGCATTTTTATAAACAGCATTTTTGTCAACAGAGGAGCTAAAATGGCAAAGAAAAGCACGCCGTGGTTGGTCGAGGAAGTGACGACGTTCCTACATTACATTGCAGATGATAAGATCCAGCGGGAGCTCGACGGGACAACTCGCAATATTAAAGTATTTCAGGAGGTCTCTACACAGATGTCCACAAGCGGCTACTCGAGGACTGTCGTGTAGTGTAGGGAAAAACTCAAAAAGATGAAGAGTGAATATCGCTTGGTCAAAGATAATAACAACACGAGTGGTGCCAGTAGGAAAAACTGGAAGTGGTTTGAGCTAATGGACACCATTTACGGCCATAGACCGGCTAGCGTTGGGAGGGATGGAGGCCTGGACTCTGCAACGGCGTTACTGGAGTCTCTGCATGGTACGTTTTTTCTAACGCTCTGTTATTTGCTTGAAAGCGTTGTGTCCCTATCTGTTCTAAAGCTCACTTCTAACAAATAAGTCTATTTTATCCTTACATTTATGTTCGCATTGAAGATGGCGTCAAGGCAGTTTTAAGCAGCGTGACTCCGCCCACCAAAAAGCCGATCGCTCCGCCTACACTGCATTACTATAGTTACTGCCCCAGTTCCTAAACTGTAATGGAAACGCGCCATCAAGTGAGCTGGTCCTAACAAGGCCTAACGAGGCCGAGCGAGGCCAAGCGAGGCCGAGCGAGGCCGGGCTCCGCGCTGTAGTGGAAACGCGCCATTAGTGGCTGCGGGGCCCTAAGCGGCCGCTTATGTCGCTTAATGGGTCGGGCTGGCACTTCATACAAGATTACATATGAAGACATCATGATGATCCTGAGCATTTTAATTCCTTCACCCAATATTCATTTTGCTGAACAGAGCAGTAAAACCTCTGCTAACGTTAGCTTTTAGCTCCGCCGCAGGACAGTGCTGCTAATGGCTGCTAACAGCTAACAGATACCTTTAACTAGCTCTTCTCGTGCCAATTTCAATACGGAGTTGTGGTTCACAAAGTAGCTGCTAAGAAATATCGACACACGTGCATACATAAATCCCTTGTTACTTTTTGTGTCTTTTCTAAGTTTTTGTGTATTTCTATTCATAACTGTTCTTACTCTGTCTCTAACAAAGGGGTCAAGGAATGTGGGTCTGTAAACATGATATGACCAACCTGATATTTTTTTCAACCTTTTTATAGCCTGGCCATAATGTCACTGTAAAAGTCCATGCATTCTTGAATTGCATCATTTTTTATAATGCAAGGTCTCTTAATTGAATTTGGTATATTATAATTTATCAATTGATTTATATTTTGTATTAATAATGCAAATCTCCAAAGTTATAGGTTGTCAAATGTATGTAGTGGAGTAAAAAGTACAATATTTGCCTTCAAATGTAGTAGAGCAGAAGTAGCATAATATGGAAATACCATACTAAAGTGGAAGTCCGTTAACATTGTACTTATATACAGAGGTGGAAAAATAACTAAAGTAGCAAAAGTAAAAGTAGTCATTGTGCAGATTGGTCCATTTCAGAATAATATATATGATATGTTTTATAATGATTGATCATTAAAGTGTTCTCAAAGCTGGTAAAGGTGCAGCTAGTTTGAATGACTTCGTATACTGCAGGGTAGCTTGTGAATTTACTCCAGGTGGAACTAAAGTCTGATCTAAGAGTTGCTAAAAGGTACAAACTAAAGGTATTAAATAAATCTAGTGGATTAAAAGTACACTATTTAGTAGAGGTACAAAGTAGCAGAAAATTGAAATACTCGAGTAGAGTACAAGTACCTTAAAATTGTACTTAAGTACAGTAGCCTACTCGAGTAAATGTACTGAGTAGCTTTACAGCACTGCTTATATAGTTCTTATAGTAAATTAACTTAGTCCCATCAGTGCACAGAGGAGCTTCTCTGCCTGCTCCTCTCAGTGAGGATGCTAACAGTGTGGCTCTACCTCCAGACAGCGGGGTCACAGAGTCAGAGCAGGGGCTGCTGGGTGTTAACAATGTGCTGATGGGGGGGGGCGCGGGGAGGCGGCAGCAGGATACGCAGGCTTTGTTGTGCCACATGGCTTCCAGGCTGAATATGGGCCATGAGGGAGTTGTTCACCCAATTGTTCCACTTTGGGTGACATGCATCCGCCCCCCTCACAGCTCTGTTTAAATAGCTGCACCCCCACTCCCCACTGACAGATGTATCTTTATTCAAGGATTTATTCTGCTTTTTTGTCTTTCTTTGAACAGGATTATAATTATTTAGAGGGGATTAGTGTTATTGTTTGAGGATAATGTCAGAGTTTGTGTCAGAGGGGATGGATCAGAGGAGGTCTGTTTGATGTTTGCTTGAGCTGTTTGTTTGCCGGTAGTGAACTGGAAGTGGCGTGCACTCTCTCTCGTGCTCTTTCTGTCGTCTCCAGTTACACATTTAGAGCACGCAAACAAATAACTAGCTGGTCTTCTGTAAAACAATTATTGCTATTTAGGATTTCCATTATTGAATTACATCTACAATAAACCATATAAACTAAAGAATATAGCATGAACAGGTGTACTGTATATCCTTTAGGTTGTATAAGGTGTATTTTATGTGGACATTTTTATTATATAACATAAATTACCATGTTTTTTATTTATTTATAAAAAGCTTTGTCATACATTGTGGAAGAGTTTCTAAAATAGTGGATTATTAAACCAGCCAATAGTGCCGGATCAATATACTTTGTACTGTAAACGGTCCTGTCTAACATGTTATTGGTCATGTTGGTCAAGACCACATGACCAACAAAACAAAATATCGAATAAAAAGAAAAGAAAAACATTAATTGTTTTGCTTCCTACATCATAATAAACCATATTTCTTACTACTTAGGTTATAATAATAAACTCAGAAAATGTCTTAAAATGTTTTATACTTTGTTTGAAATATAATTTTTTATTTTTTCCAATATTAAAAATAAAATCACCTTTCGGCTTTGAGGTATTTTATTTGAAAGTACTTTTTAAATATCTTTATATATTATATTATATATTTGTGTTCTTTCTTCCTTTACTCATGAAAATACATTTGATTCCCACACACTGCTTGGAATTATTTGTGGTCAGTTTTATGTTGATTTAAATTACTAAGTCAGGCAAATGTGTTAAACATAACACATTAGAAGTGTTCTCCATAAACACTGTATTTCTAACTGTGTGCTTAATGTTCAGCAAACACCAGTTCAAAGGGTGAATATCCCTTCACAAACTCATGGCATACATATTTATTATTATATATATCCAAATTATTTATTATTATTCCAGCTACTGTAGGTCTTAACATTTGTTTCAAATATCTTAAATATACGTATTTATTGTGTTAAAAATCTTGACACAATATTAAGTCCATAAGGCTTTGTTTCCTCTAATTAAGAATAAAACTTTCTTTATCAAATAGTGCTAATATGTATTTTTCTAACCCTGAAATGATGTTATAATCACAGCATTATCTAGATTTATCAAACATTTATTTTAAGATACAGGATAAGTCAGGGGTCTCACACTCAAGGCCCGGGGGCCAAATCCGGCCCGCGACTTCATTTCATGTGGCCCCACAAGAGCTTGCAAAGAATATAATATATTTATTATACGGTTACATGCCGCTTTACAGAAGCACATTGCCCATAAACTACATGTCCCACAATGCATCTCAAATTAGACTTTTTTATCGGATCTTGACTTTTTTTTTCAAAATGTTACTTTTTTCCACAAATTTCACTTATTTTTTTTAGTTTTTCCAGAATTTGGCTTTTCTTTTTAAATCATTTTGTGACATGCGCACTGAAGAGACTTGCAATTGTTTGCCCTAGACTTCTGCTTTCAGACGTACTTAATTATGAAGTTATTACCCTATCCGATAATAATCCAATGCAGAGGCAATAATGTTATATAATACATTATTTTATATATATTAAATATTTATATATTTATTCTTATATAGTCTTATATATAAAACTGGCCCTTTGAGTGCAACCATGATGCTAATGTGGCCCGAGTTGAAATTGAGTTGGGATAAGTAGTTCAGAAATGACATGGATGGCTTTAAATTCTCATCGTATCGAGATAACAAGTGATGCTCATACTGTCTCCCTTTTGTAGGCCAATTATTCAAAGACAAATATTACATTTAAAAAGGACTGAGTGACCTGCACATAATGTCATTCTTGGGTCCAGTATTTATGATGCCAACACAAAGAGCTCACAGGATTTTTAAAGTACATCTCAGGATTTCAGAAGAGGCTCAGTCCTTGTGTTTGCAGGCTTTTTGTTTTGGTCTTTCACGTCCTCTTTCCCCAGTTCTCCTAAAGCCAGTGAATGACATCAATACAATCAATACAAACATCACTGACCATTTACATGCCAAATTAGCCTTTAAACAACAAATTACAAGCAATCCCATCTGATGGGTGGCCACCGGTCCTGTTGCCTGCGTACCTCCATGTGTGTCCCACTTGTTCGTGCCCCCCCACACATTCAGCCATCATGTATGTATGGGTATTGGAGGACCCCACAGCTGTTCGTTTAGCTCCTGCAGTCAGTTCCCTCAGCATCACAAAAGCCCAATCATGTTAGATGTCACAGCTGGACCATAAAACGTCTCCGTCTGACCACGTCAACTCAGAGGACTATGGCACACTTTTCTTTTACATCTGAATGGTGACACACAGTCTAGCAGTGAAGCTGTTTGTCATGCAAAGTGAGAGCGCAGAGCGGAGGTCAATGAGCACACAGTGGTGGAATCAACCGCAGACACACTCATTCAACTGGTATTCTAAATGGGACAATTTTCATCTTATCAAACTGGAATCAAATCTTATTTGGGCCATTATTGTGTTTAGAAAGTTAGTATCTTCCTTATTATGAGTATCTTTATCATCTGGTATGCAAGACTTGAAGTATAAGAAAACGTGTTCTGTCTATACTGCAAAATTGTGAAATTCATTAAATGTATTATATCAACAGATTTCACATCATTGTATTAGGTCGGTTGAAAGCAATAATATTACGTTTAAATATGAAATATTAGGTCCAATTTAATATTATTGCTTTCAACTAACCTAACACAGTTATGTGAAATCTGTGGACATAATACATTTAATTGAAGCCAACGGTTCAGTTTTTTCAGTGTAAGTAGTTTACTTGTTATATAGTTGTTAACAATCATGTTTACACAGGTTGTAGTTGACTGTGAATGGGGGGAAATATAGTGATTTATTGTGAAAAAATGTAAACACAGTATTTGGCACAATATCCATATTTAAAATTATCCATGAAAGATGAGGATTGGGATTTAGTTCGGGGAGTCAAGAGACATGTCATAGAAACAAAAGCGTCACATGAACGCTGGGTATGTTGGAAAGGCTTTTAAATCCAAATGTAACAATGAACAGAACCTCCAAGTGTTCTGAGGGGATGTTACACTGTTAAACTGTTTACTCATTATAACAGTCCTCGTGGCCTGGCTGATGCTGCAAGAGAAGTTAAGCACTTCTCGTGATGCCTTCACACATTCCACCTCCATCTGTTAAATCATTTTTACTTTTATTTTTGAAGATATCCTTTGCCATAGTACATTTCTCTTTGCAGCTTGGTGTCTTCCCCACTGAAAAGCACTGCTTTAGTAAAACCTATTTAAAATAGGGAACTGTAATATCTTGAATGTCAAATGAGTAATTTCAATTTTCAATTTCTTAGGCAAACATTCAGAGATAATACATTTAATCAGCTAAGCTAAGCACCTTTTTGAACTCAAATATGTTATTCTATTTAATTTGACTGTTTTTAACATCCTCATTTTGATTATTGTTTGTAACACAGTTTAAAGTGTGTTTGATTTGTTGGGTTAGGTTTATAGGGCTATATTATTAAAGTTTGATTGATTAGTTAACACATTTTTTCTGTAAAAGAGACAAATGTGTTATTTGTGATATATATCAATGAAATGTGAGTAAATTTGTTTGACATGCCAGAAAACATTCAAGCAGAGTTTGGACTTTTCCTTGTTTTCAGTATACGTGGTCAGATTGACGGAGTATAGGAATCACCTGAGAACAACTGCTTTACTCCTAATGATGATTTTCTTAAACTTAGATTAAGAGGATAATTTAGTGTTTGTTACTTACAGATCCATTCACTGTGTTTGGGATCTAAATAACTAATTACTGTTTCTAATAAGGTTGTTGTTTTTCGTTCAATACCTGTCTAACATTATCCCCAGATGTAGATGAAATACAGCATTAGTAAGGATTAACTGCAAAAACAAGAATTTGACATTCTACAAGTTGTTTGCAACTCACCTATAAAACATCACTTATCAGTACTAACGTGTCTAGGGGGACACATATTAATACAATCAAAGCGTGTTTAGTGACTCTGTCATGGTCTTAATGTGTGTGCCTCTGCCAAATAAAGTCAAGAAAATTGCCCTGTGTTGCAGTGACGGCTGGTGCATTTTTCTCCAGGGGGGGCTCTACCAAATTTAAGCAAACTTATACAAAAACTCAAAATATATGTCATATTACAACGCAGGGCTGGCTCAAAGGCACACAGCACTTGATCATTATTTTAGTGCCTGTTTTTGTCAACCTCCTTATTATGCTTACTGATCCCTATCCTGTAGCCCTCATTGGACAGCTATGTTTACTTTCCTAAACATGGCTCTCATAGCATCATCCATGTGGACTCTAGCTTGTTCATGCTCTATTAGTTTTTTCTGATATGTGCTTTAAGTCACTCACATCTGTCTGGATCCATGCTGGGTCTGATCCACAGACTGGTCTGATCCTGACGTTTGAGAAGGGAGGCAGGGGAAGCCAAATATAGCACTGGTGTTGCTACAGGTAGTTAGCCAAGCCTTCTTGCTGAACCAGCTCCTTGAGAAAGAGCAGGTATACTGCCTTCCTCTGTCCTCTGACTCCTGCCTATGTCAGGCTGATCAGGTCCGAGCTCTTTTACTCCCAGCTTTCACTCCAGTGTCCTCCCAGTGTGAGAAAAAGTTTTTAGAGAGTACTTGTCCATGGAAAAGTGAGTTTGGCAATTTACTTGTCCAAATACATTTTTCACTTGTCCAGAATGGACAAAAATTGTTCTTCGCCATCGTATTTTACATTTTCCCACGGTTTTTCGACACTGCTAACGTAAGTGAGCGGTAAGATTTTACTGCATCACACATAGGGTTGGGTATCGTTTGGATTTTAACGATTCCGGTTCTGCTTTTCGATTCCGGTTATTTTCGGTTCTCGATTCCGGTTCTTTGAGAGGGTAAAAATAATGACAAACTGGGAGAAAAATATATTTATGAAAACATAAGTTAAATCTGTATTCCTATTTACAAATCACTTCATACTGTTTAATTTCTTACGGTTATTGAATACAATTATATAAAAATAATCTCTGCATTGTTTGGTCCACCACACATGTCCAACCTAATAATAATAATAATACATTATATTTATAGCCTATAGGCCTAGCGCTTTTCTACAACTCAAAGACGCTTGCACGCTTACACATGTCCTGCAATACACATGCTGCAGCTGCCCAGCTGCTCACTGTTTGTAAAAGTAAATAAATAGTATTTTCATTTCAATAATGTACTTTCTATACCCTGCTTCATAAACAATACTGACATCCCTGTGCTCCTCCGAGTCTGGGGGTCCGGGGATGTGAGGACAGCGCGAGGACACAGACAGGGAGGCTGCTTTACTTCATAAAGCGCTTCGAGATTTGTCTTGGCAGATGAGAAGCGCTATATAAATTAAATGTATTATTATTTATTATTATTAAAGGAAATGGTGGTCAATATGAACAACATAGGAGCTAAAACGCTTATAACCTTCATTACGTGTTAGAGAAAGAACATAAGAAAGTTTGACAAAGAGAGACGCACCATGCAGCGATCAGCTGATACGGAGCATGGAGAGAGAGAGCTGCGGTCCGCGGGGCTCGGCCTCCACCCCCTGTCCTCACAACTCTTATTAATCCCGGGACCGGACAATTGTTATTTGTTCCTACTCGGAACCGAGTTTTGCTTCCCAACCCTGCCACTGTGCTACACTTCCCGCCCCGCCCCGCCCCGCCCCGCCCCGCCCCGCCCCGCCCCCTTCTAACTGTACAGAAAGCGGCGAGATGCATTTCCTTAGGAATCTAAAAGCAGAACCGAAACTAACATTTCTAAACGAACAATGGCGGACACGTACAATTTGCGAATGAGTTCTGCCTTTTGTAAACTGAATTTATCAATCATTTGTCATTAAATGAGGGCGAAAAACGTCACTTGTCCACCGGACAAGTCAATTGAAAGATCTACTTGTCCGATATTGTAAATAACACGTCCCGGACGGTGGGACGTGTGCTTTTTCGCACACTGCCTCCTCTCAAAGGGTGTTTCTTTAAGTGATTAAACATCAATTTCCTTCTCCATATTCGCTATCTAGTTTTGTTTACACTCCGTCTCCATCTAACTCTCTCTCATTCAAACGTCAATCACTCACTCAGGCGCTCCTGCTGCCCCCTAGTTGTTGGCGGTGTCAACAGCTGCTTTGGGCGCAGTTTGGTGCGCCCCGAGCTGCTCCTATCTGTTGTATTGAAGAGGTGCGGACTGCGCATGCACCACTTATAACGAGAGGCAATGGGCAAAGATTTCTGCGCCCCAAGCAGGAAACACGTGACTTATCAGTAACTTTAGACATCGTAAAACAATTGATATCGATATTTTATCGTAGAATATACATTTAACTGACACCAACTATATAATATGTATCTTGTTCATTAAAAAAAATGTTGTAAAATTAATAAAATAAAAAATGTTTTTAATGACAATCTAGAATGTGGGAAGAGGTGGGGTGGCTCACAAAATAAAAGAGAACAGCATGAACACAATTAGCCTACAGCACTGGCTTTCCACCTGCATGGACCCAGAGCCAATGGACTTTATTTCTGACCCGCTTACTGCCCTGATGTTGTTCTAACTGTACAAGTGATAAACCTGCTTAGTACAAATATTGACATTGCATTCCAGCCCAGACCTCTGTTCTCCTGACCCAGCCTGTAACATCCCACCTTTGCTAGAGATGTATCACAACATTTCAATTAGAGTCTGGCAAATCTCAAAGGCAGGTGGCTTTCTTGGGGCCACTTGACCTTGCTGCCATACCTCAGCTGTCCAATAAGCTACTGACCCCTCAGTCAGGCACTATGCAGACTCCTCCCCCATCGCTGCTTACCAAAGAACTATTGAGATGCTCCATAAGGAAATTGGAAGGCCACACACTAGGCCCATCCACACATCATGATTTCCTTATGGTTAGAAAATCCATTCCATAATGCCCAATCCATCATTCTACTCCAGACAATAACTTTTCACATTAATGCATATCCATCAGGCTACTATCAACAAAATATTCAACCTTATAAGGATGTTTGTATGTGTTTAATTCATATCTATGACAAGCTTATTACAAAACAATTTTATAAATAAATGAATATTTCAACATGATTTTTAAAATGATGGTGTTGTTTCCACTAAGAAAAAATATATATCTTTAAACACTGCCAGATCCCATACTGCTTTCCTTTTAGTGTTTACTTCCTCTGTGTGTCCTTATGCTGTTCCCTTTAATGTTTACCTCCTGTCTGGCTTCTTCTGCTGTTCCATTTCATATTTGACCTGTTTTTCTTCTTCTGATGTTCCCTTTAATGTTTACTTCCTGTCTGTCTTCTTCTACTGTTCCCTTTAATGTTTACTTCCTGTCTTTCTTCTGCTGCTGTTCCCTTTAGTGTTTACTTCCTGTCTTTCTTCTGCTGCTGTTCCCTTTAGTGTTTACTTCCTGTCGGCATCACTGTGTCTTTTAAACTCTTTCCTGCTCTTGTTCTCTTGTTTCCTTACTTTACTGGGGACAGTTTAGCAATCAAAAATCCAAACTTTTGTGCTCTCCACAAATAAAATAAAATAATATTCAAAAAGTATTCAACAGTGTTTTCTGATGGAGGAAACTGATGTTACATTGACTTCTTTCTGCATATCAATGAGAGCATACATAGAACAATAAGCGTTGTGTATTCAACCAAGCCATGTAATGAATAATACTTTTTTTGAGTAACTGTCAGGATTTGACTCAAAAGCAAGGTATCTCAGTCAGAAGTAACTCAAAATCTTAACTCCCAATCTCCTCTGTCGCTCTAATCAGACTCCACATCTAGGTTGTCAGGGACTGTCCAAACACTGAGCGGTGTCAGGTTTCCTCTCACCGCAGAAAAGACACGGCCTGTTTCAGCAGGGCTTCAGACAGTCACTGCACAACTGTTGTCCTCTTCCTCCAGCCAGACTCCATCCTCCTCACTCATCATGGCTGTGGGGACTTGTAGCTAGAGGGGGAGGGGGTGGGCAGCCCATGTTATATTCAGCATCCTTGTCTTTCCCAATTGTTGTCTTTATCAAGTGCTCAGCCCGCGATTGACAAGTGAACCATGGCCTGCTGATAGATGTTTCCTTTCAAAGACAAGAATAGTCAGTTCAGTGTTGTGTAGCCACCTAGCCGCCACATTCTTTGCAGTCCAAGGTGGGACGTTTATTCTGTTATTCTGAGTTGTTGAGTGGGCCAGTAGGGCAGACTTGTCATGTGTAGATTCATAGAGCCATTTTAGTGGATATAATGGAAATGCCTCCATTAGCAGTCTGAGGGCAACACTCAGTTTTTAGGATATGGCTTTCAAATGTTAAAAAGTACCACTTACCCTTCACTATCTGATCATTTGCCACCATTCCTAATCTGTCCCATTCAATTAGTTTCATCTCGCAGAAAATTCTGCCATGTAGTCTTTTGACTCTTAATTGATTGATATGCTCTTACAAAGAATGTATAACATTATGCATGGCTCACACAGACAAAAGACTCTCTCCTGCTCTCCCTGTGCTTTAACATGCCACACTCTCTTGATCTATTCCCTTGATTACTATTGATTGTCTGAAAGATTTTATCAGAAAATCAATAGTTTATGGAGGCTGTGATATACTACTGCTGTACAAGCTCAAAGTTGTCACCCCTACGTAGCCCCTACATGTGAACAAAGGGCAGAGATAAAACATATCCTATTGATTTTCTCTATTGATTTCTTTATCACTCTGATAAGGTAATGACAACATACGCAAACCTATCAGTCTGCAGTGAGATGGATTGTGTTTTTGTGCTTTAATTAAATGGGTTAATTGGTTGATGTGGTCCAAATGGTGTTTCATAGCCCAACCGGATCAGCCAACGTCATATATCAAGTTACCGAAGCAGAGACAAAGTCTTGAGGTTACATAGAACCATAATAGTCTCAACACAATTGCTAAAGGTATGGGTGGTTTTCTTTGTGTGTTTATGACCTAAACAGGAGCAGACTGTGGGAAAGTTATGCACTAGAAAGTCATGGAAATGAATATAGGCCCTTTGTAGAGCCTCTGGATCAAATATGTTAATATACAATGGTAACATTAACATACATCAGTTGTTGGGTAGCTTCAACATATCCTAATTAGCCAAACCACAGTGGTGTAGGTGTTTGTATAGTAGTGATGACAAATAGTGGCAAAGAGCATTAGTGTTTATGTAAAACAACTTTTAACAGGGGGATGTGTGCTCTTGTATCTGTGCTGATCCTCCCCAAATAATTGCAACATCTTAGTCCTCGTGCACTGTCGCGATGTCTTCAGGGCCATCACAGGTCGATACCAAATTAAGTTAACAAGGAGCGATTCATATAAAGAGTTGCATAAAGCCTTCTCACCAGGCTGAAGGTTGTCAGCATTGTTTACCTGAGGAAAACAAACAGAAGCCACCTGGAGGGGGAGCGTGTGTGTGTGTGTGTGTGTGTGTGTGTGTGTGCGCGTGCATGCGTGCGTGCGTGCGTGCGTGCGTGCGTGCGTGCGTGCGTGCGTGCGTGCGTGCGTGCGTGCGTGCGTGCGTGCGTGCGTGTGTGTGTCAGGGAAAGGCTCAGCAGGTTTAGTTTAGGAGGATGATGAGCATGAGATGATTCCAAAAGCATTAAATAAAATCCGACTTTATTCATATAGCAGTGGTTTAAATGGCAAAAACAGTAACACAAGTAATACAAATATTATATTATACTCAGACACTTTACATCAAATATATTTTCAAATAAGAAAATACATAAAAGATAAACAACACAAAACAATAATCAAGTTAAAAGCAACTCAGAAAAGGGGAGTTTTGATCTGGGTTTTGAATATGGAAAGATTGGTGCAGTTTCTGATATGTGTTGGGTAGAGAGCTCCATGGGAAGGGGCAACTATGGGGGAGGTTCTGATCCCAAAGGGCGGTTGAGTGATGGTGGAGACTTCTGGATGTACAAGAGTTCATTTAGGACTTTGAATGATGTGTCATAAAGAATGATGTTGCAGTAGTCTGTGCTGTATGTGATTAAGGACTAAATGAAAGTTTCAGTAGCAGGAAGATGAGCATTTGCGCAGAGGAGCTATGCTTTTGAGGTGGAAATAATCAGTTCTGATGAAATGGTTGACATGACGCTCGATGTAGAGGTTGCTTTTAAAAATTGCTCCAAAGTGGCGGATGTTTTAGGAGAGTGACATAATGGAGATATTGATGGTGAGGCAGAACATGTGAGATGTTTTGGTGAGGGATGTGGGACCAATGGTGATCATGGCAGAGATATCACAGAAGAGTTTAAGGAAGTTTGCTTGCAACCACACTTTAATATTAGTGAAGCAGATAGTCAGACATGTGACCTAGTTACTCAATAGCTAAAATCATTTATGGAATATTATGGAAAAACTTTCACACATTTACTAATCTTGGCAGTTTGCAACTCTGTCTCCTCTACAGGCCTTCATAGTTGGTCGGTAAAGAATATTTGTATTATGTATTTTCTTTTAAGTCACATATTTTCACTATAAAGATATATATATGGCATAACAGAAGTTTGGTATGCACTCAATGGCATGTTTTTATTTTTCGGATGGCTTGACAAACACAAGCCTCCTCAGGCCACTGTAGGGCGACCTCTGAACTGTGAGGCTGCTGAGCTGGCTTCTGTGTGCGATTGTGTTTGTGTGTGTCATAGAGAGAGAGAGAGAAATAGGATGTGTCTTTGGGCTGGGTAGGTGGTCCACACTTGGCTTGTCTGTGTCTCCTGTTTGAGTGACACACACTGTATAACCCCGGGTGCAGGCTGAAACAGATTGAATCTGTCAGCCTGTGTTAACCAATGATGAGGGTTAGCCACCTCTGACAGCACGCTACATTTTTTTGCCAAAGGACTCGTTCAATCTGCATTCAATCAATGAAAGTAATCCCTTGTTTGTTTTAGGATGCACATCTGGGACAGGTAGCAGGGAGAATAGGGGCACTGCACACTGTAAATGACCCCAACCTTTGCTTCGTCCGCAACCCTTTATATGGAGGCCAAGTCATTTCAGCTGGGTCAGACTAATGGAAAATGATCTCCCCCTCCTCTTCCTCTGCAATATCACAGCTCTTTAGCTGTTTCAGAGGTGGACATATTTATATTGGCAGGCAGCAAAGAGCTGTCTGTGACATTGGCTGAGGCCAGCAGAGGGCATTTTGGATGCAGCTGTGTCCATTTTTATTCTGAGATTTACCTTAAACTTGTGCTTACCCTGAAAGCGGAGGTCAAAAGAATCTATTCATCAATGGGAAAATCACTCAGGTGAGGTGGCCAGACAGGGGATGTGTGTGTATGTGTGTGTATTTGTGTGTGTGTGTGTGTGTGTGTGTGTGTGTGTGTGTGTGTGTGTGTGTGTGTGGTGTGTGTGTGTGTTGGGGGCAGTTATCAGTAATATTGAGAGTGGCCAGCAGTGACTTATGCAAGTTCAAGGACTTTATTGATCGGCGAGGTGGTCTTAATCAAAGTCGGTCTTCCCCCAGCACTCCTGGTGATTAAATAAGTTGGAGAGAGCTGACATAAGTCTTCTGCTTTTCCATTGCGTTTCAATCGGTCCTAAGCTTCTTTCAAGCTGCCTTTGTTCTGCATTAAAGCAAAAGGTTTAGTTTTAAGATGTATTAGGAATACAAGTCTTATTTCTATACTACTTCAAATGGGATGGCAAAAAACATTTGATAGCTTTTTCAAGTAAGCAGAGGATTTGAAAAACCTAATTTGTGGAAAAAGTAGTACTTCTTCTTATGCTTCTTGACTAGAATATAAATAGAGGGCAGACACAAATAGGACTCCACAGTTTCCAGCTACAGTTTTAAGGGTATTATGGATCACCTGAAAGGAGTTGGGAGAACTGATATTTGATGTTTGAACCTGTTTTTGAGAGTGACAAAAAATGTCCAGGTGCAATAGGTACAGTATTGTGTTTTCAATAGAAATCCCTAAGGAATTGCATGTGAACACAAAACAATAGGCTACCTAAAGATGAGCCTTGTGGCACACCACAAGTGAGATTAGCAGTAGAGGATAAGACTTAGGCTGAAAACTACCACAGGTCATGACTGATGTGCCATGGTGCTTATGACACCAATGGAATATCCACAATTAAAAACACAAGATAAGGAAAAACCCAAATTCTTTAGAATTAAATAAATCAAAACATAATACAAATGTGCTTATTTTGTTACATTTTTATCAAGACTGTGTCATTCTAAAACCCTTCACGCCCCAAACCACGATCCTAATCTTAACACCCCTTACTATCCACCTGACTGCTTAAATGTAACAATTGAGGGTAGATCACTCAAAGGACGAAAGGATACAAAGGTTTTGCTTCAACTAAGGGACAAAGCCAGCTTATCATCTGCATTTTTACTAACATTTAAGCAGTTATTTTATCAAATGACAAGTTATTTGGACCTTGGGACAATACCAAAAGACAGAGCATACAAAACGTTTTCTAATCTAAGTATATTTCTGTGCGATTTTGTGACATATTAACTTGTGGAGTACAATGTATAATGATATAAAGAATTGAAGGCTGAAACGTCAAAAAAAATAATAGAGTTGTAGGAAGAGAGAATTTCCCCATGAACTTTATTTGTCATCACTCCTCTTAGAATATCTCTATCTGAACATCATCTCTAGCGTCTTCAGAGCCACTCGAAATATCAGCAGATGTAGACGTCTTTAAATTTAGAAAGTTCATTAAAAGCTCTTAGTTCTAAAATAAGGACAGCAAATATGGCACTGAGATGTTTTATCTGTTAGAACTGATTTTCCAGTTTTTTACTTAAATATCTTTTGTAAGTGAAATCTAGGCAAACTTTAGAGAGTTTTTCTTATCTTTCCATCTTCATAAGTAGATTTACAAGAAGATTGTATTGCATCAGGCATGCCATGCACTTTTAAACTGTAAACGATCTTACATACATACGTACAAACTCAGAACTGTGCATGTACAACTTTTCCAACTACATTCAGACACACAAAAGCATACTGCAAACACACACACACACACACACACACGCACGCACGCACTCACGCACGCACGCACGCACGCACGCACGCACGCTCGCACGCTCGCACGCACCCACACACACACACACACACACACACACCACACACACACACACACACACACACACAGTCCGGTCCCAGTCTCCCTGTCTCTCCTCCTCTTTGTTCTGGCTGTGAATCCAATCTCAGCTCAATCAGCACAAGTGCTGGTGTTTCCTTCTCCCCGCTGCACTCTGCACACAGATGTTAAGCAAGAAATAAAGGTCATGCAAGCATTCAAGTGTTACTGATCTGTTTCTCCTTTTCATCCAGTTATGGAGGCTGATTGAGGAATAGGTTATCAGATGATACAGGAGCAGATAAAGCGTCCCGAGGTGTGGGCCACGGTGGTTGGATCTGATTAGACGGCCAACAGGTGAACCAGGGGGAGGGGTTTCCACGACACCAGCATCAGGTCTGCTTTGAAAGATGAGCAGTGATCTCTGAAGACAGGGAGCAACATGACAAAGCTGCAGATCTGAATCTGTGACAGTGTCCTCCTGTCTGATAGTTATCGCAGACTTTCAACATCTGCAAAGACACAGCGTTGTAATTTGATTTGCCCTGATAGAAGGATCAAGCAGACCGAGATAAAATATGTTGTGCGTGAAGTCGTATGGTGGTAAAGAGTTGGGACATTTGAAAAAAAACTGTGCAAGTGTTTTTCGTACACAAAAGAAGGTACTGGCAATTATCCTCCTTTGGAAAAGTCCTGGAGGAATATGATGAAGGTTTTTGTTGAATGTTGTGTTTGGAATATTTTAGTAATTCTGCTTGTGTGAAGAGCCTATTTCTTCCAACACAGAGCAAGTGTTAACAACTGTATAACGAATAAGTATTTCATAAACAGTTAATATGCACAAGGAAATGAATTTGTTGAATAGACCACATACTGAAAATGGCCCAATCTCTTTATAAAAAAGCATAGTTACACAGGATAAGAAAACACACACACACACCCTCAGTCCACCATTTCGACAGCTTGTCTGCAGTGTGAGAAAAGAAAAGAAAAAAGATCTCTAGTTTCTATCAAGCAGTGATAAGTGGCCTGCTTTAACCTGCTTGAATAACTCCAAATGGGTTCACACATATGTTACATTGCTGTGTTTGCCAAGGCCAAGGGAAAGAAGGTAAGCTTGGATGTGGGAAAATAAACAATCGTACCAAAGAGCAAAGAGGAGAAGGCCGGCGTTCTCAGATGAAATTAGACGTCATAGGTGATACAAAAATGGCCCATTGAACAAGCATAATCTCAGTATGTGTTTGTGCTTTTGACAGGTGTGTAAATGTTATCTTTTGGATACACTGTACATGCGGCTTTGCAAACATTGTAATCACTGCAACGTTTAAAGTTATTCTCCTGATAAGAATTTCCATTGTTTGCAATGGGAAGATTATCACAAAACTATCCAGTGTGATGCTGATAAGGCTACAGTGAAGCATTCCTCATAAGCAAAAATCTAACAACCTCCCTGTTGTTCATATTGCAGCCCTTGTCTTCAGGTCTCATATGCACTGAAGCAAAAGTTCAGTTAAGATTTATGATCTATACCTATTTTCCTATAAATGGATGCAAGGTCAGCATTAGCATGACAAATAAATGGGATCTAATGAGGTAATACAAAGAGAGAAGATGTACCACAGAATAAGCTAAAGTGGGTTTGGGAGATGTAGACCATCTCAGATCACTTAACAGTGATATATGAACTACTCAGGGTCCACCACCTAAACAACATATTACTGGATTCTGTTGCATCTTCTTCTCTATTACTGGATTGCTGTTCCACAGCAAGAATCCACTTTACTACAACCTCCCACACTGTGATATCTGTCTGACGTAAAGCAAGCATAGGTGGATGGTAAAACAGATTAGATAGTTTCATTATTGATTCACCACAATATTCTAAAGTTACCTTTAGAGCTCCTAAAAGGCTAAATGATCGCACAATGTCATTATACTCTGATTTCAAAGGCCTTTTTAGTTCTTACTGTATTATCTTTGAGAATGTGATGGCAACCAGAAGAAAATAAGTGGATCAGGAGGCTGATTAATTTGTCAGCATCAAGGTGACCTTTAACCTCAATAAGGTTTGGGGCTAACATCGGCAAAAATGTAGGATTAGGGTTGCTTTAAAGCAGTGTACTAATCTGTGTTTAGTTTAGTTTAGTTTAGTTTAGTTTATTTATTTATAGTGTCGTGGACAGTCCCCATCGATGAACTGTCACAAAAACAGTAAATGGAGCAGCTTTAGCCGACATGGCTAATTTCCAGCTGTTGTCCCCGGCCAGATGGTAATAGACACCCTTAAAATCACAATATATCAACAGCATTAGTTATAAAAAAATATAAAATAAAATAAAAAGGATGAAAGACAAGTAGATACAGGCGAGAGGATAAGAGAGGATAAAAGAGAACAATAGACAACACACGTTACTACATACAGTACATGTCACATATAGCACATCACAATCACATAACAGAAACGAGGGGCAACATCCATGATCACAACATGTAACACAACATGTAACACTCACGCCATACTCAACACAGACTAGTGTGTGCAGGTGTAGTTCTCAGTGAACCATGTTTTTAAGTGAGCTGTGAAGGTGGTATGTGTATGTATGTTTTTGACTTGAGTGGGTAGAGAGTTCCAGTTTTGTATTGCTGTGACCGAGAATGATGACTGACCAAAAGTACTCTTCCTGAATGGGACTGATAGGTCGCCACGTGTGGAGCTTCTAGTGGTCAGTCTGGTGTTGTTACGTTGAGTAACCAATGAGTTAAGAGGTGGAGGGGCTGTATTGTGCAGGATTTTGTATACCAGAACGATGTTCCTATACCTTATTAAATCTTCCCAACTCAGGATGTTGTGCTTGTTGAGGATGGTACAGTGATGGGAGCTGTTAGGTTTCTGGTCCAGTACTTTGAGGGTTTGTTTGTACAGGGTTGCTAGTGGCTTCAGTGTGGAGCTGTTAGTTTGCCCCAAGCTTGTGAGACAGTATGTTAGATGTGACATGATCATGGCATTCATGTAGAATTTGGCAGAATTCAATGTCATTGTGTTTCTTATGTATTTAAAATTTGCTAGGCTAAACTTTACTCTTTGGGTCACTTTTTTGACTTGTGTTTTGAATGTTAAATTAGAGTCAATAATGATTCCAAGGTACTTAACCTGAGGCACAATATCACTATGTTCACCTGAGATGCTTATATTTGACACAATGTTGCATTTTTTTTTTGAAAAACATTCCTACTGTTTTGTTTACATTAAGCTGAAGACAGGAGCGGTGTAGCCAGCTAGTGATCAGCACTAAAGCTGAGGTCAGTTTATCAGCAGCCTTTTGCTTTGTATTGGCATGCACATATATCACAGTGTCATCGGCATATAGCTGTGTTTCCACATCAGGACAGTCAGATGGCAGGTCATTAATATATAGGGTAAAAAGAAGTGGACCAAGTATTGAACCTTGTGGTACTCCGGTGCTTAAGTCTAGAGCTGGAGAGAGTCGATTATTGACGGTAACATGCTGACGCCTACCAGTGAGGTATGATTCAATCCAACTGAGTGTTAATGGAGAGCAGTTAAAAGCTGACAGTTTGGACAGAAGGACCTTATGATTGACTGTATCAAAAGCTTTGCGTAGATCCAGGAATACTGCACCAACAACAGCTCCTTTGGCAACCATTGCTTTGACCTTTTCTATAAAAAAGCAGTTGGCTGTTTCGGTGGAATAATTTGCCCTGAAGCCAAACTGCATGGGATGAAGTTGAAATGGACTGTTGTTTAAGAAGCAGACAAGCTGTTCTGACACCCACTTCTCAGCCACCTTGGATACTACAGGTAAGATGCTAATTGGGCGGTAGTTGTTGATGTTCAGATGGTCACATGACTTGAAAATGGGGGTTACAATTGCAGTCTTCCATGCACTTGGGAATGTCCCATGTAATACAGATGAATTGATGATTTGGGTAAGAGGGCAGACTAGGTAATCTTGCAGTGATTTAAGCATTGCAGAATCCATAGCGTATGTGTCATTAGCTGTCGAAGTTTTAAGAGAATTAATAATTGCTTTGGTTTTTAATTCCGATATGGGTTGAATGCAAAGTGGCAGTGGTAGTGGTAAAAGACAAATTGTAAATTGTAATGCACTAAAATAAGCACTTACAGTATTTAAGACAAGAGTAAGAAAAGACAAGATCAAATCAAGAAGTGGCTGTTTGACCTTCTACTCACACTTCTTTTTAACTCTTTGTCATTGCTGAAACAAGTTCGGACAATATATGCAGAGGTCCAACAAAAGACTTCTGATAGATGTCTAACATTGTGATATGCCAGCACTGTAGATACAGTATGAAAGCTTTCATTGTCAACTGAATTTTTGCCCATCACTCCTCACACAACACAGTCTCACTCCCTGAACGTCCAGGAGTGACGCTTGGTCAGGGTCCTATGGCGTGCAGTTGTGACGCGCCGAGTCTCCTTCAGCTTCATAAACGGACGCAAAGAGCTTTCAACTGATTGCAATGTATTCCCATCGGCGGCGGTATTTGACGCTCAGGGAAGCACCGCATCGGTCCATGTCGGCGGCATTTAAAGGCAATGTGAGCGTCCATTCCCATTGGATAACGGAGGATTTTACACCCGGAAGTAAGTATTCTCTTTACTGTCGATTGATTTTACAGTGATATCTGCACTACTCATCAACTCAAAAACACCAGATTATCCTTGTTAATTACACAACATTGATTGGTTTCAATTGTGTTCAATGCTTTTGTATTTTTCCCCTTCGATTCGGAGAAACAAATATTTTTTCTGAGTTTAGGATGGCAGAAGACACTACACTACCCAGAATCCTCAGCTTTCGTTTGGGACTACAACATGTGCTTTGCTCACAAATCCCGTGATTAGTCCTCAAGCTCTGTGATTGGATGTTGGAGTGGCAGTGCGCGAAGTTTACACCGAGCGTCAAACAGCACTTTGAAATGGAATGAATCCCATCGACGGCCCACTAACCAAAACAGGAATCGAACGTGTCCTACCCCCCCCCCCCCTTAGGTCACAGGCTCCTCCAACAGTGCAACACAATAAAACAGATACACAGAAAAAATAGTGCAAGTAAATACAAAAATAAAAATAGTAAAAAGTGAAATAGTGCAATAAGAGTCTATATACAAGTGATTGGAATATGATATATTTGACAAATAATTTCTAAGTAGCAGCCAGATGAATGTTATGGATGTTGTTTAAAAGTTCAGGTGTTTAATAGTCTTCTGGCCTGTGGGATGAAGCTGTCCCTGAGTCTGGTGGTTTTTACACAACTACGGTGTAGTTATGCAATGATGACAAACTTGGGTCATAGGTTCCTCAACAAGACATCTATCAATATGTGTGTACCTCCACCATTAAACTGTCATATTCTGCACATTTCTTATTCTATCTACATACATCTTATAAGAGTATAATAAATATGTATAATATCGGTTAAAATAAGTACTTCAACATAGTTAACATTGCAGGAATGTTGATTGTCAAGTCCCAAAACAAACCATGCAATATATTAAACGTTAAGTACTTTGTCAGGCTTAATATTTATCAGATACCCCCAAAGCTTTTTGCTTACATGTATTTAAAAGAAGACCTTAACCTAAAGTATTATTTAATGTTTAAATAAAGCCTAATTAGTTTGTCTGTTTTGCACATCCTCCTATTAATATCTTTGTACATCCGGCACTAAACTGTTTTATTCTAGATATCATTTACAGTATCTTCTTGATATTTTCTATTCTATATTTCTATCATTGACCTTCTACTTTCCTCCTATTTTGTATGTACTCTTAATATTTAAATGTTTTCATAAAATATAACACATTCAAAAGTGCTTTACAAAAATGAAAGACATTAAGAAAAAGGCATTTTAAACAGTCATTAAAAAGCAACACAATCTACCTGCATTGCAATTACTCTAAACGTGTAATAACGTGCTTTAACCAGTAGGTGGTTTGGGTTAAAAAGCTGTCAAGTTTACAGTGTTAACAAAATAAAATATACTGCTGTTTCCGGTTTAGTTTACGACGGCATATTTTGTTATTGTTTTGATATTTGTAACACAAAAGCGATGGAAAAAACCCACAGCAACACAGAAAAGATGGTCTTAACATGACCCAGCGGTCTAGTAGTTAATAAAAAACAATAATATCAAAACAAAATATTACTACTAACTTTATTGTGAAATTAAAACAGAACGGTAAAAGAATAGTTTCCGGTCTATTCTGAGGCCCGATCTCTGTAGATAAATAAAGAACTACGACAGATGTGTAATATTTAATGCAGCCGAACCATTTATTACAATGCATTCATGTGATGACTTTCAAAGAGTAAAGCAAGCACTGCTGAATAAAGTATGATTTTATCTTTTACGAAACGTTTTTTTTCATATGGAATGCAGTTGGAGGTCAACCAATCACAGAGCTTGAGGACTAATCACGGGGTTTGTGAAGCAAAGCACATGTTGTAGTCCCAAACGAAAGCTGAGGATTCTGGGTAGTGTAGTGTCTTCTGCCATCCTAAACTCCGAAAAAATATTTGTTTCTCCGAATCGAAGGGGAATACAAAAGATTGTACACAATTTAAACCAATCAATGTTGTGTAATTAACAAGGATAATCTGGTGTTTTTGAGTTGATGAGTAGTGCAGATATCACTGTAAAATCAATCGACAGTAAAGAGAATACTTACTTCCGGGTGTAAAATCCTCCGTTATCCAATGGGAATGGACGCTCACATTGCCTTTAAGTGCCGCCGACATGGACCGATGCGGTGCTTCCCTGAGCGTCAAATACCGCCGCCGATGGGAATACATTGCAATCAGTTGAAAGCTCTTTGCGTCCGTTTATGAAGCTGAAGGAGACTCGGCGCGTCACAACTGCACGCCATAGGACCCTGACCAAGCGTCGCTCCTGGATGTTCAGGGAGTGAGACTGTGTTGCCTCACAATACTAAATGGTAACCATTTGTGTTACAATGGGAAGAAGATTTAAAGATTTTTGCAAATGTCCTCCAACAGGTACAACCTGAAGGAAGAGTGAGCGGGGTCCGTTACTCGCTTTCACAGAGCAGTCCAACAGCCAGGTGAGGGGGGGGGGCTGCCAATTGGAAAGTTCAGGAAGACTTCTGGCCTTCAGTTTCGACCACATCCTCAATATAGATGGTGTCCCTTATGCTGCTAATGTCTTTGTTGATAAGGGATACAATGAGCGGGAGGAGTTGAGGTGTTCTGAAAGAGGACCTTCTCTAAACTCAAGTTTGTAAAATCGGACTGAAGATCTCCCTGACTCAGGAGGGTCTTGAGGCATTTATTCTTATGTTCCCAGAGAAAGTGATCCCAATAGGCGCATTCACACCGCAGTACTTTTCCCACAAAGGTTCATCAGAACTTAGTTCATGAGAACTCTTTAGTTCTCATGAACCTCCTCATCTCCACCGCTCCCATGTTTTCTTTTGTGTTGCCATAAGTTAGTCTCTCTGCATTTGTGCGCTGGGCTAATGCTAATGCTAATAATGCTAATGCGAGGATAATAAAATGGCGGCTTCACAAAACTTTTTGGGAGTTTTACGGGGCGTGGTTTGCATTCCGCCCAGCCAATCAGACATAGGAACCTTTTTCTCCCACAAAAGTTCCTGCTCTCTAGCAGGGACGGAAAAGGGGGTAAAAAAGGTTCTGATGAACTCATTTTAGTTCCGGCTCTTTTTGGTGTGAACGCGACATTTCGGAACTATATCGGAACTAAAGTGGGAAAAGTACTGCGGTGTGAACGCACCTAATGTCTTTAGACACTGATGGAGTCTCTGAGAACAGTGAACTGCTTGGAGAGGTCCTGCTGATTCGAGATTGGACACGCTCCATTTGACTTAATAGACTTGTATATATGTTGTTCAAATACTCAAATATTTCATGTTGAAAAGAAGAAGAAGAAATCCCTCCATACCAGGAGTTTTTTTCCTCTGGTGGCAGGACCAAACGCATTATGTCATTAGTAGAGAAATAGTGCTAATCTGAATTAGTCTTTTGCATGGTGTTACAGAATATTTAATCTTTGGATAACAATATAGTTTTTATCCTGCTTAATGTGCCAGTGGTGAATCTGTGTTTGGATCAGTTTGTTGTTCATGAAGCAGGTGACTATCTATAGATCCCGGATACAATACAGTTAATATCAAACCTACAGAGGCTAGGTTGGTCACTATCACAAAGCAGTGGAATTGGCTAATAGAAATTTGGACAAAAGCTATAACCTTGGCGTTCTGTTCATAAGAAAGCTTTGTGGGCCATGCAGGCCCAGTTGGTGGTAGATGGCTTGTATTGTCCGATCCATCTACTCTCACTGTTCTGGAGATAAAGCTATTCCTCCTTTAATGGATTCTGCTGGGTTTTGTTATGCTATTCATCCTGAGTGAAAAGCCACTGCCTGCTGAGGAACAATTCAGGGAAGAATGTGCCAAAGCTAAATAACAGTTGCTTTTGGAGTGGCAAAACAACATGCGTTTTACACGCTCAGTGTTCAGCACGCCCCATTCACACAGCTTTCAACACCAGTATGATGGATCACTAGATATACTGCAGCTAGTGTCTTATTTCACCACGATAGACTGTCAGATACAGCATGAACCGTGGCTTTTTAAAATTAGGAAATAAAATGTATGGAATAAGATGTCATATTTTTCATAAAGCTTGCATGTGGAGTGCTCACAGAGCATTATTGTGTGGGTGTATAATATCTGATGGGGACACATCAAAGCGGAAGTGGTTCTTATCTC
This sequence comes from Dissostichus eleginoides, assembly GCA_031216635.1. NCBI lineage: Eukaryota > Metazoa > Chordata > Actinopteri > Perciformes > Nototheniidae > Dissostichus > Dissostichus eleginoides. Next base: position 36,115,522 of record CM062269.1, on the reverse strand, counting down.
TGGAATTCAACAATGCTATCCATATTCCAATGCCCTTGTTGGAGTGCATGTCCCTCTTTCTGCTTGATCCACTGCAGGTACTGTTACAAAAATAGCTAGCTACCAGCATCGAAATATCCACAAGCTGTGGCACAATGGTACGAATACAGCTTGAATACTTAAGTGTGTGTGTATGTGTGTATGCAAGGGAAGGGGGCGGTTGGTGGGGAGGGGGGGCGGGGGCACTTCAGTATCCATTCAAGCCCATCTCTGACATATTCCCTGGCCTTGAAGTCTCTGTAGAGCGTGGTGGTGCTCTCTGGGCTTTGTTTACGGATCACAGCTTGTTTACTATGAAGCCCAGCGCCAACCCTGAAGAGATGTGGGCCCAAGATGTTTTATCTCTTGTCAGGGCTTGCTTCAATTAAATTAATGGAATCCATTCAGCACTCCTCTTTTCCTTTCCCTTTCAGGCCCCGGCCACAGAGGAGAATATATTAAAAAGATCTTAGAGCCTTAAGAAGGTACATCATAACATCATAGTATTAGCCTCAGTCAGTAATTTCTCTTCGCAGAATTAGTTCGTTTTTTTTCCCTGACTAAATGAAATAAGCCATAGAATACAAAGCTAACTTGGGGACGTTTTTATTTTGTAGTTTGTATGTAAAATTGTGAAGGCAGTTTTATTTTTTTCCTAAAATATAATACTTGCTTACATGGTCTTTTACATTAAAGGGGACCTATCATGCAAAATGCACTTTTTGATGTCTTTTATACATAAATATGTGTCCCCGGTGTGTCAGGGAACTCACACAGCGTCAGAAAATAAAACCCTCTCTCTTTTCCGCTGTACCCAAATCTCTAAAAACGGGGCTACAACGGAGCTGATCCAGATTTGCGTCCGATATGACGTAATATCGGAAATGTGGACCCACGGCACTATCAGAAACGATGCCCGACTGTTTTGGACGTAATATGGTCGGTGTTTACATTAGCATCACTAACACTCAGAGCTAACCTGTACTGGAGAGCATGTGTGTGAAGAAGCTGGATATAAAAAGGAACTCACCTTGTGGTATAACCGGCAAGAGAGAAAGCCTTTGAGCTCCATACTGTTTCAGAAATAATCCTTGATAATCCATGATATGGCGTTTCATCACGGCAGTATTTAGTTTAGTTTAGACAGTAGCTGCCAGGTCCTGCATGAGCTCAGCACCCTCCTTTTTATTTATTTTTATCAATTTCTTCTTTTTTTTTTAAAGCTTTATACCCAAAATCAGCACTTTTGAAACAGGAAGTGAAATAGAGGGATATGAGGCATGGCTAGAATGGGTGATCTGTTTGGTATTTTGAGCAAAACACTTCATATACATGTTTTTTATATATTTGTATATATCTGAGACCTATGCATGATAGGTGCACTTTAAGTTTATAAAAGGTGACTGATTGCGTATATGATTGTTTTTATATCTGATCCATTTTTAGTTGTCACATTTAAAAAAGGGTATTAAACCATCATCTGCATTAAAAAATTAATAAAGTTATTTAAAACACAGTTTTGTTCAGTAAGCATACCATGAAAGCATGAAAACTTCGATCCCAATGTGGTGTCAAAACAATGCATATGTGCGAGGAATTCAATTCTGAATGTTTTTTTCATGTTGTCTTAAATGTGTCCTGGGTAGATGCTTCTCCTTACATTTGGAGCTCTTATCCTTCATAAGTATTACTGACGAATATGTTTCCATGAAGGAGTGCACTGCCAAACTAACAGCAGCTCAATGCTGAAGGAGTCTTTCACTGATCTGATGGAAAATATATATGCATCCAAATCCCCATTATTAAAGTCTGGCTCTGTGGAGGACAGAATCATATATTGTCAATGCAAAACTGAGTGATAAGGTTTCTGCAGCATTCTGGTTTGAAATGTCATACAGGAGGTATATATCATATATATATCATAGTATCTAAAAATAAGAAAATAATTGTCTTTCCTGAAAACGGAAGATTTACTGGGAAGAAGAGCAGACCCGTAACTATCCTTTTAATAGTCAGCAATGAAACAAGTTTCAAACTATCTATGGACAAGTAAAGTTTCCCTATCCACATTTTTTGGCACCACCGTAACAGCATCTCAGTGTTATCCTCGCAAAGGCTAAATGACAACAGCATAAGGCTACTGTTCCAAAATCAAATAATATACATATTAATATGAGCGCTCACTTAAGAATGTACTACTATCAGAGTGGTACATATATGTTTTTGGATTAATTAACTATTGTTTACACATAACAATAACCATCAATCATTTGGTAAAAAATGTTTGTTTAATTCATAGGCTTTCATTTATATAACCTGCTACTACCTATAAAGATACACGTTTTTGAAAGTATGGAAGCAATATACTACCTTTATATAATGCCACACAGTGAAGTCTTTCTTTTACTCTCGCTTAGTAACAGGAAATAACCTCATTCACCTGGCAGTAGAAAAACAATACTTTATCCCACTTCAACTTGTGATTTGCGACATATAAGAAAGTCACACCTACAAAACTAACTATTTAACTCTCAGTGGTCTAGGTTGTATACAGTATGATAATGAATCTAAGGAAATTACATGTGTCACAAGACACTCACAGACCTTGGGAAAAAGGGAGATTCTTGTTTTGACTGGGTTCTTTGTCTCAGATGTGTTTGTCAAGTAATACAGTTTTCTTTTCTACCTGTTCAAATAGCAGCTTGTCTCGGTGCAAATACTGTTATCTCAGCACACGCTATCTACATACACTTGCTGGAATGTTATCATGGAGAACCAGCAAAGCTACAAAAAGGCCGCTCTTGTTGGTTTATAAGCATTTGTAATCACCTTGAATTTATACTCTCAATGCAATAGAAATACAATCACATGTATAACCACTGTGAGAATAGTGTATACATATTGGTAAACTTTGATTGGGACAATCAAATAAGCAATAGCAAAGCAAAATGTTTTGATGTTTTGATAAAATCCATCACAGGCACAGAAGTGGGCAAATAGTTATTGAGAACTACAGTAGTTGAGTTTGTGTGTGTGTGTGTGTGTGTGTGTGTTTGTGTGTGTGTGTGTGTGTGTGTGTGTGTGTGTGTGTGTGTGTGTGTGTGTGTGTGTGTGTGTGTGTGTGTGTGAGACATCCTGCTACTGTTGGTTAATCATTAAATTACCTTTCTTGTCTTTCTGTCTACTTGGCAGCACATTTTTCTTTTAGACATTCTGTTGTATCGCACAGCCAAAGGGTCTGCATATAGTCGTAGGTATTTAATCAAGGCATGAAATAATCTTTCAGCTATAACTCAAACATTCGCCTCAGGAAACGAGTACATATTAGGCTAATTTTCAGATTCATATTTGTATTTTGTGTCTCTACTGGGACATGTCTCCATGCTTTAAAGGGGACCTATCATGCAACATGCACTTTTTGATGTCTTTTATACATAAATATGTGTCCCCTGTGTGTCAGCAGTGGCGGCTGGTGGATTTCTTTCTAGGTAGGGCTGTGCCACATGCAATCAATTTCAGCAAACATCCCAGTATGACCTAATGCAAAAAAAGACAGGATTTTCAGTGTTAATTTACCAGTCTTAAATTGTAATGCCTCCATAAACAATTTAAGCATTTGAGACTGAGGACTATGTACAAAAACTTTAAAACAATGGCATTAACAATACTTGCTATATGTATATATATATGATGTATATAATATATATATATATGTATGGAAATATATATATATATATGATATATATATATAATATATGTGTAACGGTATTATAGAAATGTTTATATTTGGATGTTCATTTGTGTGGATTTCTTATCAATTTATGATTTTGTAAATTTGAGTGTAATTAGACAATTGTAAAATGTAGAGTATTATCTGGATAGCGAAATGTAGAATGGTTCACATTTGGGATGTGGTCGGTGAGTCACATGACCACAGTCAGATCAGAAGGCATTGCCATGGCAACGCACGCCGTTGGCATAATCTACACGCAGAGGTCTTCAACAGGGGGTCTGTGACCCCCAGGGGGTCCGCGGAGGTACTGCAGGGGGGTCGCGAAATCTTTGGTTGATTAGACAATTTTTTATATTTCTTTAAAAAAAAAAAAAATTCCCAATTTTTTTTTCCCACAAATTGAAATGTCTTTAAATGCACATTAACATGAATCCAACATATTGTAGCAAACGGAGAAATGGAGGCAGAAGACGTTATCTTTCAGTCAGCAATGCACGCATTCAGCTACACACAGTAGCTATCTCAAGCTAGGCGCCGGTTCACTCACAGCAGGAGACTACCTCGGACCTGTCCCACCAGGCCTCCTGTACACAAAGGGGAGGACCCGCCCCTATCGCTGCTGTGCCAATCAAGAGGCCGCATGACACACGCTGGCTCTGTCAGGTTCCCCGTGATTGGCCGAGAGCCTATTCAGTCCCCAGTTTACTAAGGACCCAGACACAAGGACGCACGCTGCGATATTATTGAGAAGACCATACCTTTATATATATATAAAAATTGATCGTTTTGTAACTCGACCAAATAATCCACAAGCACAAGAGAGATACCATCCACCTCAGAAACCACCAGTGAACATGCAAGTGGCGAGGCGGAACCTGCTGCTGATGTAGCAGCTAATAAGGGTAAGCGCAAACGAGAGAAGACCCGAAAATATGCAGATAATTATCTGAAGTTTGGTTTTACCTTTAAGGAGACAGATGGCATTGAATTTCCAATGTGTGTCATTTGCTCTACTGTTCTTTCAAATGAATCTATGAAGCCATCAAAGCTGCAGCGTCACTTGGAGACAACACACAGCCACTTAAAAGACAAACCTGTTGAATACTTCCAAGCTAGCCTCAAATCCCTCCAAGGTCAACAGATATTGATCAGAAAATCAGCCAAAGTTGCTGAGCTAGCTTCGAAATGCTCTTATCAAATTGCTCTTCGGATTGCCCACAAGAAACAGCCATACACAGTTGCAGAGGATTTAATATTGCCTTCAGCAACCGATATGTGTAAAACAATGTATGGGAATGATATTGACATTAACAAACTGAAAACCATTCCAGTGTCGGACACAACCATAGCTTGCCGTATAGACGAGATGGCATCTGATGTGAGGGTGCAACTGATAGAGAAGCTGAGGTTGGCAGATGCATTTTCATTACAATTAGATGAGTCAACAGATGTGTCTAAGGACGCCCAGCTTCTGGCGTTTGTGCGCTTTGTCGACGATAAGGAAATGCAGGAGGATTTTTTGTTTTGTAAGTGCCTCCCTCAACGCACAACTAGTTCTGAAATCTTCAAAGTCATTGATATTTTTTTCAGAGAAAATGACATTCCGTGGACAAAATGTATTGCGCTGCGCACTGACGGTGCAAGAGCCATGGCTGGTTTAAAAAGTGGACTAATCGCGCTTGTAAGGGATGTGTCTCCGCAAGTGATTTGGACGCACTGCATGCTACACAGGGAGTCACTTGTTGCCAAAGATATGAGCGCTGAATTGGCAGATGTCATGGACTCGGTAGTGAAAGTAGTCAATCTAGTCAAGAAGAGCGCATTGCAAACGCGTCTCTTCTCTAATCTCTGTGCTGCTGAGGGAGAAGAACACACTGCGCTACTGTACCATTCCGAGGTTCGATGGCTTTCACGTGGAACAGTGTTGTCACGTGTGTTGGAATTGCGCAAGTCTATTCGGGAGTTTTTACTTCTCCAAAAGCGCACAGAGCTGGCTGCACTTTTCAGTGACAATGTTTGGGTCACCAAACTTGCCTATCTTGCTGATGTTTTCGCTGAGCTGAACAAACTGAACAGTTCAATGCAAGGCCCCAATACACATGCCATTCATCTGTATGACAAAATGGAAGGCTTTCTAAAAAAAATGAAAAGATGGAGGGAGCGCATCGGGGAGGAAATATTTTCCATGTTTCCATCAGTGGATGAGCTGGGAGATTCTGCTGTGCTCTCGCCCCCCGTAACACGCGCAATTATTGCGCATTTGGAGGCGCTCGAGGGACAATTTGGGCACTACTTTTCTGAGGCTGACTCCTGGCGCAGGGACAAGACATGGATACTGTTTCCATTCACAGACAACGCAGCAGACGGCACACGCCTGACAGTGACAGAGGAGGATCAGCTAATCGAACTATCCACGGACAGTACGTTCAGACACATATATGACACAAAACCACTCACCCAGTTCTGGATCTCTTGCCAGAAAGACTTTCCGCAATTGTCAGGAAAAGCTATGATGAGCCTTTTGCCCTTTGCAACAACCTATCTTTGCGAAAGTGGATTTTCCTCACTCACTTACTTGAAAAACAAATACAGGTCAAGGCTGCAGCCTGAGGCTGATATGACCCTCTGCCTGACAACCTCCATCCGTCCAAGGTTAGATAAGCTGTGTGCTACTCATCAGGGTCAGACATCTCACTAATGTGGGAGTACGTGTGCCATCCACAGATGGTTTGAGGATTCACTGTCCCTTCTACATGTATGTTTAAAGTTAAAATCTGTGAATTATTTTAATAGCTCAGTGTTGTATGCAAGATGTATGTTTATAAATGGCAGTGGCATGGTCACCCTGTACCTTGCACTTGTTTGAAGTTAAAACTTGAATCTGTGAATTATTTTAATAGCTCTGTGTTGTGTTCAAGATGTATGTTTATAAATGGCAGTGGCACGGCCACCCTGTACCTTGCACATGTTTCAAATAAAAACATGAATATATTAACCTGTGTATTATTTGATTAGCTTAGTATTGAATGTACAATAACAGAGTAGCTATGTTTATACACGGCACTAGGCCCCGTTTAATATAAAACACAATTGTATGCCATACATATAGTAGGGGGTCCCTGCTCCAGCTCTCCATCAGTTTGGGGGTCCCTGGCCTGAAAAACGTTGAAGACCCCTGATCTACAGGGTTCAAGAGGCGCACACGGTAAATGTTTCTCTTATGTTGATATGTGTGTTAATATTTAGTGTGTGCTTTGATTTAGCTAATGTGTTAGGTGTTACGATTTAAAGTAAACTTTCAAGTGTTCATTTCTACACGTTGTCTTCGGAGAAAGAGAGTGAGAGGGAGAGAATAAAACTTCAAAAGACATCAGTATGTTTGTGGGCTTATTTATTGGACCGGTGTAGCTACAATATGTATGTATATATATATATTACAGAACAACAGTATAATCAACAGTAATACAAAAGCTGAAGATGTAACAAACAAATTATTATTATTATTATTCTTAAAATCAATGTGGTGTACGTCATTGACGTGCCTTTAAAAACGGTGGTGGTCTTCAGGTGCTCCTCCAGCACAGTGTGCAGGGAGGAAGCTAAATCCACCAATCCTCTGAAAATGCCAGGGTTGACTGAAGGGTCAGTCTCGTCATGCCCACACAAAGCCAACTCAAAAGCCCCACATAACTTCATTATTTTGGATAAAATATGCCGGTTTTTATCCACCTCCTCATTTACTTTCCTCACCCCAATCCTGTGGGCATCGTCCAGCTGTGTAGCAGTTGCTTACTTTAGCCGATAAAATAATCGCCCCTCCGGTAGTAATTTTGAGGACGCTGATTGCTACATTTTATGACACACGTTCATATCTTGAATCGGCAATTGACTAACCTGCTACAGACACCCGCCTCCGTGGGGCGATTTCTCCATCGCCCCAGCACAGTACTTCAGTCATACAGAGTACCAGGAAAAGCATATATATTGCGCAAATTATTTTGAAATCATATCTTACCAACCCAGTCTCACGGCATTTCGTGTTATAGTCACGACATTTAATCTATCGATTCGTGTTCACCAACACGATTTCCCCCTTTTTCTCGTGTCACACAGAACGATTTTAAAAGCAATGTATTTCTATTGGTAGTATGTTTCGTGCCTGCAACACGTATTTTTGTCCGGTCGGGTCTTGGAAGACCGGAAGCTGTGTGGTTCATAAAAACATGTTCTTACTCAATTTCAAGCCACGATTATTGTTTTTATTTTAAATCGTATAATGTCAGACTTTTTTTGTCATCTGCGAGGAAAAGAAATGGGCTCAGAGCCTCAGAATACTGAAATCTGTATTTTTAAATATTTTTTTCCTTCTAATTTGTTATTCTTTTCTAAATAACACACTGTTATTGACTCAACAATAACACACAATTATTCTTGTTTTTATTTATTTGTTTAATTCTATAATCTCTGGCTTTTTTGGCGTCCGTCAGGAACTGAATTGCAAAATAAAATAACCGGAAACAGACGTAGGCCTATATGGGACATTTCATGCATCATTGCGATACACAGCCACTGAACTGATTACCCAAGATCCTCAGCTATGGTTTAAGCTCGGTGATTGGATGTTTTAGCCGCAATGCACGTTGGGATATGGTGTTAATGCAATATGAAATCCGAAAAACATTTCGGAGTTTAGGATGGCCTAAGACAATACATTACCCATAATCGCCAGCTATCGTTTGGGACTACAGTCCCCGTGATTAATCTTCAAACTCTGGGATTGGATGTTGGAGTGGCAGTGCGCCAAGGTTACGCCGAGCGTCAAACAGCTCTTTGAAATGGAACAAAACCACGGCAGACTATCCAAAACTGGATTCGAACGGCACCAGCCCCCCCCTCGCTTGTGTCCATAATGGGCAGTATTAATATATACCCACATGACAGCTCATTGTTACTTTGTAATTCTACTCCACTACAATTCAGAGGTTAACCTGGTATTTTTACTCCACTACATTTATTTTAGTTACTTTGCAGATTCTGATTAATGATGTGAAATATAAACAACCCTTAAATCAGACTTTAGTTACACCTGAGTAAAATTCAGGGAAGGTGATTGTCAAGTGCCAACAATCAGGAGAGATATTAGATAGTTGATGCTTGAGAAGACTAAACATTTATCTGCAGATCCCTATAAAGTATATTCATTAATCGTTATTCTCTACTAATAGTTCATTAAAGACTGTATATAATGGCTATTTTGCACATCCCTTACAAGATTTCAAGATTTTCTAAGGTTTATTGACATATCATATTATACACAACTACGGTGTAGTTATGCAATGATTGAAACACTTGGGTCGCAGGTTCCTCAACAGTGCATCGTCATCAAAGACATCTATCAATATGTGTGTATACCTCCACCATGAAACTGTCATATTCTGCACATTTCTTATACTATCTACATACATCTTATAAGAGTATAATTCATATGTATAATATCAGTTAAAATAAGTGCTTCAACATAGTTAACATTGCAGGAAAGCAATATATTAGACGTTAAGTACTTTGTCAGGCTTAATATTTATCTGTAGATACCCCCAAAGCTTTTTTCTTATTTAAAAGAAGACCTTAAAGTATTCTTTAATGTTTAAATAAAGGTTAATTCGTTTTTCTGTTTTGTACATCCTCCTATTAATATCTTTGTACATCCGGCACTAAACTGTTTTATTGTAGAGATCACTTACAGTATCTTCTTGATTTTTTATATTCTATATTTCTATCATTGACCTTCTACTTTCCCCCTATGAAAGTATGTACTCTTAATATTTTTTTCATCAAATATAACACATTAAAACAATAATTCAATAACGTGCTTTAACCACTAGGTGGTGCACACAAGGTACACACATAATACCTTTTTATTATTAGTGTATGACACTTATGTATGTATAACATCTGAAGATGTGTAGTTTTATTCATGTTTTCACATAATTTAACAGGATATTGCTATACTATTTCACATGTTTTACTTCTACACATTAATATCTGATTTGTAAAACATCACAGACAGAAAGGTATATCCGTCAATTAATGGTAAGCTATTGAAATTGTGATTCCATAGATGTGTCTCCCATCACCCAAAACCCCTGACTATTCTCTCAACTCAGTATTTACATTCTTATATTCAAAGAAAATCAGTAATATCTTTAAAAACTACAAGTCCTTTTATATCAGCTGTGCACCGTTATGGTGTAAATATAACCTATCTACCAATTGGATCAAATATAAAAGTCAGCCGAATTAGTGTTGATACTGCAAGGAGACGTATTGTGTGAAGAGAAATTGAAGATGTTGTTTAATTGCTGATATATTTATGATCCACGTCACATATTCAGTTTCGGTAGCAGTTCTTCCAGTTTGTCCAGAAGTCTTCTAATCAGGGCTCTATAAATAAACAACTACGGCAGATGTGTAATATTTAATGCAGCCGAACCGTGTATTACAATGCCGTTATGTGATGACTTCCAAAGAGAAAAGCAAGAACACTCGGATTAAAGTATTATTTTCTTTTTTTGAAATCTTTTTCGGATTTCATATCGCATAAACACCATATCCCAGCGTGCATTGCGGCTAAAACATCCAATCACCGAGCTTAAACCATAGCTGAGGATCTTGGGTAATCAGTTCAGTGGCTGTGTATCTGTTTCCGGTTATTTTATTGTGAAATTCAGTTCCTGACGGACGCCAAAAAAGCCAGAGATTATAGAATTAAACAAATAAATAAAAACAAGGATAATTGTGTGTTATTGCTGAGTAAATAACAGTGTGTTATTGTTGAGTAAATAACAGTGTGTTATTTAGAAAAGAATAACAAATTAGAAGGAAAAAAAGATTTAAAAAAATACAGATTTCAGTATCCTGAGGCTCTGAGCCCCATTTCTTTTCCTCACTGACGGCAAAAAAGTCCGACATTATACGATTTAAAAATAAAAACAATAATCGTGGCTTGATATTGAGTAAGAACCAAAGACTGTATATATAAAGAACATGTTTTTATGAACCACACAGCCTCCGGTCTTCCAAGACCTGACCGGACAAAAAGACGTGTTGCAGGCACGAAATATACTACCAACAGAAATACATTGCTTTTAAAATGACACGAGAAAAAGGGGGAAATCGTGTTGGTGAACATGAATCAATAGATTCAATGTCGTGACTATAACACGAAATGCCGTAAGACTGGGTTGATCTTACACATATTTCTGGGTAGATCCATATTTTAAACACACAAATATTGACAATTTAAATAATTAATTATTATTATTATTATTATTATTAATAATAATAATGTTTTTGTGTGTGGTTTAGGGAGGGCGGCGCCCCATCGTCCCCTATTAGCCAGCCGCCATTGTGGGTCAGGGAACTCACAAAGTGTCAGAAAACAAAACCCTCTCTCTTTTCCTCCGTACCAACATCTCTAAAAAAGGGGGTACAACGGAGCTGATCCAGATTTGCGTCCGAGATGACGTAATATCGGAAATGTGGACCCACGGCCCTATCAGAAACTTCGCTATCAGAAACAATGCCCGACTGTTTTGGAAGTAATATGGTCTTTGTTTACATTAGCAAGCATCGCTAACACTCAGAGCTAACTGTACTGGAGAGAGTATGTGTAAAAAAGCAGGAAATAAAAAAAGGAACTTACCTTGTGGTAAACCCGCAAGAGAACCAGTATTTGAGCTCCATACTGTTTCAGAAATAATCCTTGATGTGGTTTGGAACATGATGGCATTTAATCACGGCAGCATTTAGCTGAGTGTCTGGGTAGAATTCTGAGCAGGCACAAGCTCCCCCTCCTCTTTTTTTTTTTCAAGCTAAGGACCCCGAATCAGCAGTTCATAGACATGTTTTTTATATATTTTTATATATCTGAGACCCATAATATATGCCTAGAATTAGCATAATAGGAGACCCTTTAATGTTCAAAAATCTCTTTATTTTTCTCATACTGCCTGTGCTGCAGCACCTCTTTTCACCCTCTGTCTGAAACCAGCACGTATAATGTGTTGGAGCACTAGCCTATAGAAGCATGAGTGTTACATAGTGATGTCACTATGTTACGGAAGAAAACCAAGGAGTCCAATGGAGGCGTTCCAGGCCTCTTTAAGCTCATAGAACACTCTAAAACATCATTCATCATTGTGGACCATGAATGTTTTACAAAAGTCTCCTTACGTCTCCCCCAAATGTTGAACTGCCATGACTTGACAAAATGTTCAACCTTCAATTTCATTTAAATTAAATAAAAGTATAAGGTTATATTTTGTCTGTAACATACCCTTTGTAGTATGTGCTGTATATAAAGACTGCGACTGTTTGAAGCATCTAATGGATATCCAATGAAAAATAAAGGTAGATAAACCTCAGCAGATAGGAAAATGAAATTAAAACAGCTGTATATATAAGTGTTGTTCAAGAGTATTGAAATCTGCTTTACTGTATAACATAAAAGAGCCATATTTCTGTAGACTGCTTCTATGACATAGTCAGTGGTAAATGACAATCAAATGGAAATGAAGAATGAGGACAGGAAAGCAGGTATTACCCCAGTCCTTATGGTGTGCTGTCCTAATTGTAGCTCTCGTCCACCTCTGAATGGACATGAAAATTACTTATCAACTGTCAGGGGTAAATTACAGATGATGAATGTGTTATAGCTCTTGTATACTTCTATCCTCCGTCCATGTTGATATTACACCCTTCTGCTGAGTAAATGTCCACAAAACCCAAGATGCCTCACACATTGAAATTAGGGATTATTATGCTGGAGGAACAGCGAGGCAGGATTGGGAGGTGATTTTCTGTTGAAAGATGACAGCATAAATACTTTGAGTTCTGACTGAGGCCGGTGTCAGCACAAACAACTGACATGGGATATACTTGGGATCCTGATAAGACTGCCAGACATGTAATTCCTCTGTCATCATTATCAGAGCCATCTCTGATTCAACAGCTCCAATTTGACTTGCAGTTTGGCGGAGAGATTAATAAATACTAAACACAAATCACATCTCTACATTCCTGGATATCATGTTCAGTCTGTCACTATGACAGCTCAGTGAGGAGCCTCTTTATGTTTTTAAGGACTTACGTGTCCGTGCATCCTTGGATATTTTAAAGTGAACCACAGTCGTGAAAGAACACCTTTGTGGGTTTGCTTATTTGTCTGTTCAGGTCCAGCTAAATTATCATTCTCAGCCATCAAGAATGATTTAATTTGTCCTCACCACTCACACTAACCCCATCCTTAAAAGTGTTAAAGGTCCCATGCTTTTCTGGTTCTTACCCGTCCCCTTGTGTGTTATGTAGCTTTTTCTGCATGTAAACGGTCTGCAGAGTCACAAACCCTCAAAGTACACCCTGTAGCGAGTAAAACTCTAACACAGAAAAGACCTGTCTATGCTGCCCCAGAACGCCTCGTTGGAGATTTCTCTTTTTCCATTTTTTTCTTCCTGGGTACAGTGACGTGACCGTACCCACACTCTCTCAGCGTTGGGGGGGGGGTGCTAGTGGAGCCTCGCAGCGGCGAAACTGTGGCGCGCTCAGGGCTGCCTTAACCTGCCACCAGGCCCTGGGGCTGATGGTTTTGTAGGCCCCCTATTTAAACAACAAATCAAAGTCATTTATAGCCTCGGCAGGCTCTGTGATCGCACACACACACACACACACACACACACACACACACACACACACAAACACACACCACTATTTCAGCACCATGAACCGCAACATATGGCCTCAATGCCAGGTATCAGTAGATGAGAATGATCATTATCTCCGGTGGATTAACACAAACCTAGTTATGTAAATCGATGCACAACACATTTAAACCTGCACAGGCTACTGGGAATCAATGAATAGTGCAGCATTGCCTTACCTCTTTAGAAGTGCTTCCGTCTGGTTTTCTTTGAAGAAAAAGCCTTTATGATGTTCTTAAAATCCATCTCACGAAGAATGTCATGCTCAATTGACATCAGTGTGAGGTTACTGACTCGTTCTTGCTGCATGCTTGAGCGCAGTCTGTTTTTCACCAAGGCCAGTTTTGAGAATGAACGCTCTCCGCTCGCGTTGGTCACTGGCAAAGTTAGGAAGAGCCGTAGAGCTATGTCTGTGTTGGGAAACACTGTATGGAGTTTTCTCCTTCTTAACATTTTCTGTAACTCCACTGCAGACGTGCCGCTCAACTTCTCATTTTGTACCAACTCCCTGAAGTGTACAGCTTCCTCCACAAATTCCTCTTCCAAGTCACTGGAGTATTTTTGTTGCAGGCCACGCGCTGCTGAGCGCAGGTCTTGGGGGGAAATCGAGTGAAATCTGTTAAAAAAGCCGAAGTTTTCACACACATCATTATAGGACTGGTATCTTCTCCTCATCCTGGCCTACAGGTTTAAAATAACCTGTAAACTTCGGCATTTTTTTTAATAGCTGCTTGTCTCGAAACTCCTTTTCCCTCAACAATTTCCTTTTCCGAGCGCCACTCTCAAACTTTTTCTTCTCCGACATTTTGGATTACTGGTCTGGGGGAAGCTCGCGAGTGTGTGTGTGTGTATACGTGTGTGTTTGTGTATGTTTGCGTTTGTGTGTACTGTGTTTGTTTCCCGGGGAAAACACTCACGAGAAACACCGGCTGTTGTTATGCCTGCTGTGACGTTAAGTTACTCCGTTCTCCGCTTGTAATTATGCCGTTACAAGCTTCAAAGCTGTATTTTTCATCTGAATTTGCCGAAACAAGTTTAATATTCTGAAAGCCAAGACTTTGTTTAATTGAAATCAGATGAAAACAAACTGTAACGGACCCTGCCGTGTTATCTATGATTACTATACCCCTTACATTCATAATTTCAGCGGAGGGAGGGGGAGCGGCGCTGTGGAAGAGCAGAGTGGCGAGTGAGAGCTGTCATCTTCCCTTTACAAGCTTCAAAAATGTATTTATCGTGTGATTTTGGAAATAAAAGTTTCATATTCTGAAAGCCAATACTTTGTTTATTTAAAATAAAAATAAAACACATGAAAAAAAAAATTAAATTTTTTTTTTTTTTTTTTTTTTATTGGCTCATGATAGGCCCCCGAGCTCCGTAGGCCCCTGGGCTTCAGCCCAGGTCAGCCCGTGCATTAAGGCGGCCTTGGGCGCGCTTACACTGTAGGTGCGCCGCGTTTGGGGTTGCGGGGGGGTGGGGTGTGGGTGCTAGTGGAGCCTCGCAGTTGGGGGTGCTGCAGCCCACTCAGCACCCCCCCCCCCTTCCCGGCGTCCATTCGCGATGTCTCGCTGTCTCGCTGACCCCACGCAGCAACCAGGAAATGAACCCAGCTCACACTGTCCGCTCCTCGCAGCAGCGAGCCGCGCAACGTCCCGCCAACACTGCACCCAGACCCCACGCAGCATTCTCATCTGTTTGTCATTACTGGTGTCATTTTCTGGTTGCTAAGGCCATTGTAACACATAATCACTGATGTTCCGCTGTAACGGTGGTGGACTCATCAGAACATAGTGGGCGAGCTGACCAATCAGAGCACACTGGGCTCACAGGGAGGGGGGGGCAGGGGCTCCAACAAGCCGTTTAGGACAGAGAGTGAATAAACATACTATATATAGATGTTGTATGAGAAACCAATGTGAGTTTGGAAAATCGCACAATATGTATCTATTCTTGTAGACCTCAACAATGGAATATGATCTGTAGAAATGGCCATGACATGGGACCTTTAAGAACGCAGTATGCTTCATTTATGTATGTTGTATCAATCAATCAAAAATACTTTATTCATGTGTCAGAGGGGTAATAGGTTTCGTGCTCATGATGAAGACTCAGGCTCATGGTGAAGACTCAGGCTCATGGTGAAGACATGATGAATACTCAGGCTCATGGTGAAGACTCAGGCTCATGGTGAAGACATGATGAAGACTCAGGCTCATAGTGAAGACATGATGAATACTCAAACTCATGGTGAAGACATGATGAAGACTCAGGCTAATAGTGAAGACATGTTGAAGACTCAGGCTCATAGTGAAGACTCAGGCTCATGGTGAAGACATGATGAATACTCAAACTCATGGTGAAGACATGATGAAGACTCAGGCTCATAGTGAAGACATGTTGAAGACTCAGGCTCATAGTGAAGACTCAGGCTCATGGTGAAGACATGATGAAGACTCAGGCTCATAGTGAAGACATGTTGAAGACTCAGGCTCATAGTGAAGACTCAGGCTCATGGTGAAGACATGATGAAGACTCAGACTCATGGTGAAGACATGATGAAGACTCAGGCTCATGGTGAGGACATGATGAAGACTCAGGCTCATAGTGAAGACATGATGAAGACTCAGGCTCAGGATGAAGACTCAGGCTCCTGGTGAAGACATGATGAAGGGTCAGGGTGAAGACATGATGAAGACTCAGACTCATGGTGAAGACTCAGGCTCATGGTGAAGACATGATGAAGAGTCAGGCTCATGGTGAGGACATGTTGAAGACTCAGGCTCATAGTGAAGACATGATGAAGACTCAGGCTCATGATGAAGACTCAGGCTCATGGTGAAGACATGATGAAGACTCAGACTCATGGTGAAGACATGATGAAGACTCAGGCTCATGGTGAGGACATGATGAAGACTCAGACTCATGGTGAAGACATGATGAAGACTCAGGCTCATGGTGAAGACATGATGAAGACTCAGGCTCATGGTGAAGACATGATGAAGACTCAGACTCATGGTGAAGACATGATGAAGACTCAGACTCATGGTGAAAACATGATGAAGACTCAGGCTCATGGTGAAGACATGATGAAGACTCAGGCTCATGGTGAGGACATGATGAAGACTCAGGCTCATGGTGAAGACATGATGAAGACTCAGGCTCATGATGAAGACATGATGAAGACTCAGGCTCATGGTGAAGACATGATGAAGACTCAGACTCATGGTGAAGACATGATGAAGACTCAGGCTCATGGTGAAGACATGATGAAGACTCAGGCTCATGATGAAGATATGATGAAGACTCAGGCTCCTGATGAAGACCCAGGCTCATGGTGAAGACATGATGAAGTCTCAGACTCATGGTGAAGACATGATGAAGACTCAGTCCGGAAACCATCAATGGAAACCTTGTTGTTATCATGGTGAAGTCATTGCACAATGATCCGACCACCATGCTAGTCAGCTGTAGCGTTATAAGCAGGGGTGCACATAACTTTTTTGCCCTGGTTCTCAAAGGAGCACCTGGAGATGTTGCTTGGTGCGCATCCTTAAAATGAAATGAACCGGACCTTTTGAGGGGTACTTGACTTTATGAATGGGGGGGGGGTGCGCTAGTGAGCACGCAGCAGGGTTACTGTGCGGAGCGCATAAAGCAGACCCTTCACGCGATAGCGAGGGGTAGAGCGAGGGATCGCAGATGCCGTCGTGCTCGCGGACGGATTAAAACACTTAAACCTAAATAGCTCGCGAAGTATACTTTGGCGGCCGTTAATATACCTGGGCGGCCCGCCCAAGTAAAGTCTATGTGTGGGAAACCCTGCTATCTTACCAGTTCTTATGCAACTCGCAAATATCTCTCTCTCTCTCTCTTCTCTCTTTTCTATCTCTCTCTTCTCTCCTCTCTCTTTTCTCTCTCTTCTCTCTTTTCTCTCTCTCTCTCTCTCTCAATGTTGGTGCGCAAATGCGCCTTTTTTCAAATGATCCGGTGCTCTTTTTTGGCGGGGGGTGCGCATGCGCACCGGCACACCAGTTATGTGCAGCCCTGGTTATAAGCTTCTCCCTGATGGAAAAATGGCAGCATTTGGGTTGCTCTGCAACAGTGAAGTTGGATGCAAAACAGCAGCAACTCAACGAGGCAAAAAACTAAATCTCTTTCTACCAGACCGTTTAGAGAGGGTACCGCTTAATAAGTTACTAAATCAAGTTACTAACGAAAAAATAACAAGTAAGATCTAATAAGAAAGCTAGAAAGGCGAAAAATCACAGTGTTGGCCTATAGAGCAAATGGAGACCGCAAGAACTATGATTGTTCCGCTTGAGAGGTTCTTCTTCCATTTGTTATGCCTATAGAAGTGATACTTATACAGTGGTTCAGTGATGACGCAAAGGCTCCTTCGACAAAAAGCGATGGGACTTTGTCAATGGATTTTGGAATATCAAAGAAAATAAGCTCTGTGGCCAACACACAGTTATGATACTAAACACGCCCTGTTCAGCAGGATAATCTCCACATATTAACACCACTGTTATAATAGCTGAAGCGTGATCGCAATTGGCGAAAGTAAAAGCTAACATAATGCTATCAACAAACTACATCACGGTCGCATGGCTGGCATCACCACCACTAAGCTAAAGGCGACCTTGTGTTGGTGAGAGGACGCTTAGTAGTTTCGAGACGAGGGAACCGGAAGAGGAGAAATGCTAAATATTTTCCTGGTTTTCGGACTCATTACTGAACCACTTTATATTGCATACAACAAGCTCTACCAGCACTGGGACCAAAACCAACTTAAAAGGTCTGTCAATGGTCTACAAATGCTATTTAGCTTGAAAATATAATTTAGTAGGGTGCATCAAATAGATTTGTTGGCTTTTAAACCATACACGGTCCCTTCAATAAATAAAATAAATGTATCCATATCTCTCTTACAGGAAATGAGACAATGTAACATAATGACAGTAGTGACATATTTGTTGATAAATCAAGGAAGAATACAATTTATCTCCACGCAACTCCATTTTTAGGTAGCCCAGTTTCACTCTTTGTCAAAAAGTGTATGAAAGAGTTAAAGACATAAAGCAGGCTCATCACATATGATACATCAGGGATATGGTGATACTATCAATGGGGAATCTAAACACCTTTGTCTGTTTATACCAGTCTTTAAGGGTTATGTACATTTCAGTTCATTTGCATGACAATGCAAATAATGCGAATAAGAAATATGAGTTAAAAAATTACAATCCTGTGGAAACTTAAGGAAAGCTAAAACTGCACATAGAGCTAAAATTACTAATTGGTTTACTGATCAGTTGTACTTGTTCGATTGATTTGCAATTAATTCTGGTTTGCGGTGCATAAAGACAGAGGCTGGCGCCAACCTTGGAGCTTGTGGATACCTTATACTCACTTAGAGGGTGAAGGGGGGAGAACATCAATACGTTGTTGTGAGTCTGGCCCGGGACTCACGCTAATACTGTCTTCTTCATTTGTTGGGGCTATGAGGCACAGTGTATGGAACAATACATTTTCTGTCCATTTTAAAAGAGAAGGGATGGATGATGTATCGTCTTAAGTGGAGGTGGGAGGTGTGTAACCCTGATCTGCCAGTGCCATTAGTGTGATCTTACGCTCTTGGATACACACGGTGGAATTCATGTTATAGATTCCAGAGGGATGCATTATAGAGCTGTGCAGTAAATATAGCTCCTCTTCCAATAATACTGTATAAATGTTTGGTATCCAATAAACATGAGCATGAGGGGATTACTTTAACTCATCAGCTACTTTTATATTCAAAACAAATAAAGGGATTTTATGTTTGAAAAACATCTTCAAATATTTTTTAAATGAAATAAAATGTTATTTATTCTTTCAATAAATCATCCTGGTCCAGAATGCTGCTGCAAGACTGTTAACCAGGTCAAGCAGGATGACACACATTACACCAATTAAAATCCTTACATTGGCTCCCAAATCGTTTTAGAATTAATTGTAAGGTTCTGGTTATTACATATAGAGCCCTGCGTGGAAATGCACCGGAATATATATGTGACCTTCTCCATCCTTACATCGCCAGTAGGTCACTTAGGTCTTCAGGCCAGAGGCCTGTACTACGAAGCCGGATTTTCGCATAGCGAGGTAACTTCAGGGTAAACTCTGGGTTTCCGGTCCTACGACGTTGGTTCTCTTCTTACCGGGGTAGATCTCCATGGTAACTTATGCTGAACGGCAAACCTGCTCCGGAGCAGAGGTGGGTTTGGTTCCAGGATAAGAGATCAACTCAGTGAAAGCACTGCCTGCTGACCAATCAGAGCTCAGTGTGCGGAGTTTAAAGCTATCAAGTCATATTACAGGATAAAGGAAATACAGAAAAACTGCCGTTGCAGGAAAGACAGCCGGCAAAAATCAACTGACTGTGTGAACGTGAAAATTTACAGAATATCACCTCCCATCTTCAGAGCAATCTGACTAATATAACATTAGCGTTAAGAAAGCTTACTTAAATATCTGCCACAACATAAGTAACCGGCTCAAAGTAACATTACGTACAGTCCGCGGTACTGTGAGTGCAGACGTCGATGTGTGCCCCATTATCATTCATATCACATCATATCACATCATAATGTATCATATATTTCCTTATCTGAGTCAGCTTCTTGGGCCGTATCTGGCCGTGCAACACTCACAGTGTCACATACTGTATGCAGAAGTATTATTTTAAGCAACACATTAAGTTGACGAAACACTTGAGTCAAATGTAATTAAAGTCAGTTTAGTAGGTTTGTTTTCCTAATTAAATTGAAAATAAGGATCTCCAGTCAGTAGATGGAGGTGGACTGGACATGAGGTGGTAGAATCAGAGGCAGTTTTCCTCTGGGTTGAATCAGTTATTCTGTCAACCCTGGTTTATACACCCTGAAGTGGAAGGTAGTTTGTTGTCTTTTGCAATGTGTATTCACATAAACATTGTGTTATTATATCATGTTAGGACACAGGGCCGGTTCTGACCAATTTGCTGCCCTAGGCAAGATTTTATCTGGCGGGTTAAACACCCATATGAAAAAGATCGGTTTACATTTTAATAATCAAATAAGTATGTGAACATAACCAATAACCTACCACAGCCAATAACAAATAAATGCAACTTATTTAATTGTTGTTGTTCATTTATATCTTATTTTACCTTGTTAACATTTATTTATTTAGCATTTTGTTTAAATCTCTCCAGTTTTAAATGATATTTTTGGTTTACCAGTGGCTCTCTGAGGGCCTAATATATTCTACAAAATAATATTTAAAAACGTTAAAAAAACAAATATTCTTTTGAATATATTTTTTTAAATATTTTTTTCATTATATTTTTCATTAGTTTTACCAAAATAACTTGATTTAATTGTATTTAAAATAACATTTCCAAATAAATCCTTTGAATCTGCCTATTCAGTTTCTGTTGGAATGTGAAGGGTTAAATGAAAGAAGCTCCTTTTCTCTGCGAGGTACTGTGAAGACAGGAGCTGATTGGTGGTCCTGCTGTAAATTCACAGAGGGCCCGCTGTAGTAACTGATCGAGAGAGTAATGTCAAATGACAGTACAATTGACCAATTATATTTTCCCTCTAAATGGGTGGGTTTTATTATCGCGGACTTTATGACAAGTTCCGCCCGCTGTGAAGCTTTTCTTGTTTCCATAGGAACAACAACTTCCTGTCAACAGCGTAAACTCGCCTTCAAAATAAAAGCATGCCAAATTACATTTAAGACATACAACTGCAACGAAAGTAACAAAGACAATGCAATATCCTTTTCAATTTCAAAGAACACAAATTGGGTTATTTACAGGTGTTGTTTTGTGTGGTAGAGGGTCGCTTTCATTGATGCGTTTTGCACCCCGGGCCGTTGTTTTAATATTCCGCTGAAGTACACGCTGTGACGTAATAACTCTTTTCTTTTTTTTTTTTGAGGGAAGGGGTGGGGGTCAGAGGGCCTAGGTATAAAAGTCACGGCTCGCCACTGTGGTTTACTGTCCTAAAGTATACATTGGAATGATTTCAAACCTGTTCTTATTTATCCTAATAATTATAAAGGTGTGCCTTAGATATATTTGTTTACATAAATCTGACCAAACCGTTTGCGACCCACTGAGATAACTTAGACTAAAGTTAACTATCTAAACACTCAGAGTCCTTTACCCCACATATCCTCTCAGTCTGACAGGAGAGGACTCTCCCTCCACCTTTGTTATAGAAACATCTTCTTATATCCGTTAGCGCAGCTAGCACCAGATGCTAACAACAACAGCGCCGGTGCGCAGCAGATATTTGAGATCCACAAGCGCATTTTTGGTTGACAAATACAAAATGGATTCACAAATGCCTGATCGAAAGTTGTCAATGTTAAAGTGATATTCACAGATCTTTTTTTTATTTGTGGAAATATTTAGCGTATTTGCAGATCCGTTTTACATTTGCAAATTTATTTATGAGTTTGCAAATCTTTTAAATGCATTTGTGGATGGTGTTTTACATTTACAAACACATATTTACACACAAATTATTTTTATGTTCACACAAATAATTATGAGACAAATCTATGCCCATACTGAATTATCAAGAAACAGCGACCATTCAAATGGTATTGCTTTCAACTAACCTAATAAGTCAACGTTTCAGTTGCAGACTTGTCTTTTTGACATAGTTTTGGTTTTAAAACTCAATGATGCAAATCAGTCATAAAATGTTTCTATAAATGATCTCAAAATATATATTCACAAGCTGAATCTAATGAAGATTTTACATGAAGCGTGAATGTTTAGGGGTCATGTCCATCTCAAGGTGTGTATGGAGGGGAACCTCAAATTGTCATACTGATAAGAACAGGAATCTCCCCTAATTCTTACTTTTCCCTTTCCGTTCTGCTCCTCTCCTGATGTGTGAGGAGCAGCAGCCACCCTAATGCTCTCCTAAAGCTGGAAACAGAGATAAGGAAGTGCGAGAAAGGGAAGAGAGAAAGTATTGACCACAGATGCTTTTTGAGTCCAGACAGTTAGCTTTTTAGCGCTGTGTGTGTAGTGATCTGGTTACCCAACGTGCCGCCACCACGTTCAGAGACACACTAGAAGCTTCCCCCGAGACGCAGGAGCAGCTCCTCTGTCTCCAGCATGGCTGAGAGAAAGATCTGTCTCGGACGTCACTGTGTCTGACCACCCACCACCCCCACACTCACACACACACACACACACACACACACACACACACACACACACACACCACACACACACACACACAGCACACACACACACACACACACACACACACACACACACACACACACACACACACACACACACACCCCCCCCATATCACAGAGCTGCTGTCCCAACCACAACTCCCACACAAATGCATCACACTCTGTGAACCAGGGATAACACATGGTGGACTGGCAGCTCTAAAGTAGCCACACCTGAAGAATGTCTGTTGCCACTGAAACAGACCAAATTGGGCTCAGGAATGAAATCAATTTAATAAAAAAATATTCTTTGCATACTAAAAAAGCTAAATAATAGGGGGAAGGACAGAGGTGAGGCTTTATTTGATTGACTGGTCAAATATATGACTTTGTAGGGAATCCAAAGTGTTTCAGAGTAAACAGAAAAATCTGAAACGTTGACTTGATTTGAATGTATTATGTCAACAGATTTCACATCTGTATTAGGTTAGTTGAAAGCAATATTATTAAGTTGAACCTAATTTTTATTTAAACTTGATATTATTGCTTTCAACTAACCTAATACAGTTATGGGAAATCTGATGGCATAATACATTTAATTAAAGTCAACGCTTCAGTTTTCTTCAGTGCAGGTATTGTCAATTTCTCCCACTTGAAAATAAAGACCTACCACCTTAACAATATGACACTTATTGTAAACTAATGTACAAAGTGTTGACTGAATATGAGGAATATATATACCCCTTTAATATGAGAACAGAACAGAAGACAATGTAGCTTTCACTGTGACAAAACAAATGCTGACAAATACCTAATAGCATTATCTAACAATAATGGATATGAATATTATATGAATTAGCTTTATGTACAAACAATTTAAGGAATGCTGACATTGTCATATAAGCTATATTGTTTTAAATTGTTTTGGTTTTAAATTGTTATATTGTTTTAAACTATTTAGAGTTTCCTAATGATTTCTTCAAACATGATTGGACCATATGCTCATACACATTTGAAGTCAGGCCGTGTTGTCCTATAGGAGAATTAATCAATTGTGATGTCATGGCTTTTTTTAATTAGCCAAGAAAAAATCCATGGCAGCATCATTGGAAGGATTTACTTCCCCTGTGACCCATCCTCTGACCCTTGACATGGAAGTCAAATATGTTCTGGGTCTTTAAGTCTGTTCTTACATGAAGCCTGTCCCACCTGCTATTGACAGTTCATTGATCTGTTTGTGTCAAATAACTACCGAGCTGAAAAGGCTAATCTAAAATCAAGAACTCATACACTGCAGTGGTCAGTCAGGCAGATGCGTTGAGCCTGAGCTATTAGTCTATTGTTAGCTCTTATGTTGATTAACAGTGATAGTGTTCAATATGTACAATCTATACACACATATACCTTTAACATCTTAAGATAGTCGATTTATAATTTATAAAAAAATACTTTTTTGACACATCATCCGTTAGAGTTAGGGAACTTGTGTGTATCGACCCTCAACAGCACAGCACTAAAACCTTACTGTATGCACTCACAAAAAACATACCATACAATGACCTGTAACCCTAACCTAACCATAAGGTCCTAAAAAGGGTACAAAATAACAATAATACCACAATGACATGATGCAGCAGCTTAGAGAAGAATCATAATTGTTCATTTAACACTACACTTAGACAGGATCAGAGATCAATGATTATATTCCAAACTGTCTCAATGCATGTAGAAGAACAACAGTTGTTACTCCTACACTACAATAATGGAATTTATAGTCTATGTGAGGGAAGGACTAACATGGTGCATGTACATTGGAAGTGTTGCAGTCATCCCTCTTTTCCATAGTGCCCTTATTTATGTGACTACACTGAAAATGATGGGACAATATCTATGGTCTTTATTAATAATGCAAAAATCTTCAATTCATCTGAAGCTAACATTGACTTGAAACTAGGCAAGTCAAACCGATACATTTCTCCTGGTAGTGATGTTATGGTTTACTGTCATTGTCTCACTACAGGACGTGCAAATATCAGTATACCCAAGCCCAAATTAGCAAGGATGCGCAATTAACATTTCTAACCAAACCAAATGTAAGACACCCTCTAGATGTATTCAACTCGAACTGTTGAAGCCTTAGAAGGCACTTTTTACTTTTACAACAGAAGTGCAACATAACTCTTGGAACAGTGGGTAGGCCTGGACCAATATGAACACAATGCAGGGCACAGCAGAGAGAAGCCCCACATTGTTCCCATTCTTCCTGGCCAGAGGTACTCGGTTGCCTATTTGTACTTTATTTATTTTTTGCCAGCTGTATAGTTTCTGGAGTTACAATTGTTTATATCCAATGATTTTGCTGAGCTTGTTATCCGGGGATTGGGAGAGAAACTCCCTCTGAAGGGAACTTTGGGATTTTAGCCTTTGCAGACCATTTACATACAGAACAACCTAACACACTAGAGGAGAGGGGAAACCTAAAAGCAGAATAGGGCCCCTTTAAGTTTAAAATAATCAAGATGATCACATACTACTAGAGCTTGACAAGAACATATTTTTGAGAATAAAAAATAAATGATATTGTAATTTCAATACAATTCAACGATCTTCCATTACAAATCTATGTTGGCTTAACCCTGTTCACAGACGCATACAAATCCTTGTGAATTAATTAGATATATAAACTTCCCAGAGACATACCCCAGATAACAAACAAAAAAGTCAATTATGTATTTTGTTTCCTTCCAGCACCCACAGGAGATTAGGCCATTTTCCTCTTGTAGTTTATGCATCTGTCCTAGCAGACACCAGCTTATTACAACTGAATTATTTGATTTTGTGAAGGCCATTATGAAATGCCGCTCTATAAATAACAAAGCAGCGATCCATAGGCAGCTTTCACGTGGCCTCAGAGTGTATGTAGTCCATACAAAAGAGCGGCCGGTTGCTAGGAGCACAAAAGCACCAAAGCCATTAGGGAACTGATAGAGTTTTTCCTCCTGCCATCAGGACAACACTATAATTAGACATTAATTAGGGACTCTATGAAGGCCCTAAAGCTTGTGTGTGTGTGTGTGTGTGTGTGTGTGTGTGTGTGTGTGTGTGTGTGTGTGTGTGTGTGTGTGTGTGTGTGTGTGTGTGCATGCAGGTGCGTGTGGGGATATTCAAGCACACATACATTTATGTGTGATGTGCCTCCTGTTGTAAAGAGGCTACATGTACCTTTTTCATTGAGCATATCTCAATTTTAGAGTGTTTTTTGTGTGAGCATGAAATGAAGGGTGTCTTTGAATTTCACGGGAGATAAATCATTGTCTGATCGAAGCTAGAAATGCTGCTTGTTCTTCTCATTTCACCCATCATTTATAATCTTTATTACACAATAGTCCGACCTAGACTTAAAAATATACACCACAACATGCTAGAGTCTACTTTAGAGGTAGAATTATCTCGAAATAATTTTTTGGGGCTGTCAGAAAAATGCCTATTTATAAGGGAAATAGCATTATTTTGAGTCAGTGAACCTCGTCCAATGGCATCGTTTTATCCCTTTGAAGGAACAGGAACCTTAGATGCAGGAAAATGAAGAAATTGCAATACTTTTCTGTTATTTTGTCGGGCTATTTTGAGTCAAATTAGATCAAGGGGTGTTCCATCTGCCTTGTGTAACAATGAGACGCATTGGTTTGTTGGGAATAGCAAATGCACCTCTCCAGAAGATCAAAAAGGATTGCAGTAAAACTGTGCTCCTCTGTGTCATTTATCAAGACATATTCTGATCAAATTACCAAAAACTGGAATAATAAAGGCATTTAGTATGCTACTAGTTAATCATTATTTTCTTTCAGTAATGTTGCTATCTACATAAACTACACAGTGGCTATTGCAGAAAAAAAACTGTATCAAAACATGGTAATGACATTTCATGAAACTAAAATGCATCAAATGAACTCTGTTGGGAATTTAATACAAATGATTTCTGCCCTGTCCAGGTTTGTCAGAAGCCACACATGGTCTGTGACAACAAGCGGAAATATAGGGATAATTATCTCATTGCCACTCACAGGAGAAACATGTTGGCTGTTAGATTGCTGGACAATCAAATCTCCATGCCAACTAATTGATGTATTTCCAAAGGGATTGAACCATGTAGGACTGATTTGCATGTGTGACAAGCTGCTACAGCTTTGACGTCCCTGGATGTGACCCACAGTGCTGATGGGATCATTTATCAGCAGAGACGTTTGTATTTATGATTAAAATTAACATCTAGACTTTGTTACTCTTTGCATTCTGATGGTCTCGAAAAAGCAGAAACTGGGAAAATGTTGTTGACTTGCCAGTATACTAAGTGGATAGACAAAGTTTACATAACAATGTAACAAAGTATTTATAAAGAATGTAACTAAAGAATACATTCTGACCTTTTTATTTAAGGGTTAGGGTTAGGTTTAAGAGTCAATGCAGCTTTTTGGATGCTGGTCTAAAACCACACAAAGGAACTGCCCATTAAAGAGTTCCCTTAACTGTCAGAAACATACTGTACAAGTTATAACACATTTTTTTCGTATACAATAGCTCTATCCCTATATTTTAATCATAAAAATGATTGAAAAGGAAAAGCAGAATAGAAAAGATTTTACTTCACATGAATAGGCCCCATGGTAATTAAACATCCAGGTCAATAATGTATTTAGGGATATAGCAGCAGGTTGAGTTTGTTTTACAGCTAATTTAGTGGGAATGCTGATACAGCATTCCAACTATCTGTTATGCTACGCACAAAATTCTTTATTATTCTTCCGGGTTATTTTGCACCTCTTCTTCTCCCACATTCCACATCGCAGAAACTCCATTCAAACATCAAAACGTTCAGCTCGGTCGGGAATCGATGGCTATTACTTTTTTCATTCATAACTTTCATAATTCCACTTCAGATACTCAAGTTCCTTGACATGCTTCATGCTTTGAAATTTCACCGATATCTGTTACGGTTCTTCAACAAAACGTTCACATGTAAGAGGTTTATCTCTCATTCAGAACAATGAAAATGCTCTCCTCTCACTGATCACCATGGAAACCTTTGATCTCTGGACACGTCGTTAGCTCAAATATAAACACCTGTGTCATGGAACACGATGATGTCATAACTCCAACTGACACGCTCAGAGCAGCAGACTTCAGATAATGGTTAACACAGCTCTACGTCAATTATGGGGTGTCATCATATGCCGTTTCCATGGAAACGCATCCCTCGCCATAAAACACGATGTCGCTGTAACTCCAATGGACACGGTCCGATCGTCCCCCAAACTTCGCTTGTATATCACCGGTCCATGCCTCAACAGCTTTACGCCAAATCTGAGATCTCACCATAGGCTGTTGCCATGGAAACGCATCCCTCGCCATAAAACACGATGTCGCTGTAGCTCCAATGGACATGGTCCGGTCATCCCACAATCTTCACCTGTATATCACCTCTCCATGCCTCAACAGCTCTACGTCAAATCTGACATCTCACCATATGCCGTATCCATGGAAACGCATCCCTCGCCATAAAACGGTGGCGGTTTTCTCATAACTTCAGTGAAAATGCTCCAAACGGCCCAAAACTTCACAGGTTTGGTAACGATGCAGCCATCAACGCATCTAAACGTATTATGGGATGTCATCAAATGCCGTTGGCATGGCGACAGATCATTCGCCATCAAATTAGTTCAAAAGTTTGCAGTTCAAATATTCTGCTGCTTTTCCAAGCCTTTTTACTTTCTTTTCTTCTCTCATCACACATGCAAGCCCCCAGTGTTCATGTATCATTTCAATCTAAATTCTTCACTTTCTTCTTACACATTACATTTCAGCATAGCAGTTTAGCCTCAGCTTTTCAGCATAAAGCATTCCCACTATCAATTTCTTCAGGAATTGCATTCTCTAGTTGTATCTTAAGACCCTGACCCTCTTTCCCTTACAAAGGATTGAAGAAGTAAAATGTACTTAGTTGTATGTTGGTATTGTGCGAAATAACAATGTTTGAAATGACTCTCTGGTAAGGGTGACAATAGTTGTGTTTGTCTAGTATAGAAGCAATCTGAGTGTATCCATTTATCTCTAATGTAATCCTAGGAGTTTCTTCATTGTGCCAATGTCTTCTGGTTAAATGTTTGATTTGTATATAATGGAAGACTATAGACAACATCTTTCACTTTTAATCTCCAAATACATTATTAAAGGAGTTGTTATGCATCATAATCCTCTATCCTTGAATCAAGCTTTCACAATATTCATGTGCCTTTCATTGTTTCGGTATAAAAATAATGTAAAGAGTATCTCACCAAATAAATTTGATCATATATATTCCATTATTTGTAAACTCAAAAGGATTATGTAATGGTGTCATTCACAATCAACCACCCTAGAGCACTGCGTAATCAATCACAAGGTGTCATATGCACAGCTCTTGATAGTTCTAGTTGCCTCATTCTGACCCCTAATGGGTGAGCTGACCTGACCCGTTTTAGGTCTTGGGTTGACTTAGTCATTACTTCCGTTGGCAAATAACTAGCTATCCTTTGAATGAAACAAAGTTGAAAAGAATATGACCCATTTACCAAGGTAGATGCTGACGATAAACAATACATTATATTAAAATATAGCGGTTTATAGGTACCCAAAGTAGCTTTTTGCATAAGAAAACATAGGAGAAGCTGCACTTAGTCTAAGCAAGTGTTTACCTTGTGGCAACTAAAGCATGGTTATCACTTTACCATGATTCTCTGTTAATGTGAAAACATACTGTATAAATCCACAGCCTGCGTACCCCCACAACAGCCTGCTGGAGCATTGCAGCATTGGACATTTTCTGATCACTGGACTCTAGTCTAAGTAGTGGTAATGACGTGAACACTTGCCTGAATAACTTCCAGTTATCCAGCAGTGCTAATCAAAGAAAACAAGTTTAATGAACGCAGTAGTTTCCCACAGCTGACCAGCTTTGCAATAGGAGACACAGCTTCTGTGTGCTTTCTCCTGCTTAGAACATTTGTGTGACATAAGTCTCAGTTTACAGACTCCATGGTGTTAGAAAGACACAAAATGCCCCTTTCACACCAACGCAGCTCCCATTCTAGCTCCGTGCTTGCACTATTCTGGTTCGGAACCGGTTTTTCTTTTCAACCCCCGTTTTGTTCACACCGCCCAGAGTCCGACTGGTGCTGATTTTTCTGGTCGCTGATTTTCTCCCCAACGGCGCTCACAACAACAACAATGGGGGACTGCGTCGGATCGATGATCGTGTTGCTTTTAATCATACGAAGCCAGATTAAAATAAATATAACTACTTCTCCAACCTTATACTTTTCTCCAGAGTGCCGTGGTTCATTGTTTATTAATGTGTTTCAGGTGCATTTACCGACCGCTGCAGTGCTCCTCGTCCACCGGAGTTTATTCTCCCGTTAAGTCACGGCAGCGTCCGCTGTAAAGTATTCACTGTCTGACTGTCACACAAGCAGCTGATACATATCCCCAATTCCCCATAAGTGAATTTTGTCTGAATTGACGCTGTTTGGCATCACAAGGCTGTTATGAAAGTTTCTCTGGTATAAAATTGGTGATGTTAGCATAGCAACCGAAGCTAAACTGACTATCTTGACTACTTGTTGCTATCCTATTTTGGCATAAGCCGTTTTCTACAAGCACATTTTACCGGCATATTTGTCATTATGATTCTACATCCGATAGCTGCTATAATACAAAACAAAACGTCTGCCTGCTCTCCACAATGATCAATGACAGCAACGGATGGTCAAAGTAAGGTAGAAATAAACAGAATCACACGAAGCCTGGTTAGTGTTTCCTGACTTTATAAAGTGTGTTTTTTTTATAAGTATGTGGTTGTGTTCTAGTCACTTTGCTCAGCACTACTGCTTGTTACAACTTTTATTTTTTATTTTTTCGAGCTTGGTAAGAACCGGTTTTCGGGGAAAAGAGCCGGCTCCGCTGCGGTGTGAACAGGAAAAACCGGTGCTTATCAGGGTCTAGCTCCGAACCGGCCCTGGAACCGCGTTGACGTGAAAGGGGCATAAGAGAAGGCTTCCTGTTTTAATCCAGCTCCATTCTCTTGTTTGATCTTTGAGAAGCCAATCTGTAAATTCATATGTTAACAGATACATTTTACATGTTATGCAACCTTAATTTAGACAATCATTAAAACGTGCAGTAAGATGTATATTTAAATGGGTTTTTTATTTGTATATCGATTTTGTTTTATGCTTACTATTCATATTCAAAAGTCTAGAATATTTCATCAGTATAAGTATTTGAATGCATTTCATTCATGTTCATTGAGATGTATAGCATGTCACAATTATGTTGAATTTACAAATATGTTTGTATTGTTTCAGTATCAAACTGCTTCCATTAAAAAATCTGAACCCCAAACGTAAACTGTCTTGACAGTTTTATTCACCAAGTTTTATTGTAGAGCATAACGTATGAAAAAAAAGGGGACCAAGCACAGCACCCTGGGGAACCCCATGAGCTGTGGCTCATTGGC
The DNA here is from genome assembly GCA_031216635.1 of Dissostichus eleginoides. Classification (NCBI taxonomy): domain Eukaryota; kingdom Metazoa; phylum Chordata; class Actinopteri; order Perciformes; family Nototheniidae; genus Dissostichus; species Dissostichus eleginoides. The sequence goes on along the minus strand of CM062269.1, from coordinate 36,084,234 downwards.
TGATGTTTATGGAGTTGAATTGTTATCTTTCAAAGAGGTAGTATTTGTTACTCACTTTTATATCCAACAATTTATTTTATTCAAAATGATCATCAAGATACACCAATTCCCAAGGAACTGCAGCAAATCCATGTAAAATGTAGATTGATTTAAAGTTGTATAACTTCTCTTTCAAACAATATGTGATGGCTGGGAACTATGTTTATAGTTAACTTTACAATATTATGATCAGTCCAACTCACAAGATGAAAAATCCTTCAGATCAAGACATTGGTAAACTGCTCAAATTCAAATGTCTGAAAGTTCTCATGGTCGTTTGGCCCCAACTTACTCCAATTATGCCATGCAAAACCATTTTTACCATGATTTGCATGGCAGTTAAAAGGCAAAAAAGCTGAGAAATGTGCAAAAGCTACTGTACATGTGGGGCACTGACTGGAGACCTCTGGATATTAGTAAGCAGCATCACTGTAGGAACAGATAGTGCTCACAAAATGATAGCTGCAGTATTCTACTATAATAAAGACCCTCTGATTTATCTTACCAGTTTGTCATGCATTTCTTTATTACAACATCACATGTGTATTTGTTTTATCTCCCTCCAAAATACACGTAAAAACTGTTATTTAAACTTGTGATTAACAATAATTACTAACAGATCGTTATTGTGATTGACACTATTTCGATTTTCATAACCAAATGACCCCACTATATATTACATATATTCACTCTTCCTAAAAAAACTCTGCTTTTGGTTTCCACCGTGTCTTGATAAAGGCTATTGAGCTTTTCTGCTTTAAGAATAGTATATCTATTTTCTATCTTTTTTGGGCTGTTTTCTTCCTGTACAAATATGTACAAAAATTCCTTGAAAAAAATCAGCTCTTGTGTCATTGTGTCCTCAGCTCTGCCCTCATGAACCTCATTCACTTAGTCTCAACACACTGATGAATATGTGCTACAGACTTTTAAAAAATTCCATTCTCAAGGCCATTTTCTTTTAATCATAGCAATATTATCATCATATTAGCCAAATATTTTTCTTCTGTGCCATGGTAGCAGTGATTGCTCTATCGTATCCACCTGATAGCGAGCTGTATGCTGCAGGACTGATACGGCTGGCAAGCTGCAGGTTCACTGGAATGAGAGCAACTAGCAGACTTTTTTTATCTCAACAATTGTCACATTATATAATCAAAAAGCCAAATTCCCTTGTCATTTTACAGTTGTTTTTATGTTTACACCATGGCCATGTCAATGTCTAGATCTCCTTTTTGTCTAAAATGAAAGCAATGTCAAGGTAAATAAATACATTTATCATATAATCACTAATAATGTATTACATTCTTTGACACCATGCATTGAGTGCTGTTAGGCATGTATTGCATTTAAAGCATTAAACATGTGCAACTAAATTAAATACATCAGATTTTGAGTAATAGTAGTGTCCCATCATTTATGCACCAAAACCTTTTTTTCATAAAACCAAAAGAGCACTGACTTATTTCTGTGAGAGTTCTTCAGGTAACACCCCAAAAAGGTCTAATGAATTGTTGTTCTTAAGACAAAAGAGAAGGACCTGTTATTTCAGTCAGGCTGGAATGATTATCAGCAGGTGAAGCAGCTGCAGGGGAAAGTTAGCGTAAGACTGCCCTCTGCTGTAGCCTAACTGTCTGAATGATACTGAAACACAGGATGCTAAGGGTTTGTGGCCGTAACTACAGTGTGTTGGGATTAAAAAAGCATTTTTGAAAAATGGCCAATAGCAGCCAAACTGATATTTGTGCTCTGTTATAGAATGACTGCTGATGCAATGTGTTTTCAATTCAAAAGTATTTCAATAAGAAGTGTAATCTGTGTACAAGTGTAAATAGCCTGTAAAACAACATCATAGGACACTAGCAATAGTAGCTGGAGAATATTAGTTGAAGCAAATGCTCGCTGCAATAAATAAATAAAGAATAATAAATATATAAATAAATTAAATCGGCAACCTAGAAAGGAAATGTCAAACGTAACCATAACATGTATAAAAATCATGATTTAAGCAGTAACTAATTTATAGCATTGAAATATTAAACTAAAATGTAAATCTAGAAGGATTTAGTTTGTAGATTTGCAGTAGTCCATTACGAGAGCGATGCAATGGGTGTTTTTATTCCGAAATACGCATTTCCAGTTTACAACAACCCCATCGATCATATTGGTGACTTCAGTTAAAGGATTCATGTCAGTCTTAACATCAGTTGGGATGGGCGAAATGATCCAACGCTATTTGGTTCTTTGTGGTGCAAAACATGATTTTACCTCTGTTCACAAGTCTTATGAAATAAGCGATGTTAAACAAAAAGAATGTCGTTATGGCTCTAAATAGGATTGAAAGTAAGGTTATTTGGTAAATGTACTAAATTACTAAGTTATTTAGTGAATGTAATGTCCAACAGTTTCGAGTCATACATATTTGGTGGGCAAAAATACTTTTTTCCATAATCACAGTTTTATTCATTTACATTTTTATTGACCTCTAAAACACATCTGCCACATAATTTGAGTTTTGACATACCACAACCAGCCAGCCAGTCTTAACTTTGATTGTTATCCTAACCCTCATAGAGAAAGAGATACAGACATGTGGTGTGTTGTCTTTTTTCACCTGTATGATGCGGTTCTGGGCGACAACACACAGTGAAGATGATCTGCTGCAGGGCACTAGCATCATGACTGTCTGTGTTTAAACCAGCAGTAGTGCAGCGGTACACAGACTAACCTGTGTGTGTTTAACATAGTTCTTCAGGTGTGTATGCTTAACATGTATGTATTTATCACAGTAAAGACGGTATACAAAAGCTTTTTAAACAGCTTTCAACCTCATCCCATGGTCTTTAACACACATTTAACATAATAATATAATCATATTAATATACAAATATACAGTATGAGCACGGAGTCGATTCAAAAGAAATCCTGCTTAGGGACTTCCTATCAAATCACATAGACAACTGTCAACTCCTGTTTTTCAAGAATAACATTTTAACCTCAATTGACTTGAAGAGTTTTTTATTATAGGATTTGATACAGTAATATAAGCTTGTGTTTGCACCCTTGAGAAGCAGTGCTTTATTTTCAACCCAATGTATGCTTTTCCATAAGATGAGAATAATAATAATAATGCAATGCGTTTCCTGCAGATATATGTACAAATGATGTCAAAGGGCTGGGTAATTGACGAGCCAGCTAATTGATATTCAGCCCTGAAGTCTCATGGGCAGCCGATTGACATTCAGTTTGTGCTGCCTAAGAACCAGCACAGAGGAAACAAAGCCGCTGTGAGGAGGATATATCACTGACAAGCTGCTTGAATAGACTTGTGTCCCGAACACTCAGCCTTCTTATGCGTCTTCTTTTTTTTCCTTTTGCTCAAGATGTCTTTTAATGTATAAGAGCAGGGCTTTTCTATAAAGAAAATCCAAGAGAGCACCTGCGTTTGATTTCTGGGCCCGCAATTTCCCTCATTAGCTGTATATTCAATTAGGCTGCATGTCCCCTGTATTGTCAGGGGATCTGGGTCAAACACTCAGGTCACTTTGAAGAGCTTGAGTACTCTATCCTTGGCCTCATGTTTGATAGCAGACAACTGGCTGAAGACTACCATCAAACACTTGGGACTGATCTTGAGCTAAATGAGTGACAATGACTTTCTGATTAAATGTTCCTCTTCCTGCAGGCGTCTGACCTCAACAACTCCCATACATTATACAAATCTGAAAAGTACAACACATCTGCCCTGCGGAGTACACAAGACAAATGTAAGTGCCTTCATCATTGTTGCTCAGGATTTTAGGAAGAAGTAAAAAAGAGGAACATGGAACTTAGAAGGTGATGTCAGGGATTTCCCAGCCTGTCCTCCTCCAAAAAACGACCAAATAGGTCGATTGTTCAGCAGCTTATTACGACCTAAAGTCACGTTTTAAAGTTTAGCACCTCTAGTGGTCGTGTAAGAAACAACAATTTGCAGCATATGGGCTGATGCTCCCGTTGATTGCAAACGCTCCGGAGGGTCATATATTAAATAACCCTCTCTGGAAAATCCTAAATTGTAGAATAGTTTGGCCATTAAAATGCTTTTTGATTTGATTTCTAGTGAGAAGTGTATATTGTACTTTTAGAATCCACGTCCAGTGGATGTGTAGGATCTATAGTTTGATAGATATTACGAAGATTATTTGAGGTCTCGCCAGAAGAACGTGTATACTACGTCTTTCCCCTATTCATTTCTATTGACGGCAGCATCAATGTAAAGTTGGTGTCAACCCTCAAGGGGTGAAAACAGTATTTCCGGTCTCGAAGTTTTCATAATAAAACCGGAAGTATTCCCCTCACTGTCAAATGATTTCACAGTGATATATCTGCATTACTCATCCACTAAAAAACATCAGTTTATCCTTGTTAATTACACAACATTGATTGGTTTAAATGGTGTACAATGCTTTTGTGTTTTTAACCTTCGATTCGGAGAAACAAATAGTTTTTTCGGAGTTTAGGATGGCCGAAGACACTACACTACCCATAATCCTCAGCTATCGTTTGGGACTATGGGACTTTGGGACTTTGCTTGACAAACCCTGTGATTAGTCCTCAAGCTCTGTGATTGGATGTTGGAGTGGCAGTGCGCCAAGGTTACGCCGAGCGTCAAACAGCTCTTTGAAATGGAATGAAACCAAGGCAGACTATCCAAAACTGGATTAGAACGGGTCCACCCCCCCCCCCACCCCACCCCCCAGAACTACACATGCTAGCTAATTGTGTTTCGCAACCATGTTCGCAACATGTTCGCAACATGTTCTATGGCACGTCTCTACTGGGAATTGTAGTCTTAAAAGACGTTTTCATATTTCCCATAATTAGAAGTTGCCAGTATTAAACTGTGTACAACCCTGGAGGTTTAGGGGATGGGAAACACATTGGTGTTATCAAATTTAAAACATATAATTAATAAATGGGTGAAAATTGCTTGTGTCCATAATGGGCAGCATTAATATACCCACATGACAGCTAAGGTCAGAAGAGCTTTATTTAATAGCTGGTCTTATGTCTGTGACCCCTCCTGTTGTTAATTGATAAGCCTGAAACATGCACTTGTCAAGGTTCAGAGGCCAATTTTGCAAATATGGCAGTAGCCATCGATCATCTTAAGATAAGATATACTTTATTGATCCTAAGTTGGGAAATGTTTTTGTTACAGCAGCATGTACAACATGCACTTTATTGTTACTTTGTAATTAATTCTACTCCACTACAATTCAGAGGTTAACCTATTTTTACTCCACTACATTTATGTTAGTTACAAAGCAGACTTTAGTTACACCTGAGTAAAATTCTGGGAAGGTGATTGTCAAGTGTCAAAATAAACTATGCAATATATTAGACGTTAAGTACTTTGTCAGGCTTAATATTTATCTGTGGATACCCCCAAAGTTTTTTTCTTATTCAAAAGAAGACCTTAAAGTATTCTTTAATGTTTAAATAAAGCCTTATTAGTTTGTCTGTTTTGCACATCCTCCTGTTAATATCTTTGGACGTCCTGCACTAAACTGTTTTATTGTAGAGATCACTACAGTATCTTCTTGATATTTTCTATTCTATATTTCTATCATTGGCCTTCTACTTTCCCCTATTTTGTATGTAGGCTACTTTTTTATCAAATATAACATATTAAAAAAATAAAATCAATAACGTGCTTTAACCACTCAAGTTTACAGTGTTAACACAATAAATTATACTTTCCAGTATAAGTTTCCAGTTTGGTTTATGACGGATTTATTTAGTTATCCACACATATATTGTTTTGATATTTGTAACACCAAAGCGACAGAAAAGATGGTCTTAAACATGACCCAGTGGTCTAGTCCATAAAACATAATAATATCAAACATAATATTACTATTAACTTTATTGTGAAATTAAAACAGAACGGTGAAGAAAAATATAATTTCAGTCTCTCGATTTGAAGCGTATGCATTGTACCATGAACCTGTATAGACCTGTAACAGTGGTGAGGAGTTGGAAAGGTAGTTTCTGAAGATGTTACAAATAACACACAGCATACAATGCCATAATAACTTTGTATTATTAGTGTAGGACACTTATGTATGTATAACATCTGAAGATGTGTAGATTTATTCATGTTTTCACATAATTGTACAGGATATTGCTATACTATTTCACATATTGTAGTTCTACACATTAATATCTGATTTGTAAAACATCACAGACAGAAAGGTATATCCGTCATTTAATGGTAAGCTATTGAAATTCTGATTCCATAGATGTGTCTCCCATCACCCAAAACCCCTGACTATTCTCTCAACTCAGTATTTACATTCTTAATTCAAAGAAAATCAGTAATATCTTTAAAAACTACAAGTCCCAGTCTATCAGCTGTGCACCGTTACCTATCTACCAATTGGATCAAATATAAAAGTCAGCCGAATTAGTGTTGATACTGCAAGGAGACGTATTGTGTGAAGAGAAATGGAAGATGTTGTTTAATTGCTGATATATTTATGATCCACGTCACGTATTCAGTTTCGGCGGCATTTCTTCCAGTTTGTCCAAAGGTCTTCTAATCAGGGCTCTATAAATAAAGAACTACGGCAGATGTGTAATATTTAATGCAGCCGTACTGTGTATCACAATGCCGTTATGTGATGACTTTCAAAGAGAAAAGCAAGCACACTCGGAATAAAGTATTTTTTTAAATTTTTTTAATGTTTTCGGATTTCATATCGCATAAACACCATATCCCAACGTGCATTGCGGCTAAAACATCCAATTACCGAGCTTCAACGATAGCTGAGGATTATTATTTACTGTGTACTTTGTGAGTAATACTCTGTCAGAGTCCCCTCCATAGTAGGCTCCATAATGCATGTTTTTCTGCTATCTTTGATGAATGATACAAATACAATTTTACCATTAGTTCTTAATGAAATTGATACTGTTTGACTTTGTATTAGTTAGCCTACTACTAACAATACATTGAAGTACTTTTACTGTGTATTTTTTTGAGAAATACTCAAACAAAATCAAGCCACTTCTGCTAAGTTTGATGAGGGAATTCTTTTTTGTTGCCATTAGTTCTTCGTGAGATTGATCCTGTTGGACTCAGTACTAGTGAAACTACCCCCACAAGTACTATGAAGTACTTACTGTGTACTTTTCCAGTAATCCTCTGTCAATGTCCCCTCCTGAGTACAAGAATGCATGTTTCTCTGCTATTTTGAATAAGCGTTAAAACACCTTTCTTCATGAGACTGATATTGTTGGACAGAGTATTTTAAGAGGATGGTAGACTTGATATCAGCAATACTTCCAGTCAGTACTCCGGCAGCAGCGTTGTTACCCCTTTGAAAGTCTTTAGAGTCTGGCCTGGATAGCTGGTCACAACTATCCTTCAGCAAAGTGACACACTCTGTCACTCTTGTTGGCCTCTTATGATGCTGCTGTCTTTTAATATATGATTATTTCTCAGCCGCTAGTTCGTTCCTCGCCGATTCTTCAGTCTCATCAGCCTCATCAGCCTCATCAGCCTCATCAGCCTCATCAGCGTCATCAGCCTCATCCTTCCATCAGTCCCAGTCAACTCATCAGCCTCCAGTGTCTGACTCCATATTATATTCTCCTGATGCTGTAAGGGTGATGCCCAAGCCCCAGGAAGTGCGCCGGACTCTGAGGAAAATATTCGTTGTGGCCAAACGGCAGTACTACACTTCCGTATCAGTCGCTGGGCCCGGAAATACTTTTTCCCATTGAATAACATTGGGAAAGAGACGTCTGTAAATCGTTGGATAATTTTTTTTAAACTAAATAAACTACTCAGTATGAACATTTGTATAGCCCTTATTAAAAACATTCGGTCCACAAGTTGTAAAATGTGCTAATAACGTTATTCTGAGTTATTTTCCTCGGCATTATGAGCGCACATCTAACCCACGGGACCGCGCCGCCCGGGACGTTCATGTGACGTGTTCAGTACTACATGAGTTTTACCTTTACCCATGGATGCACAATAAGAACGGATTATATGATTATATGAATACTTTCGCGACGTTTCGCTCTCTCAAAAGTTAGGCCATTTTGTCTTCATGCGCCAATGAGCAGCTCTCATAGGAATGAACGAGGCCCCGCCTCCCACGCTGTATCCTTTTCTTATTTTACATCCATGGTGATGCCCCATGATCACAAAATGACCCCTCTAGAGTCTGAGTGCCAAGGACCTCATATTATGTATGTCATTAATGTTACATCACCCATTATAACAATTTGCTTTCCTTTTTTCTCTTCTCTTAACTGAATAACCCTGTCTTTAAGTATAAACAATGTAAAGTCCTTTTCCTGCACCATTTTAAGGCTTCAAAACAGGCATTTTTACTGTATTTGTTTGGAGAAATGACAATGGCCCAGAATTGTACTTTATAAACTCTGAATCTTGGTGCTTGAAGAAATACACACTGGCTAATCTGGCCAGGATATATATATATATGCCTTTTTTGGAGCCCTTTTTTGCAATATTTATTAAAATGTCACTAGTTATTTAAACAAACCACTATCTGAGGATAATACAAGCAACCATAAAACACCCTTTACTAGAGAGCCATTGAAGCCCATGAATAATGTATCCTTCCACAAATCTTTTCAACTGCTGTATTAATAAAGTTGCCACGTGTTTTCAAATTCAAGTTAAGGCACTATCTGTGCAAAAAATAAAAAATATTCTTCAATTGCAGTATCTTTTTAAAAAAGTGTTCAGAAAGACTACATCAATTATATGCTATATATATATAATATCAATATTTGTATTAACTAACCAAAGTCAATTTAAATAGCGGGCAAAAATGGGTTAATTGCCATGCATGTGGTGTTTGATATAGTTTACGTTCAATTTCAACTATTTTAGGCAGAAAAACATATATTGACTAAACCTTTTTTAATAATTTACTATAATTTAGAAAGGTTTTTGTGAGAAATCATTTCAAAAGTAAACTTTTTTTTCATTTTATATTTAAATTTGAAATGTTTGCACACAACATTATTAATGTATACATTTGTAATACATTTTTTTTTAATTATGAATCCATTTACTTTAATGTATTTCCTTGAGGCTGGGGAAGATATATCAGCATGTAGTTCAACATGCAAATGTTCTAATACAAGTAAGTATAAGTATAACATGGAAAATGAAATAAAATAGGTTTCATAGGAGGATGTGGATTTCTTTTCTCTCACCTTGTAATTACACAATCAAACAATCTATAATTTAGCTCTGGCCTTCACTCACAAAAAAACATTTTGTTGAATTGGACACATTTTTCGAAGCTCTATTGACTGACATGCAATGACTGGGACTGATGGAAGAATCTGCGAGGACTGAACTAGGAGCAGAGAAATAATCATATATTAAAAGACAGCAGCATCATAAGAGGCCAACAAGAGTGACAGGGTGTGTCACTTTGCTGAAGGATAGACCAGCTATCCAGGCCAGTCTCTAAAGACTTTCCAAGGTGTAAAATGCTGCTGCCGGAGTACTGACTGGAAGTATTGCTGATATCAAGTCTACCATCCTCTTAAAATACTCTGTCCAACAATATCAGTCTCATGAAGAAAGGTTTTTTAACGCTTATTCAAAATAGCAGAGAAACATGCATTCTTGTTCTCAGGAGGGGACATTGACAGAGGATTATTGGAAAAGTACACAGTAAGTACTTCATAGTACTTGTGGGGGTAGTTTCACTAGTACTGAGTCCAACAGGATCAATCTCACGAAGAACTAATGGCAACAAAAAAGAATTCCATCATCAAACTTAGCCGAAGTGGCTTGATTTTGTTCTCAGCAGGGGACTTTGACAGAGTATTTCTCAAAAAATACACAGTAAAAGTACTTCAATGTATTGTTAGTAGTAGGCTAACTAATACAAAGTCAAACAGTATCAATTTCATTAAGAACTAATGGTAAAATTGTATTTTTATCACTCATCAAAGACAGCAGAAAAACATGCATTATGTAGCCTACTATGGAGGGGACTTTGACAGAGGATTACTCACAAAGTTCACAGTAAAAGTACTTCATTTTATTTCTGGTAGAAGTCAAACTAGTACCGAGTCCAACAGTGTCAGTTTCTTAAGAACTTGTGGTAAAAAATATTTGTATTACTCGTCTAATATAGCAGGAAAAAAATGAAGAGCAGCTGATTTGAAAAAACAAACTTGAGAGGCGGCTGAGTGACCGCAGTGCAGAATCGCTGTATAGTTTAAATCTCCTAACAATGTTGTCCATTTTAGACATAGGCTTATTATCTTTACAGCCCTTAATAACATTCGTTTTCTGGGCTCAAAGTGGGTCTTGGCCGTTTTCATTGTGATCGCTAAATTCCCCTTGTTTATAATAATCAAACAAGGGGATTAGGCTGCTGCCTTTTCCTGGGTTGAAAAGGCAGCAGCTTTTGAGAGGCTATCCAATATCCAGTTGCAGAACGTGCTAATACATTTTCCATATGTTTGGGGGCTGTGCAGGGGGGCAGCGGATGGAGCATCCTCAGTTGATATGTTAGCTCTTTATGCTAACTGCTGATAGTCTGGGCTGCCTGGATGTTGTTGTTGATACAGGATACTGTAGTGATTAAAAGTGTGATTTTAGCATACGAGTGCTTTTGTTTTGAAATCACTTCCGTGAGTTTTTCCCCGCCCCTCGCTCCAAGGACCATAGAGAGGCGAAGTCCCTCCCTTTCCGGTGGACCTCCATGGGACCTTATTTCGGAAAAATTATGTATTGAAGTCAGAATCAGAATCAGAATCAGAATACCTTTATTAGTCCCACAGAGGGGAAATTTGCATCGTTACAGCAGGAAAGAGCCACAGACAGCTTAATGTTACATATGTTAAAAAAAAAAGTACTAAGTTATGATATAATAAAAAATATAATAAAAAATTAAAAGTTAAAAATTAAATTAAAAAATATATACTTTTCAAAATACAAATCCTGTAACAGTTCTTAGGATTTAGCAGCCAGGTATAAATTACACAGTTATTAACGGCGTATATATATATATTGCACATATAGCACATATTGCAAAGATTGGTATTTAGCAGCAAGGGGTGATATAGTCTGTGTTGTGGTGTGTGTAGGGGAGGGGGGGTCGACTAGGGGCTGTGCTGGTTGTATAGTCTGACCGCTGCAGGAAGGAATCTCTCCGTGAAACAGCGGGGGTGCAGCAGCCTGTCGCTGAAGGAGCTGCACAGTGAGGACAGGGTGTCCTGGAGGGGGTGGGAAGTCAATGGGGAGAGAAAGATTATCTTTCGATCCCGTTGGAATTGTGCCACGAATTATACATATGATGTTCGTCAATTTAAAAGATAATTGTGCAAGTCAAAAAAATAAAAATGTCTCGTAAAACTGTGAAGTAACACTTTTTTTTGTGTGAAACCGCTCAATGAACTACATCTCCCGTCTTGCACCACACACCAAGACGGCCGTCAGTTGGCACATTTCACTTCTTTCTTTCAGAATGAGGCGAAAAGTATTAAAAGAGGTGAAAATCACTACAAGTCTCGGCATGTTGAGAGCTGTACATACACACAAGGGGAGTTAGTCGGTTCCGTAAGAGCCAGCATGCGGGACCGGGATTCTGGGATTTGTAGTCTTTCTAGTTGCGTATTTTTCATAGTCTTATATTTCAACAGTTTTACGACAAACTGTGACTTTTTTTACATGGAAATTATTTTTTAAGATTGACAAATATCATATGTGTAATTCATGGCACAATTCAAATGGGATCGAAAGATAAGTTTTCTCTCCCCATTGACTTCAATACATCATTTTTCCGAAATAAGGTCCCATGGGTCGGAAGTAGATGGGCGGGACTTCGCCTCTCTATTTGACCATTTAGTAAGGTAAAAAGCAAAAGCAGAGGCTCTTCCGTTTAATAAAGAAAAACAAATGGACCGTAGATACACGGATTCTGACCTCATCTGCGCTCTTATTTTGTAAGGTAACTTAATATGAAAAAACTGTAGTTTTTTGTTTCTGTTTTCTAGGGATTTTATTTTTTGTTTTGAGAAGTAGAAAATGAAAATCATCCCGTTTTTTAAGTTTAGTAAATCCCTTTTGACCATGATAAAGAAAAACGCCTTGTATTTCAATTTTGGTTTTTCAATTTTAAAACTAAAATGAAATATGCAGTCGTTTTTAGTTTTTGAATATCCATTTGTGAAAAGAAAATCCAATGACCAAAACATACACTGACCTTATGACACTGATCTTAAGCAGTTTTCACTGATGCTTGGAAGATTGGTACCAATGTTCTGGGTAGTTTCATGGGTTGCGGTCGAATAGTCCAAAAATCAGCTCCTATCGTCTAACCCTATCGTCTATTCCTTGACCTCTGTGTGAAACGTCACGGGGTTAAGGGATAGTGGATAGGAGAATTCAAAAGGACTTAGGAGAAGAGACTGCGGTGCTTTAGAGAATCCGACTGCACTTTCACTATCCGACGTATTTATGATGCACCAGCGGACGTCATGAATGTGCGTCTGCTGCTGTGGGGAAACTACAGTTTTCTATACAGCGGACTACATGGACGTATTATAATAAGAACGAGGGACTACTGTAAACTCATCTAGAGACTCTGCACCGTGCTCTGATGCTGTTGTTTTAGGCTTTATGAACGTGGACAACAGAGAAACATATTCTTCATGACCAAAGTTGGAATTGAAATAAAAAAGCAAAGTGAAACTTACGCTCGTCACCCTCTCCCTCCGGTCCACATTAATACAAATGATCCCAATACGTATGATTGTATGAAAAGATCTTAAAATAAATACAAATGTATTTATTAAAAACGTTAGTCCTTAACATCTATCACTGTGTATATCACCATTCAAACATCTTTTAAAAGTTGAACAAACCCCACACAGCTCAGTAAACACTGTGAAATGTTGACTTTATTTGATCATTTCAGTAAAAACTAACGTTCATATTTCTCTTTTTGATTATAATACTGATGAACGTTCAAAACAAAGCACTCTGGCAAGTTACCACATACGTTTTAAAAAGCTTAATAAGCACCGTAACTTTCATGATATAATTTCTCGGTCATTGTTACGTGCTGCCCTCCTTGTTGTGCTTTATGTCTCCCTGCTGCGCAGGTGCACCTGGTCTGCCCCTGGCTCCGCCTCTGCGCAGGTGTTTCTAGTTGCCACTCAGCCGAGCTATAAGGAGAGACTGGAGGAGATTGATGATTGGCTATCCTGATGCCGGAAGACGCTGTCTGGGAATAACCTCTCTGCTGTTTCGGAGCTGTAGCTTTTGATTGTTATTGTCACAAACATATGAATTCTGGAGGACCTGGGAGTATAGTTTATTCGCGGCTTTATTTGTCCCGTAGTTTTTTGTTAGATCTCTGGGTAGGGGAGGGAAGTCTGGGTCCTACGGCCCGTGGTGTGGCTGGCTCAGGCTCCCTTCTGCTTTTTGTTGGTTTTTGCCAGTCCTCCAGACTTCGTTCATTTGCCGGTTGGCCGATGTGAGTAACCCTAGAACTTATCAATAAATGGTCACCGTTAAATGCTGGACGTTTTTGTGTGATTTCTTTTATGTTGCGGATCTCCCCACGAGCCACTACCACGGAGTAGGGGGCGGGCCGTAACAGTCATAATCGGTTGTTTCCGACTGTTGTGTGACGGCAAATGCTGCGGCCACAAGGCATTGTGGGGCAGCATTTTCTCCTCTCCTTTCGTAAAGGAAGGTCCAGTGGTTCCTAAGCTAAAGGAGTTTATAAAGGAAGTTTGAAACTTCCTTTCCTATCATCTAGAGAATTCGAACGGCACTTATCATGGCTGCCACTGAGGTACTTCCGGGTCATTTCACTCCGTTAGGAAGGTTCCGCAAAATGGACTATTCGACCGCAACCATATTCTCTCTTTAGAGCATTTGTAGTGTTTCCAGTCAGGATGATTTCTACTTCTTCAGTGTAAATGTTGGCACAGGAATTGCTTTGCCTTCTTAAGTTTCCTTAACAAATATAGCTGTTTTGACCTTTTTTCAGGATATCTGATGTCATGTTGTTATTGATGCTAATTCCCAGGAGCTTAAAACTGATCACTTGCTCTACCACAGATCAGAGTCCTGCACGGTCTGATTTTCAAGACCAGCTCCCGCCCCGCACCCGCGACGTGCAATACCGAACCCGCCCCGCCACCCGCACATATTGCCAATTAGTTCCGCAAACCGACCCGACCCGTTGGCACAAGATCCGCAAACCGACCCGAACCCGCATATCCTATGAGCAGTGAAAAATGCAATTATTAAAGCGTGGGATGTTGGTTATTTTCTCCGATGACACCAAAGGCCTCCCAGAAGCTGGATTTCGCTCTTGAGGAAGAGTTATTGAAAATGCTGTATTCTCCGCTAGAGAGCTTCACCTCAGCCATTTCGAATGTGGCGCGCTCAGCAGCAGATTGATGCGCTGCAGAGGTTATGATTATGCCGAGGGGGAGAGGTCTGAGGATTTAAACATTAAATTAAATGATTTTAATATATTTATTATGCAACACCCGCGACCCGACCCGCATCTTCTTTGTTTTACCCAGAACCGAACCAGGATTTTTTTTTTTGAAAAAATACCACCCGTGCATCACTCTTTTTGCGGGTCACCCGTCGGGTACCCGCGGGGTACCCCGACCCGATGCAGGACTCTGCCACAGATCCATTGATGTAGGCAGGTGTGTGTCCTCTCTTCCTTTTTGTGAAATCAACAATTGGTCCCATGTTTTTGCTGACGTTAAGAAGTTGTTCTCTTAGTATGTTACGTTCCCTACTGGACAAGGGGAACCAAAGGGAAGTAACAAAATATAAAATAACCGGGCAAGAGAAAAAAGGAGAGGAAACCGATTTGTGAAGCCACAAGGTGGTCTTTTAATTAATCAAAGAAAAAGAGACTCACCAGCCAATTTGTAAACTTGCGACAAAACCAAAACAACTTTCAGATAACAGAAAGCGACCACAGTAAATCATAAAATACTCAGAACTTCTATAAGTTGCAACAAAAACACTACACTGCTGCACAGATCATCCACTGCCATCCATGCAGCTCACAGGAGAAGGAAGAGAGCGACTGCAGCCTTTCTCAGGTCCTTTAGAGGCCCTGATTGGGGATGGGAGCACCTGAGGGAGAGGCTGCACCTGCAGGGAGACAATCAGGGGGAGAGCGGGAGAGAGACACACAAACACACACACACACACACACGCACACACACACACACACACACA
Source organism: Dissostichus eleginoides (assembly GCA_031216635.1). Lineage (NCBI taxonomy): Eukaryota > Metazoa > Chordata > Actinopteri > Perciformes > Nototheniidae > Dissostichus > Dissostichus eleginoides. The sequence continues at coordinate 36,068,915 of CM062269.1, read as the reverse complement.
CAAGCACCCACTACGGCAAGTAATCAAAATCAAGATTTTGATTTCCTAAGTGAATATTTATCTTTGATTGAAATCCGGCCAATGATAGTGTCATCTAAAATATTCAGAGTTTCCGAAAATGATAATGTAATGAAATCATGGGTGTACAAGCTGAGCACACGGCCCTGGGGGGCTCCAGTGTTCAGCAGCTTTTGAGAGGCTATCCAATATCCAGTTGCAGAACGTGCTAATACATTTTCCATATGTTTGGGGGCTGTGCAGGGGGGCAGCGGAGGGAGCATCCTCAGTTGATATGTTAGCTCTTTATGCTAACTGCTGATAGTCTGGGCTCCTGGATGTTGTTGTTGATGAGTATGAGGACAAGTTTCTCAAACCACTTCATCAGAAAGTGGTGAGTGCCACAGAGCGATGGTTCTTTAGACTTGACTAAAGTGATATGTTGAACTTGTCAGTGATTACATGAGTTAGCTGGTTAGCACATGTTCTATCTCAAACAGGATCCGCCCTCTACTGGACTCTATGGGTACTACTCTCATCAATGATACGCGAGCATTCACACACTGAAGTTGTATAAATGTAGCCGGCCAATCAGGGCGAGCCTACCTGAATGCGCGCGCAGGCTCACAGTAAATAAGGCAGCTACACCTCCTGACTGTCATCCTTTTCTCTTCAGCGAGCGGGACAGCACCTGAGAAAAGCATTCGAAACAAGTAAAAAGCTTACCTCCAGGCAAGCGAATGGAGTCGCCACTGCAGGAAACCCGGGCCTGTCCCTCATGCCCGGCTTAATAGCGGGCGCCGATCCCCACCAGCTCTGGTTCGAGTGCCTGGGACGAGACCACGCCGAAGACGAGCTCGAGGTGGTGGACGTGGGAGAACAGGATATGGCTGGGGCGACGCCACAAACGTTCGCCATCCCAGCCGTGCGGGTTATGGCTCTGTTTGCTGAGGAGGAAGAAGATGACTTCGCCTCATCGGTGTCTCACACTTCCTGGTCCGGAATCCGCGGAAGTCCACCGCACATGTCTGCCCGCCAGGTCGTGTCGGACTACCGCTCCCCCCACCACTGCCGCCGAAGCCGGTAAGCCGGTTACGGTCCGGCCCGCCCGACGCAATCGGCTTTCGCCTCGCCCCCGTTGCCAGATATCTGGCAGTGTGTGGAGGCGTCGTGGCAACAGCCACTGAAAGCGAGTGCTCCGGTGGCAGAAAAGGTAGGTATTCTGAGGGTGCGGGCCGCACGGAGAACTCATATGCCCCCCCCTCGATGAGAGCATGGCAACACATCTGCTTCCACAGGCAGCAGGTTGGGCGGAGAACCTCTGCCCCGCTGCCGCGTGACAGGGCGGCTGCAAATAACACGGGTGTGATGGGCGTCTCGCTGATTGCTCTTCCACAAGATGCCCTCACCTCACCGGATCAGAGCGATTATTTGGCCGCCGCTGCTTGCCGTGTGATGTCCCTGGCCACAGTGGGATCACGCGGCGTGGCACTTTCCAAAAAAAGACCGTGATGATCTCCTGGGAGCCCCCGTGTCTACGGAAGGGCTCTTTGGATCGATTCCCTCGGTCACGTGGATGAGGAGAAGTCGCAGCTTAGCCGTATGCTGCTGCTTGCTCATCCTCAGAGGAGTAGTGATGTGTCGGTTGCGAACGAGCCGGCTCTTTTGAATGGCTCTCGCAAAGGAACGGAGCCATAACATCCGGCTCCCCTCAAAGAGCCCTAATTCCCATCACTACAGAGGAGACAACACTGTCCCACACTCGCCGCCCCCGCTACAGTAAAGGAAGCAGCAGGTGGGCGCGCGCGAGTGTAATAAACCGCAGAAAATGCTGTCAAAGCACTGTGCGGGTTCAGGGACGCTATAGCCGGCGTGTTGTTGTCAGAAAACACACTTCGCCTGGTATAATAGCTCCGATTAATGCATTTCACCGTTAATGTGAAACACAGCGTTAATACGAATGCGTGCGGCCCCGCGAGAGTGGGCCTCCGCCGAGGTCCTTGAACGCACCGCGGCCACTCTCGCGGGGCCGCAGTGCGTTCAAGGACCTCGGCGGAGGCTCGGCCCTTTACAAGTCGGTTCCCCATGAGCCAATCTTCCTTTCATGGAAGGTTTGGCTGCGGAGAGGGCAACCAGAGAGTACCACAGCACAGCTGCTTCCTCATCTGTGTACTGACAGAATGGGTGGACAGGACACTGGGACTGGGTTACTCACTCCAGTTCTGCAGCGTCCCTCCTCCATTCAGGGCTGTAAGAGAGGCAAATCTATCATCCCAGGAGGAGATAGATTTCCTTTCAACAGAAATTCTGGCCCTGTTGCAAAAACGGTGGGTTACGTTTTGTAACCCTAGTTCCATAGGCACAAGCCGGAGCCCTCTATTGGACTCTATGCTCTCAGAAAGAGAGAGAGAAAAAATAGAGGGCCAGCAGAGAGTACCACAGCTTCTTAGCTGCGGCTCCACAGCTGCTTGCATGTCCCCTAACACAGTTTTATGGGGAATGGAAGCTCAGCTGTGTACTGACAGAATGGGTGGACAGGGCACTGGGACTGGGTTACTCACTCCAGTTCTGCAGCATCTCTCCTCCATTCAGGGCTGCAAAAAGTTCCACATGTTAAACAGTTACTGGAACTGGTGCAGCCGGGCGATTGGTTCACAACCATCGACCTGAAGGACGCTTACTTTCATGTCGAGATTGCTCCGAAACCCAGAAAGTATTTGCGTTTTGCCTTCCAGGGGATAGCCTACGAGTACAACAGACTACCGTTCGGCTACTCCCTATCCCCACGCATGTTCAGCAAATGTGTGGCCACAGCGCTTCAGCCACTTCGCGACCATGGCATGAGGGTTTTATTTTATCTCAACGACCTCATAGTCATGGCCAGGTCCAGGGAATGGGCAGATGTTCCGCACAGCCCAATTGATCTTACACCTAACCAAGTTGGGGGTTTGCGGTCAATTGGAAGAAGAGCAGTCCCATACCTCACCAGCAGACGGGGTATCTGGGGATTTTGCTCGATGCAGCCCCCATCGAGAGCGAGGTGTACGCCCCCATCGAGAGAGAGGTGTACGCCCCATCGAGAAGGAGGGCAGGCTACATGCCACTCTGTCAGAGAACAGACAGACGTCCCTGCTTCAGGCAGACTGAACGTCGGTGCGAGGAAAGGAGTCTAGAGCCTCTGTCCGGTACATTGGGCTCTATTCTATCTACAGCTAATGGTGGACAAGGGGCTTGCTCATGCCACAGTCAAGGTGTATGCAGAAGCCATCTCGTCCTTTCATGAGGGATTTGGCGGCAGACCAGTCTTTAGCCAACCGCTTATGAAGCGTTTTTTGCAGGGGATCAGGAGACAGCGCCCAGTGGTGCACGTCTCCACCCCTGCCTATGGGCAGGCGGGGAGAGCCTTCCCCACTGAGGTCCGTGCACACTCTACACGAGGTAAGCGTGTGAGTGTGGAGGACATAGTACACTTACGTTTTCCCATGCTCCTTAGGGACCTGGGAAACGTGGTGCGCAGTGTGTAGTCACTTGCGCTGGTACCTGCAGGGTGGAGCTATGGGCTTATTCAGACCAATTAGGCTCTACCCAGCTAAGTAAGCTGCGGCGGGTGATAGGAAGTTGGGGTGCGATGGCTGTTAACCAAAGGCCGGTCAGGGGCAGTGTGGTGGGTCGATGTGTGGGGCGACAGGGCGTTTATTCATCGGGGCTCCACACTGTACCCATAGAGTCCAGTAGAGGGCGGAGCCTGTGTGAGATAGGATGGGGGGTTACGTATTGTAACCCTAGTTCTATAAGCACAGGCGGAGCCCTCTACCTAGGGGCCCTGTTTTCCCTATGCCGCTCGCTGAAGAGGGTGTAGGATGACAGTCAGGAAGTGTAGCTGCCTTATATACTGTGAGCCTGCGCACGCATTCAGGTAGGCTCGCCCTGATTGGCCGGCTACGTTTATACAACTTCAGTGTGTGAAGGCTCGCGTATCTCGATGAGAGTAGTACCCATAGAGTCCAGTAGAGGGCTCCACCTGTGCTTATAGAACTAGGGTTACAATACGTAACCCCCATTCTCAACATACAACCAGGGATGTTATCAGGCACTGCAGCTTTACTCATATTCACTCTCAGAAGGATTTTTCTCACATCTGCTGTGGATGCTGACGGCGGCAGGTCCTTTGAATCTCTGTTGATTAAAACAAACATAAAAGGGGTAAAGCTCCTCACATACCCCTTTCACACCAAGGCTTTTCCCGTTCTAGCTCCGTGCTAGAGCTTTTCTGGTTCAGAACCGGTTCTTCGGTTCAGCTCCCGCTCTGTTCACACAGCTCAGAGCCCGACTGGTGCTGCGTCATTGCGTCATCGTTTGCGTCATGACGTAACCGTTTGCGTGCCTGATTCAAAAAGCCAAACCGTGCGGAAACCCCTCACATCGACAACAACAACAATGGCAGATTGTATTGAAGCGCTACTCGTTTTGGTTTTGCTCTGTCGAAACGAAATGGAACAAATGGGACGACTTTACTACCAACTTTACAGTCGTTACATGCTACATTCAAAAGTTCTTTACAATCATCATCAACTTCAACGACGATTCCGTAGGAGAAAGAAGGTAAATATACGTCCTATTCGATGGCGTTAGAGCTAGCTGTTGTTAGCCTCTGCATGCGCCAAGCTCAAAATACCCAGCTTTGCAACATTAATTACTATGGTATAACATTAAAACTGATTCTCAATGTTATTTCAACAGATCATGTTGAAGCTGGCGGAAAGGCGGATGTCGCGTGTTATTTAGACACAGCCCAGATCCGACGTAAGCGTGACGTATGCGGTGCTTGCTCTCTAGACCGACAACTTTTTGGTGCTTGAAACAAACCGGATTCCGGAGCTTAGAGGCTGCTCCGCTGCGGTGTGAACAGGAAAAACCGGTGCTTTTCAAGCTCCAGCTCCGAACCGGCCCTGGAACCGCGTTGGTGTGAAAGGGGTATAACAGTATAGCTCACACATGATGGTGGCACTCCTGCTTTTGGAGCATGTGATATTCTGGATGATCTGCCACATATATGTGGTGCTGATGGTTATGCAGTCTCCATCCAGTCTCTCTTGATGCCTCCATTTTGAATGTTTTTTATCATCTGACAGAAAGGCAAAACATTGTATTTTGGACAGTGCCCTCACCTCTCCATTCTTCCAGGCTTTCTTATTGGGAAATTATTCTCTAAGTAGTTCTCTGAGGCAAGTCATCCATCATTGCAAAAATACTCACCCTGTGGTTAACACACACACTGCTGCGTCACAACTCTAGAACACAATCTCCACCTGCCATCAACACATTTACCGTAGGTGTATATCTTTTCTGGAATCAGGGAAAACAAGTGTCAATTCAAGTGTTTCAACTTATTCAGATACAGATGGGGTCAGGATTGCTTGTAGCAACTAGCATGAAAAGTTTAGCACAAGTGTTCTCTGCTCAACATTATGTCTGGAAAATATATGCTTTTTACCATAACATAATTGGGGGGAAACTAGAACTATACGTCATATATATATATGTAGATAGTAGTGCTTTGTATTATGTGTACGGAGTAAAGCTGGTGATTCTGGATACCTGACCTACCTGATGGAGCTTAGAACCAAATATTTGTAACCAGATTCACCAGAGCTGACTGATAGATTCTCATTTAATTATTGAAATGTTAATGTATCTAACAACCATCTCTTTAAACTTTGAAGTGGAACCATAGAATAAATATTTTCTGTCATGCTGTTGGAGAGCGGGGGATGGGCTTTCTCAGATTAAACCGCAATCCTTTACCTGGTAACTGATGAAAGCCTTTTAAAAAAACATCTAATTAAAAAGTGCACACACTATATGATTAGTAACATCATTTTAAAAATGGGATAGTGTAAAGTATAGAGTATATACAGTATTATTTGCAGGAATGTAATTTGATTTGTTAAGGTTCCATCTTGGTGGCAATAAAAGATGAGTGAGTAAATGTTCTGTCTTAAAAATAAATGTAATATAGTAAAGACTACATAACACGTCAGTGATCTGTACGCCTGAACAACGCGGGCATATTTGTGCAACCTCCATTTATTCACACACAAGAATAAAGCCAAGCTCATGTGGAGATGCACTTATTTGCAACACTATATTGGTGAAATGAACCTTTATTAAATAGCAATATTCTCCATATACCACCTGCTAGTCTAATAAGGAGAAAGGATTCAAATTAGGGAGAGGCGCTCCTTTCTTCAATGGCAGCCTGCTTCTTTTCATCAGTGAGTGCTTCAATAGAATACAATGACGGAGCAGAGAAAGGGTGAAGAGAAGAGAAAATAATGTACTGCACAAAGCAACCATTTTCCCCAGGTTGTAGTCTTAACAAGGCAGAATTTTCGGAAGCAATAACCATATTAAATACAAGAGTTGTCCCATTCTGTACTGAAAATAAAAATATGTAGACGAAAGGACAAAGTCAAAGGCTATAGAAGCTAGTGAAATAATAGGATGAAAGTTGATATATGTACCTGTTAGTGCAGCAGAGAGCTCCAATAAGAACTCTTTTATAAACGTATGAATGGTCATCTGTTGAAACTATCCTTAAAGTTGGCAGTGCAAAATGTGTCCTTATACACAATCGTGCAAGTAAACATTTCTCTATAAAGTTCACTTTATAAAATGGTTAAGACTGTTTTTTTAACCCGAAAAAATGAAAAAACTGAACGAAGGAAGCCTGTAGGCCTCGCGCATTTTTTAAATTTGCATCAGCAGGAATGTAAACAGCAACAACATTTGTTAATTCTCTGGGCAGATTATATGACCAGCATTTTAAGATCAATAATCTGTAATCAGAGTAATATTGTCTCTCATGTTTGAGCACCTAGCTTCCTTGATGTAAACACAGATCACTGTGCTCCAGACATCCAGAGCAAAGTGGGGTCCCGCGATGGAGCAAGTTCCCCATGAAGATTTGGGCACAACAGACATTGCTAGGTTAGCATGAGTTGGGTTTAAGTCTTATTTCATATGTATTATTTGGCTACAACTCGCCATCAGCCAGCAGGATGGATAGTGGAGCAGCCTTTGGTCCTATAGATCATTAGCCCAGGGCTGCCTCCATGTGGAAAATAATAAAAAGGAAAGTGCACCATTTTACACTGCACTTTTGTTTGAATGCCTTCTTTATATTTACTCTAGTTGCATGTCTTGGAAGGAGAACAGCTGATTGGTGACAGAAATGACTGTAGGTGTTATACAATATCTAATTTCACTGCAAGACCTTAAAGAAAGTGACACGTTTTCTAGGAGATTTTTCTACCTGCTGCTGGCTATATTATATGTTATTTCCATTGAACATCACAACATCACATGTTATTTAAGCTTCTTTAAACGTCTCCAGTCTGATCTGAGCTCAGCTGATATTGGTGTCGGGTCCACATGACATAACACATGTGCATATCAAATGGATTCAGTGTGGACAGAGAGCGTTCAATGTTACTGTAAACTATGCAATCTGATAGTCCATTGCTTGCATGTAGTTAGGACACGGTGTATATATAATGTAACGTCCATGTGACACCATCCTGAAATGAACTGGAAGAGATCCTCCTCACCTGGCAGCAGTCCTTCATAGAGGGCATCAAAGAATGGAAACAGGTTATCTGTGTTTATTAGTAGTCAATGCCATATTTTCACTATTTCTTTGTAGATGTAGCAGAATGTAGATAATCGTGATCTGAAATGGAAGTTACGTTTTTATAGTGTGTAATCATGCAAAATGTGCTGCGAATACAGAGACATTTGGTGATGGTCAGACTTACATTTCTAAAGACGTGGTCATGGGATGAATTTTGTACAACAGCAATGTTCCACTGTATTAACTTATGTTGTGCTGACTTTATGAATAGTTTCAACAAATTGAGCTAAGTATTGACAAATGCGTGTTAACAATTGGAAAAAAAATGTAAAAGCAATTAAGAATAAGAGCTTGCCAAGCCCTGAAAAACCAATTCCTCAAGTGAAAAGCATCTTCATATTAACAAATTGCATAAAGTCAAATCCAGCATTTAAAATCCAATACCGTTTAGACCTGCATATGACAAGTGGTCACAATCATTTTAAGCACTCGATGAAAGCTTTTATCATATGAAACAACAATCTGACAGAATGAGGCACCCCCTGATTCCCCAAATCATTAAGATATGAGACATCAGCAGAGCCCAGGCTTAACAAACTTTGAATACAGAATGCATTTGGGGGGGGGGGACAGGATCATTTGTGTGCAAACGTCAAAATTGATAGACAATGTTTAATTTTGTGTTTAAGTGTTAAGGTGCCGTTCATATTATCTGCCAAAATAATTGACCATTGTCTTAAATTTGCAGCCTGTCCTCCTCCAAAAAACGACCAAATAGGTCAATTGTTCAGCAGCTTATTACGACCTAAAGTCACGTTTTAAAGTTTAGCACCTCTAGTGGTCGTGTAAGAAACAACAATTTGCAGCATATGGGCTGATGCTCCCGTTGACTGCAAACGCTCCGGAGGGTCGTATATTCACAAATAACCCTCTCTGGAAAATCCTAAATTGTAGAATAGTTTGGCCATTAAAATGCTTTTTGATTAGATTTCTAGCGAGAAGTGTATATTGTACTTTTAGAATCCAAGTCCAGTGGATGTGTAGGATCTATAGTTTGATAGATATTACGAAGATTATTTGAGGTCTCGCCAGGAGAACGTGTATATACTACGTCTTTCCCCTATTGATTTCTATTGACGGCAGCATCAATGTAAAGTTGGCGTCAACCCTCACGGGGTGAAAACAGTATTTCCTACACATCCACCGGACGTGGATTCTAAAAGTACAATATAGCCTACACCTCTCGCTAGAAATCTAATCAAAAAGCATTTTAATGGCCAAACTATCCTACAATTTAGGATTTTCCAGAGAGGGTTATTTGTGAATATACGACCCACCAGAGCGTTTGCAGTCAACGGGAGCACTAGAGGTCGAAAACTTTAAAAGGTGATTATAGGTCGTAATAAGCGCTTGAACAATCGACCTATTTGGTCGTATGAGTTGGAGGACTGGAAATTTGAACTATTTAGAAAAGCACATATCGTCCAAAGTTGCAATACAAGGTGCTTCACTATCCGATGAAGATACAATACAGAGAACATAGGGAAGAAGAGGGGAGAAACAAGATTGAATTCAAATTTTGCGGATAAGATTAAGAGAATGATAAGGTATAAAGATATGTATTTGTTGGATTTACTTGTCGATGGAAAACAACAATTTAAAAGCAATTTAGCATGTGAAACTTTAGATATATATATATATTTAAGTGACATTTGGGGAAATAAGCTGGTTAAAGGGCAACAAAGAATCAGTAGAGAAGAAGGTTTGCATTATCTTACCACCAATTCAAATTAGGGGATACATGTTGTTTGCTTCATGTGATCAAAAATACACCTTCCATTGACAAAAATTCTTTATGTGTCTACATACCTTTTTATAAAAATGTAATAACTCTTTGTACCTTTTTTGAATAGATGATTTACCTACTTTCTTTAACAATGCACACACACCCACACACACAAACACACACACACACACACACACTCACTACTTTGCCTGTCACTTACTGTATGGAAAAGTCCATTTGACAGTTATGTGTGGCTTGCCCTGACATCTGATTTATCCTCTGCAATCATAATTCCCTTTTACACAGCCTTTACTTATGCGGGTTCTCCCCTCCCCCACCTCTTTCCCCTGGCATCCCTCCATCTTTTCTAATCCTTCCTTTCCTGTCATGTCAGATGTTAGTGGACGCCACGGGTCAGTGCCTCACTTTCTGAAGAGACTCCACCATTCATAGAGCAGCAGAGTGGGAATTTACATCTCATGGCAGCGTTTTCCCCTCCATTTGTTATAATGTCAGGTCACTGCACTGCACGGCTAGCAGAGTGGGAAAGATAATGGCTTCAACACACTCCCTCCCGATTTATTACACACTCATTGGCTCTGACCTTGTCTGCAGCTTGGGGATGAATTCAGATTCTTGGTCAGCCTGCACTACTTTGATTTGCCAGTTAGATTGAACCGTGGTGCCAATCCAAGATGCTTTCTGAGATCAACACTGCCTCTGCCCCCCCCCCCCCCCTGGCACTGGAGGGATATTAATTCTGCCTTCCCATGTTATTTCAGACGGGGATTAAATAGCCTAGTATTTGGTGAACCTACTGTATAGTTAGTTGTAACACAACCAATACGTTTAATTGTACAGCCCTGCTTTGAATATAAAAAAAGGTTCCAAAAAGCACAAGCCCACATCAGTCCAGTGGTGGGAGAAGTATTCAGATCCTTTACTTGAGTAAAAGAACCAATACATCATTGTCAAAATAATTCATTAAAAGTTAGTCCTGCAATCAAAATCTTACTTAAGTAAAACTATCAGCAAAATGTACTCACTCTAAGTAATCATTGTGCAAAAAAAATGCCTTTTAGTGTGTATATAATATTTATATATGTGACATTTCTAGATAATATTGTTGCATCAAGGAGAATTTCACTGTTGTGGAAAACAAAGTTCTGATAGACTTTTTGTAAAATATTTAAATCATTTGACACGTTTGTGACTTAAAGAGTCCACAATTTTTATTTATAGAGAAACATTTTTTTAAAAGCTGTTAAATAAATGTAGCGGAGTAAAATTACATTATTTCCCTTTTAAATGTAGTGAAGTAGAAGTATAAAGTAGAATACAATTTAAATACTCAAGTAAAGTGTACCTCAAAATTGAACTCAAGAAAAGTACTTGGGTAAATCTACTTCCCACCGCCACATCCATCCATCCATCCATCCATCCATCCATCCATCCATCCATATATACATCCATCCATCCATCCATCCATCCATATATACATCTATCTATCCATCCATCCATCCATCCATCCATCCATATCCATCCATCCATCCATCCATCCATCCATCCATCCATCCATCCATCCATCCCTCCATCCATCCATTCTCAGCTGCTCATCGTGATCCAGATCGTATTAGCAGCAAGATCCAGTAACAGAGACACCTTTTCCTCTGCAACCTTCATCCGGCTCTGTGCAGAGATTCCCAAGCAGTCCCCAGACCAGGTAGAATATACATGTCTACAGCGTTCTAGGTCCGCCCAAGGCAGAGGTCTGTAACATTTTTGACCAAAAGAGCAATTTTTCCCCCTTTTCCACCAATTTCTTTTGTCTGGAGCTGCAAAACATATTTGATAGCTTGATAGCTTATAAAGTTGTTCACCTGCAAGAAAAGGCGCCGGTGCGGGACCGTATGGGATATGACGCATATTTTAGTTGATCTAATTAAAAACGTTTTTTTTGTGTCACAGTATCACCTCAAAATACAAGATACGAAACATTTTCAACGGTGCAACAAAATATAAATAGTCCTACAAATATTTGTATTTGATTTCCTTCTTATTTTGGTCTAAGCTCAAGGGAGCCAGAGTAGAGGGCTTAAAGAGCTGCATGCGGCTCGAGAGCCGCGGGTTGCCGACCCCTGGCCCAAGACCTCCTTGTAGTTGGGCACATCATAAAAACCTCTTGAGGAAGGTAACCATTGTCAATCATGTATGTCATTTTTTTCCAAGCAAGATAAGATTTAACCCCATTTAAAATATGAATTACCATCACCTCAATGAAGCAGGGGTTCTTATCTGAGATCCTCACCATCTCTCTAGAGAAGAGCCAAGCATCCTTGCAGTGTTCAACTCATATGGTTGAACACTCAAAAAGAAGACCCCCATACTTTTTTTTTGATATTTATTTGGAGCAGCAGAGTTCTTAATGGTAATGTATAGGTATTGGATAGGAGACGCCTTATCTGAAAGAAAATCAGGTGTTGTGCAAACGTCCAATGAGAGATGACTGCCAGACAAGCAGAGAGTTGTCCTATCGCTTTTGTTTCAGACCCCGAAAAAGAGAGAATAAGTTGAGGCAGGTACAGCCATGTGAGTTATTAACAGAGCCAAGTGTAGAAAGGAAAGTGGAGGTAGTCCCTCAGTAGTGAGACTACGAAGGTCACATCAGATTGTCTCCGAGTTACCCTGTAAGTGAGGTCCAGGATGTGAACAGAATCCCAGTTCTTGGAGGGAGGAGAGCAGCATTTCTGGTTCAATATATCAGATTGTGTGGAGTTCTCCAGTGACTTCAACGAGGTCGGTCTCAGTAGAGTTTCCTGTCTTTGAAACCAGACTGGTGGGGATCAATAAGGTGGTTCTGGTTGATCTGAACCTTTTAGAAAGATAATAGAAGTAGAGAGAAAGGTCTATACTTCTTTATATCAGAAGGGTTGGGTGTGGGTTTACTTAGGAAAACAGCACTTCCTTCCCTGGCTGCCAGTGGCAATTTTAGGTGTTTTCCGACAGTTAAAGCTATTTTAATTCTATATAAGTCACGATTTGAGCATCAAATAAATAACTGTAATATCATATGGGGCAATACCTTCCCTAGTTACCTGAATCAATTGAAGGTATAACAAAATAAATTAATACGCGCCATATCTTGGTCGACGAACAATGCTCCCATTACCCTCTGTTTCACCGCTTCAGTCTCCTGAAGCTCACTGAATTTCGCAAAGCCTGTTAAATGTACAACGTCTAAATATGGTAAACGACAGAGACTTAAAAAAGCGCTTAAAGCAACAATTGTTAAACAAATATGTCAGAGATTGAATACGCTGAATGTACATTTGTTATGTTTTTATTGTCTGGGCCCCTCAAGCTTCCTATAGCTTATTGGGGTGTCCCACTTCACATGTCTCCATTATGCCTCATGATTGAACCTGTATTTGTATTTAACTTGTGAATAAATTAAATTAAATAAAATGGCCTCAATCTGCTTCAAAACACTGGTACTGGCCTACCGTGCTGTGAATGGATCAGGCCCTATCCACATCCAGGACACGGTTAAACCCTCCAGCACATGCACTTCACTCTGTATCTGCCAATTGCCAACTGCCAATTCCCTCTATGTGGGTGGGACCCAGGGACCCCTCAACTAAAACACCTGCTTGATATCCTGGCTCCAGAATGGCGAGCAAGCTCCCGGTTGACATCAGACAGCAGAAAGTCTACACCTTTTCTGCAGTTCACCTGTTTCCAGATGAAGTAGTGGATATAGGACAGGTGGTGTCAGCAGGTGGGAGGAGAATGTGAGCCTATGTCTATATTTTGTACAGAGTGGTAAACAACGTCACTCGGTACAAGGGAGGATGGATGTGGAGGATTGGGGGGATCAAGGAGGATAGAGATGAGAAAAAGTGGGTTTTTTGGGGTTGGAGAAGGACAATGCATTTTAGATTGGATTGAACCCCATGGCCTTCCCTTGACCTTTCAGTGTTGGCACCACTGCTGGTTATGCTCTTAAAAATGGCCTGTTAGTATGTTGTTTGTTAAAAGAATTAACCAAACCACTGGAGGGAAAACAACATGGCCTCATGGGGGAGAGATCAAACCAAAGGCTCTATTAGAATCTTGCAGGTTGTCTCGTGGGGTGTGGGTTAATCCATTAGGAACATGGGCTGCTGCTGTTTAGGAAATGATTTAGTCCCTTTGAATCCATTTTATCCCCTATGTCTGCTTTCTTTCTCCTAAATGATTGTGATTGAGAGTTCTGTGTGGAGGTAGACAGGCCCCCCTCTGAACGGGTCTGTGTGATTAATGACCTGGAAAAGCCTTATCTTTTCATCTGATTAAATAAAATTGAATGGATTTTTACATTTTATAATAAAGTGACTCCACAGGTCTAAGATGACATTCTGATATGCTTGATGAGCTCTGGGGTTTGTGTGTGTGTGGGTGGGTGTATGTGTGTATGTGTGTTTGATTGCTGGGTGGGTTTGAGAGAGACTGCAAATTAGTGCAAAATGTGTGCATGTGCATGCATGTGGACACAAATGTATGCATGAACGCCTCCATGTATTCTCATGTATTTCTGAAGGGCGTTTCACTTGGTGTGCCACTAGATGAAAGTCTGGAAAGGCTTCAGGCTGCTGGGGTTGTGAAGCAGAAAACAGCAGTTTGTCACCATCCACTGACACTGCCTGCCCAAACCATGTGAATGCCAACAAGGAAAAGTTTATTTTCAATTTCCTGAGAGTCTAATGGAGCACTGGAGCATTCTTGTTTGACACTCCATCCTCAGATTGTGCGTACATGTCCCTAAATTCGGACGTCAGAATATATTGTTCGTTGTATGTATAAATGGCAAAGTGACAACACTTGCTTTTGTTCATAAAAAAATAATTATTCTTCTGTTAAAGATACAGGCCTATTGCTCATTTACTGTTCTAAGTAATCTAGGATTAAGCAGACAGTGACAGAAAGCTTTACTTCACACCTGAACCCAATGTTGTTTTAGTAGGGCTGTCAACTTCAATGTATTAAAGTTTGTGAATAATCTGCAAACCTTAATGGGGTAAAATAAATGAATGCAAATAAATCCAGTTACCAACTTTGACTCAACTTCTTCTCCATGAATTGCATGGCAGTGAAGAGGCAAAGAAAGCAGAGAAACCGGCGGCTTTCCGACCCGTTTTTCACCACGTAGACCGTCTCGTCTACCATGCTTTGTGGGGTGTGTTTAATGCCGCGTTGTCATCAACCATATACACCAAATGTGTTTATGATTACGTTGTTTACAAAAGCACACAACTTCAATGATTTATCGTAATAATCATGAAGCGAATATCAAAATAATTGTGTTTATGATTTTGGCCATAATCATGCAGGATAATGTGTATTCAGTGAGTACACATATAGTTGCTTTTCACTTCAGCTGATTGGAAGGAAATGGTCAAATGTCTTCTTGAAAAGTCATAGAAAGGTTTGGATATTTGAAAAGATGTACATAATATCTCACATTTGTAAGATGTACATTATTTCCTGTTGAATGTAAATGTTATATAATTATTTTATCTGATACAGACACACAGGAGTGGTAAAGTGAGTCCTGGGCCCTATATGATATAAAAATCCTCATATTGGTGTGATAGGTATGGAAAGGTGTTTCAAATTATTGCGATATATATCATGTATCGCAATATAGCCTAAAAATATCTAGATATTATTTTCAGGCCATATCGCCCAGCCCTAATTATAGCATATTGTGTAGCATACATTAAACATAGGGGAATCACAGCTGCTCTGTGACAGCAGGTTAGTCAGTTTGTCATGATTTCCTTCATTACAACACCATTATTTGTTGTATCTCCCTGTTTCTCTCCTGCATTTCTGCACACATGTCTGCACAGCCCTGCATTATCAAATATAATACACTTTAGTTTGTCATATATTGTTATATGTTCATTCTCCTAAGTGTTAGTTTTTTAGCTTCTTCTGTATATTTCAATTAAAATTTGGTAAAAAAAAAGGGGGCAGAAAGGGATGGCTCAATGCACTTAGCATGCAATGCAACAGGAAAGTTTAGTTTAAAATAAAAGAATAACGGCCGTTGTGGCAGCTAATGATCCTCATTTTGATTGGCTGGTTTGGCACTATATCCATCTGATAATGTGAGAGACATTTGATTGTACCCTGATTGTTGGGAGTCTGGAGGAGTTTACAAATAAATATTCATACATTCATAGAAATCTGAACTCTGACACAAGTTCTGATTTTAATTGACTCAAAAGAAAGTGACATGTTTTTTGTTTTTGTATATTTGTATGGGCAATACTTTTATAAAACCTTATAAAATCTAAATAAGTCACCTTAAAATACATTACAAAGGCATACTATTGAGCAAAATCTACAAGCCAATTTAGATTATCAATGCAAAGATACATTCTGATTGAATGTTTATTTGATTTTATACAAACAATTGTAGTACACAAATTTAATTAAAATTGAAAAATAAATTCATTTATAAATGCAGCGCAAGTGAATGTGCTCTTATACCAAAAAGAACGGATGTCTATGAATTCCATTCACATTAAATTAAGCAAAAAGCATAGTATGGACCTATTACAAGTTGTGTTTATTTCTTGGACTGTGTTGGAGGTTTTATGGTTGAGCAGAAAATATATGGGAAAACAATGCAATGTTCAACATGTGAGCTGGGCCATTAAACATGTTGCAAAAAATGTTCCCCCAATATATGTGATTTCTCAAAATGTCATACATTGGCAGGTTGAGAATTAACTTTAAGCAAATCAACGATGAAACCCCTGCCTCCAGCTCCAGTGTATTCATTACCAGCATCATTATCTGCTGGAGTGGAAAAATGGAGCATGGGAGACAACTTTGTTTCCTATCTTTGTGGAAGGGGGTGATTCCATCTTTTGTACCTCTTTCAGTGGTGCAATAACTGCCAACCTTCCTGGAAGTATCGATCAAACACTGTGCATCACTACACTTTGAAAAGAAGGTCTCTCTTCATCAACATCAAACCCATTTGAGCAGAAAAACTGCAGTGTCCAAATGATGTTTACACTTCTGCTCTGATGTCCCTACTTAGTGATATAGCTGCTCTACCCGCCGTGTTTCCCCCAGCCAGCCTGCACAGAAAGATTAATGATCCTGTGCTGCCAGAGCCCAATAACATTATGTGACATTTACAGAAGGCTAAAAAGCAAAGGCTTAAACACAGCAATTTTCAAAGGTTAGCCATTTGTGAGTTTAAAGGGAATGCAGCTGGGTGATAGAAAGAAGGGAAAAACGCATTTGCAAAGCTTCCCATCGTCTTCATTTGTCAGCAGACAGACTTCAGTTGAAAACACATCTCTAGATCATCTGACAGGCATTTATTCACCCAGTGTTACTCATTCACTGTGCGCTGTACTTAATTACATTCACATATCTTTGTACACCACACACAATTTAACAAATGATGTATTTTTAGTTCATTTCAATGTCTTCCATTTGATAATGTTGTATTTTCATGTGTTATAAAATATAGATGAATGGTTGCATACTGTTAAAGGGGACCTATCATGCAAAATGCACTTGTGATGTCTTTTATACATACATATGTGTCCCCGTTGCGTCGGGGAACTCACGCAGCGTCAGAAAATAAAACCCTCTCTCTTTTCCTCCGTACCCAAACCCTTTAAAAACGGGTGTACAACGAGCGGATACAGATTCCATCCGAACTGACGTCAAATCGGCGGCGGACGCACAGAAAGTTGCTATCAGAAACAATGCCTGACGTGTTTTGGACTTAATCTCGTCTTTGTTTACATTAGCAAGCCTCGCTAACACTGAGAGCTAACCTGTACTGTGTAGACTCTACACAGTACAGGTTATATATATTATATTTATATATTTTTCCATTTTTAAAGTAAAGCTTAACAAATACTGCACTGAAATGTATTATGTCAACAGATTTCACATAGCTGTATTAGGGCGAACTAACTTCACCTAACCTAAAACAGTGATGTGAAATCTGATGACTATAATATATTTGATTAAATTCATCGTTTCAGTTCTCTCAGTGTGACTATCCTCACAGCACAGCAAACAATGGGAAAAAACAGTCAGCGTTCACTATGTTGGACACATGTAGCGCAGATGTATGACATGTTTTACACATCCCTGTCATATTAAACATTGTGAAACTGTGGTCAGAGGGGACTCACTGAGGCATTTAGTTGAAGGTGCTATGCAACCTGCTGGCTTACTGGCATCCTGACAAACAGCTGCTCCTCCTCTGTCAAATATTTGTTCACTCTCGCTATCTGCCATCATGTCCCCGTATCATTATTCAAACAGCTTATATAAACACCTTTAGCATGACCCACACTCCGACCAGCCCATTGAGAATGGCTTGTTCCAGGCTCCATGTTTAATGGGGCCAGGACGTTTACCAGCGTGGGCAGATAGCACCGTGAGCTCCAGACATCCTGAATGATGCCATCATTCATTCACAACCAGTGATGGAGAAGGAAATACAGAGAGGATGAACTATCTCATGGTGTTTTAATCTTCCTTTATATCATTATCGATGTCTGTTATATTGATAGTCTTATCTCCCTTTTAAAAACATTGTGTCATTTGCTTTGGTACTAAATAAATAATGTGACTCTAATGCTGAACTCGCACTCATTAGTTGTCATGGGACCATGACAACTAATGAGTGTAGAAAAAATAAACTGGAACACTGGGAAATGTTTCAGAGATGACCTGGGATTATTCAGGTGTCTTTTATGATGAAACAAAGCTATATTTGAGTGTAGAGGCCATTTTTCCTATACCTTAGTTTTATGAGAATGTATATGATAGGAAGAGTTGTGGTAACGTTCGGTTCAAAGACTAGGAACAAATGTATCATATACGTATATGATACGTACGTACACGTATAGTTTATTCTGTATGGTTGATATTTTCTTCCTCTCATTTTGCACGGAATGTGTAATAGGAGTTTACCTGATTAAAATCAGTTTAGCTTTAATCCTGTATCATCCACACAGCAGAGCTCTGCAGTGAGGAGAACTGCCATCTGTTCAAAAGAAATCTGACCTGGACAGCATGACCTGGTCCCCTCTCCCCCGGGTCACCACTGCAACCCGCCTCAGGGTTCTGGGGAGGATTCATTCAAACAATGAAAATACTAGGCTGTTTCTTTGGGTATCTTCACTTATTATAAGGAAGTTGATTATATAAGTGTGATGTACATGAAGACTGATTATTGGTGCATCGCTGCCACTTCCATTCTGACTGATTCCATTCATTAGAAATTGAAATCATTTGATATCAAAGAGGCTTGGTTGTCCGTGGATGAAAAATACACAAATATACACAATTTGTATTTATTTAAGGTGAATTTTGACTACATACATACAACTTTCCAATTATGTATTGATGTATGTGGAAATGAAAGGTTTCCATAGCATAAGTGTTAACTGCAGATTATGGCAACGACAATGACCTAATAAAACTGAGTACATATGTTTAAAAAAATTAAACATTGACGATAAAGTGTTTTATGATGTTGAATATTGGTTATGAATTCAATGTTCAGAATGCAATGAAATGGAAAGCATATGGTTAAAAGAATCATCACTGCTCTAATCACAATATTAACATAAATAATGATTTTTCACTCCATGCCTATAACCCTACACGTGTTCACATCAAACCCAGCCTGACCTCTCCTCTTTAACCTGCACATCTTCCAGCACCAGCAACAGATGCTGCTCCACTGTCAAATGGCCTACAAAGCAAACAGCACTACTTTAATCCTATGTGTAGCCAGCATTAAAAATTGGATTGAGACGGATAAAATTAGATTATTCCTGCAGGATTTGAGAAAATGTAAAAGCCCCATTTAGGCTTTACCATAATCTCCTTTGGCTCCCAGCAAGCATCCAGCCTCCCAGCAGATGCCAGAGACACTTTGTATCTTATTTTATCTCCTGTTCTTTTTGGATTTGGTCCTTTTTTTATTATGAGTACTGTACATTTCCTTGTCGTGGGGATTGTTCCATATTGGTAAGAGCTTTGGATGTTCGTACAGCCAACGTTTCCGGATGTTCGGCTGAAGCTGGGGGCTTTTACACTGATTTCTATTTCTTCACAGCTAGACATTTGGTTCATATCAAGTGCAGCTATATCGCCTGTAACCAAATCAATCTGAGTGCTTTTAGGAAATGACCTTCTTCATCTGAAAGCTGCACTGTGGGCATTGTGTCTCACTAAAATACAGTGTTCCTGTCCAAAGCGCTGCCCTGCGATCAGTACTGTATACAAATCATAAAGAAAACTGGGTTAATGTAAAGGTTTGAAAAAGTGATGTTCCTGATCTGTTACAGCTACAAATGTATGTATGAAATTATGTAAGCTGCTTAAATTTAATAAGGTGTCAAATTACTATATAATATATAAAAAAACACTTTCCAATTCATTGTAATGGACAACAAATACTTATTTTTACTTTGTGATGTTTTACAATGTGACAGAGCAGATTCAACCCATACATGTTGACATACAGAGTTAGGAATGACAGCATGAACAAAACATTGACAAACGAAATATACAAAGCTTTATTCTAAAATGTACTCAATATGGAGAATTGTTTTACATTGAATATTTGGATGATGTAACAATTATTATTCTTTTTGAATTATCTGATGGTTCATAAGGTAAAGCAATCGTTTCAGTCACTTGTTCTTTCATGCAACAAAAAGTCATTTTCCATATTATTTCACTTTCTCGATGTTGTCAGACAGCTACGGAGGGAATTACTGTCACGTTCAAATCCTCCATACCAATGTGTAAGAAAAGTGAGAATAAAGACAAATTGAACAAAGCAGAGGCCTTTGTGAAGGATAACAATAGAACACGTTACAATTCTATTTCTTTATAATTATAAGAATTATACAAAAACTGTAAATACAGTTTTCACGGACATTAACAAAAATTTAAAAAAAATGGAATAAAACCTTTTTTATAATAATATAAAAATGTGATTTTGTTGGATTAAAATAAATAATGATTCTTCTCCACTATAGTTTCATACACTCCACTATAGTTTCATACACTGCTATATGATCCTCTGACATGGTCCTCCATTGTACATCCAGTATTAAAAGTAGAAATATTATAAAGTCTTAAAGTAAGGTAGAAGTCCTCAAATGAACTTATAAGTCCAGAACTATTATCAGCACAATGTACTCAGTAATCAGAATGGCTCTTTTCACAGTATTTGATAACTTTATTTTTGATAAATGATAGCAGCTTAATGTTGTAGTTTGTCAATATAAACTTTTAAATATTGGGTAGTAAAGTTGGACAGTCCTGCAGGAATAATCAAGTAAAAGTTTGTCAAAATAGCACTTAAGTGCAATACTGAATCTACCTGTACATTTCTGTTACTTCTGTTATCACTTATTACTAATACAAAAATAACATGTTTGGGGTGTGCAAAACAGTAGGAACAGTTGTCATTAGTTTTAGTAATTTTACCTACCAAACAAGTGTATACAGCTCTGTGTGTGTGTGCGTGTGTGTGTGTGTGTTTGTGCGTGCGTGCGTGCGTGCGTGCGTGCGTGCGTGCGTGCGTGCGTGCGTGCGTGCGTGCGTGTCTGTGTGTTAGCGGCTTCCATTCGGTACAGCAGTGGGACAAAATCTCTCTCTCTCTCTCTCTCTCTCTCTCTCTCTCTCTCTCTCTCTCTCTCTCTCTCTCTCTCTCACACACACACACTCACTCACACACACTCACTCACACACACACACATACGCACGACACACAGCAGGCAGCCATTTGTTGTTTAGGCAGAAGCTGGTGCTCTTGGGTAACATCTTTATCCTTCCAGCTCAATCTGGCCTGCATCTGCCGGGGAGGAATTACACTGATCTACTGTGACACGGCCCCCCCCCCCTTTCCCTCCACCACACCCCCACCACTTCCCCTGCTATTATAACCATAAAAGTAGACTACTTGGATTAATAAGAACAGTCACTAGCATGCTGATTCACAATCAACTGAATCTCTAAGTAGACCCACATGGAGAAAATGATCAGAGGAAGGATAATAACAATAGATAATAGTTCACTAAAGTGATCAACGAGTGAGAATTAATCAAAGTATTTCAACATATTGCATCATGAAGAGGATTACAAATACCACTGTTAGACAACAACACAAGGTTTTGTTTAGATTTTCATATTTAAGAATATGTTAGGCGGTCAGGTAAGGACCCGCTCCAGCTACCTGGGCACCCATTGCCATGCCAAAACAAATAGAGAACATTTGATTGATAAACATAATTAGTATAAGAAAATACAAATGATGGCAACATTTTAAAACATGAAATATATAGGAAAAATAATTAAAATAACATTTACATATGTCTTATCTAAGATGTCATTAGTTTAAAGGGGCCATATTCTGCTCATTTTCAGGTTCATATCAGTATGTAGTGTCTCTACTGGGACATGTCTCCATGCTTTAATGTTCAGAAAGCTCTTTCTTTTTCTCATACTGCCTGTGCTGCAGCACCTCTTTTCACCCTCTGTCTGAAACCAGAGCCCAGTCTGCTCTGATTGGTTAGCTGGACGGCTTTATTGTGATTGGTCAACCGCCCTTAGCCTATCACGTACAATGTGTTGTAGTGGTAGCCAATAGAAGTGCAAGTTTTACATAGTGATGTCATTATGTTACACAAGTAAACAAAGGAGTCCAATGGAGGTGTTTCAGGCAGGGGGGGGGGGGGGGGGGGGAGAGAAAATCCTTCTGGAGGGAAGACAGGGATTTTATCCTTTGCAGACCGTTTACATGCACTAAACCCTATAGAACACACTACAGGAAAGGGGAAACCCCAAAAAGCAGAATAGGGCCAATTTAATCGATGTGTACTTACAAAACTATGGAATACATCTGTGTGTGTGTGCGTGTGTGTGTGTGTTGTGTGTGTGTGTGTGTGTGTGTGTGTGTGTGTGTGTGTGTGCATGTGTGTGGCATTAGTTGTGACTAATGACTAAAAAAATACATTAAATAAATACTTCCTGCTGTGTGTTCTCGGGTTGAGCAGAAGAAACTGAAAGTGTGTTTTGGTGACAGAAGTGATCCTGTCCTAACTGAGCCATCTGATCTCCGAGAGATTGGGGTTAGTTTTGAGGAGCTTTTCTTGCCGCTCGCTATGAGCCGGGGATAAACACATCCACACTTTCTCTCTGGTCTCAGGCTGCTAATCCAGCAGCAGCTCAGCCATTTAGCAGCAGCACAGGACCTCTCAACCTGAAGAGCAGCATGCTGCGAGGCAACAGGGGGAGCACAATGTGTGTGGGGGGGGCTGTTAATAGTTGAACAGCTGCTTGTGGAACACGACTCCGCACACACACGTAGACACACACACACATCTCCCCCATATGGCACGGGGCCAGATGACAAAACCTCAGCCAGGGTCACAGTGGGTTCTGACTGATCTGCTTTCAGAGGTCCACTCAGCCCAGGATTAAGACCACACTGTTAATGTTTTTGTATGAGAGTGTTTTTGATTTTTTTGTCTGTTTTCCACAGGGTGTACAAAAAGAAAGAGGAATTTAAGTTCACAAAACTGTAAATCCTAAATGAACAAACGCAGTTAGAGCTGTTATTCTGTGGCTATTTGGAGTGCGGATGTTGATACTGTACATTTTTATATTTGGTATATGTCATTTTCTATCATAAAAAAGTAATTTGAAAGATGACCAAACAACTTAAAAAATATCTCCAGAATCATGTGATTTTGGCTAATCCAGAAAATGAATGCATAATAATTTGTATTCAAAAAAATTGAAATTGTTAATCAGCTAATTGCCTTAACTGTTGATTACTTTATCTGTGTTAACGCAACCACATCTCTATAAGTTATGACTTTGAATAAAACTATTTTGCATAGTAAAGTTTGGAGACTGCCAACAGGAAAAATATTGTCGATGGAATGATGTTCGTTCATCTATCCTACAAGTGGCTAAAATGTAGATACAGACCATGTCAGTTAAATGTTCACTGACAAAGCTTTGCGTAAGGTTAGTATTCGATCGTGCAATACAGTATCTGCTCGTAGTGCATACAGCCATACTTCACTTGTGCATGCTAACGAACAGGCACTACTTTAATACTAGGCAGAGATCTTGGTCTGGGTTAGGGTTAGGAGTATGTCAGCAGTGACTTCAGACACAACCTGTTCATTTAATCTGTTTGCATTTAATCACATTATTTCTCTAACATGAAGTGCTTTTGTTGCCTTAACCAAACCATGTATGGGGTCTGGATGTCAAAACTGTGAAGTCAAAGTCTAGCTTGTTGAACTCCCAAATCCATTCCCCAAAAAAGACATATGCATTATCTTAAGATGTTTCTCCAAGGCAACATGCGGATGTGTGCACCTGTACATGATGGGATGGACCTCCCCATGTGGTCTTTATTTTGTCCTCAGTAGACAGAGGACCATCACTGAAGGACGGTTGCATTTTGACTTTGCTTTATTAAATAGAAAAACATAAATCAGACATACTGACTCGTGTTAATGTGATAGCTACACCATTAAAGGAGGCATCATGTTTGAATATCACAAATGTTTTGATATCCATTTAATCTGCCATGGCTGGCATAGGTTGCGTTTTAAGGAGAATTCCAGGTCATGTAGTTTAGGTCATCATTAATATAACTTTCTATTTACCAAAACAAAAGCTGATATCCCTCAAATATCAATCTAACCATGCCCCTGGTTACCATGGAGTAGAGCTGCAGAGCCCCACACAAAGTCGTTCCAACAGTGTAAAGGTCAACCTGGACTAAAACAGATTCAGCAGTAATTGTGTAACAATGTTGCCCAGTGGTAGCTGACAGTAGAGTGTGAACGTGAATTAAAGGCGGGAACTTGCTATGATATTTAAGCTCTTTATTTGCTGTTTATTTCCAGTTTTCATGTTCACTCTTCATTTCGACTCTTCATCTAGATCGAGCCACAACTCAATCTTCCCTGGTATTTTATTTTAGATTAACTTTTCACAAGTTCTTCACTAAATTTAAAAAAGCAGGAAGAGTTTAAAGGTGCATGGTTAGCTTTGAGCCACCTGCTCCAAATAAATGAGGGGTAGTGTTTCACCTGTGGGTCAAATCAATTTAAATTCATCAAAAACTAAAACATCCTAATATAGCATTGTAGCATAACACAGTTATCCTACATTTATATTTTAATTGTACAACATTGTCATATTAATATTATTATACATTTTGGAATACTATATATATTCTTTAAACTATTCTTTAGCCATATCTCCCTTTTTTTAGTGTTGATAACTGTATCAAACGGTGTATTTGTACTGCTCTGTAATGCCTGCCTGTCAGTCAGTGGGCAAGAATTGACAAAATGTGACCAAACTGTTGAACTGTTAGAGCCTTTCAAAATCACTCTGGGTCTGGGGCTAGTCAGTTAGCATGCTAATTTCAGTATGTATACATAGGCATCTCCGTCATAACCTCAACAATGTTACCACTTCACAATCTAATGTTTGTTTGTTTATTTAATGTGTTAACATTAAATACATTTGCATATCTTACACAGTACACCTTTAGACATACATATTTAAGATCCTAATTTGAAGACATGTAATGTACATTTTGTAAATATACCCCTTTGAGATGTTTCACTTTTATAGTTTATAAACAGCAAATAAAGAGCTTAAATATCATAGCAAGTTCCCGCCTTTAATTCACGTTCACACTCTACTGTCAGCTACCACTGGGCAACATTGTTACACAATTACTGCTGAATCTGTTTTAGTCCAGGTTGACCTTTACACTGTTGGAACGACTTTGTGTGGGGCTCTGCAGCTCTACTCCATGGTAACCAGGGGCATGGTTAGATTGATATTTGAGGGATATCAGCTTTTGTTTTGGTAAATAGAAAGTTATATTAATGATGACCTAAACTACATGACCTGGAATTCTCCTTAAAACGCAACCTATGCCAGCCATGGCAGATTAAATGGATATCAAAACATTTGTGATATTCAAACATGATGCCTCCTTTAATGGTGTAGCTATCACATTAACACGAGTCAGTATGTCTGATTTATGTTTTTCTATTTAATAAAGCAAAGTCAAAATGCAACCGTCCTTCAGTGATGGTCCTCTGTCTACTGAGGACAAAATAAAGACCACATGGGGAGGTCCATCCCATCATGTACAGGTGCACACATCCGCATGTTGCCTTGGAGAAACATCTTAAGATAATGCATATGTCTTTTTTGGGGAATGGATTTGGGAGTTCAACAAGCTAGACTTTGACTTCACAGTTTTGACATCCAGACCCCATACATGGTTTGGTTAAGGCAACAAAAGCACTTCATGTTAGAGAAATAATGTGATTAAATGCAAACAGATTAAATGAACAGGTTGTGTCTGAAGTCACTGCTGACATACTCCTAACCCTAACCCAGACCAAGATCTCTGCCTAGTATTAAAGTAGTGCCTGTTCGTTAGCATGCACAAGTGAAGTATGGCTGTATGCACTACGAGCAGATACTGTATTGCACGATCGAATACTAACCTTACGCAAAGCTTTGTCAGTGAACATTTAACTGACATGGTCTGTATCTACATTTTAGCCACTTGTAGGATAGATGAACGAACATCATTCCATCGACAATATTTTTCCTGTTGGCAGTCTCCAAACTTTACTATGCAAAATAGTTTTATTCAAAGTCATAACTTATAGAGATGTGGTTGCGTTAACACAGATAAAGTAATCAACAGTTAAGGCAATTAGCTGATTAACAATTTCAATTTTTTTGAATACAAATTATTATGCATTCATTTTCTGGATTAGCCAAAATCACATGATATTTATAGATATATATATAGTTTTATTTTGAAGAGCAAATAGTGTTATTATTAAAATGATTACCACTGAAGTATTATGACACTTTAATAATGCAATCTCTTGTGAGCAGCATCTTTGTCTGTGCACACACATGTAACAGAACACTGCAGGGACACACACTGTGATCCCTGTTTTACCCAGTGTAAACCCAATGTCATTCATGGAGATATCCAACAAGCTACTCAGATTAATAACAACCTGTCAGTGTGACCAGATCCTGGATTTATGGGATGGAGGTGGAGATGAGGCCTGTGGGCAGCAGTGCACTGGGATCTCTGCCTTTGAAGTCGATCTGGCACAGAGATTAGCCGTGGACAAAGAGCAGCGAGCGGTCCCAGCGCTGCTCAGCTGTGACAGGCACATTTCTGCTGTGATGAATCACTGCCTGTTGCTGCAGCCTGACAGACAGCCTGTGTCTGAGGCAGGATGCTGTGCAGATTACATCTGTAATAAAGAGAGCCACACACCATCCCTCGGAGACACTGCGAGTCAGGATCCTGAGTGACCATATTTTGTACCAATATACAATATTATTACATGTAATTATTACTATTTAACTGTACCTCGCTGCAGTGCTTAAAAAAAATAAAAAAATGATGAGACCACTGTAGGATGTATTGTTTTCATACTGTTATTTTGTTAACATTTTAAGTATAGTATATGTGGTTCTTAGACATTGCCATTTATATTCAATTCAAGCAATTGTTGCTTTATTGATCTTGTGTTATATATAAAATTGTGATTTGTAACATTATTTAGGTACAGGCTTTAAATAAACCCAATGGGTTTTTTGCATTTCCTGCTCTGTTTGTCCTTTGTTATCTGTTAGGTTTGTGTATTATTAATGTGTGAAAACCATTAAAACCTTAAACCTTAACCTTATGTTCAGGATCAAAAGTATATTGCCAGTGCTGGAGCATAGGAAAAAACCTTCCATTGAAAAAGACTAGAGACGTTTTTTCTCCATGATCGACACGTTTCATATTGTGAATGTGGGGAAGTCAACCCTATTGAATCCATCATTTAAAAAATTCTGAAAACAACGAGATAACTTTAAAATAAAATATGTTTAACTGCATAGTTAAAATCCTTGCTGGCTACACAATCTTAACTTTGCATTTCATGTATGGTGAGGAAAGAATGTGGTGGTTATGATTTTTTTTTTGCAAGAATCCATGAACAAATCATGAAGTTCAGAATAGAATATGAATGTATTTCTAAGAGACTGCTGGGACATCTTATGCCTTTACATTTATTTTACTAAAACAAGCAAGAAACATTGATTGATTTCATATTAGTCTATAGTCACAACTGTAATGAGATATGATTTCATTACAATACTTAAAGAGTCCTCTCCTGCTGATGTTCAGGTGTATATCAGTATGTAGTGTCTCTACTTTAAAGAGTCCTCTCCTGCTGATGTTCAGGTGTATATCAGTATGTAGTGTCTCTACTTTAAAGAGTCCTCTCCTGCTGATGTTCAGGTGTATATCAGTATGTAGTGTCTCTACTTTAAAGAGTCCTCTCCTGCTGATGTTCAGGTGTATATCAGTATGTAGTGTCTCTACTTTAAAGAGTCCTCTCCTGCTGATGTTCAGGTTCATATCAGTATGTAGTGTCTCTACTTTAAAGAGTCCTCTCCTGCTGATGTTCAGGTGTATATCAGTATGTAGTGTCTCTACTTTAAAGAGTCCTCTCCTGCTGATGTTCAGGTGTATATCAGTATGTAGTGTCTCTACTTTAAAGAGTCCTCTCCTGCTGATGTTCAGGTGTATATCAGTATGTAGTGTCTCTACTTTAAAGAGTCCTCTCCTGCTGATGTTCAGGTGTATATCAGTATGTAGTGTCTCTACTTTAAAGAGTCCTCTCCTGCTGATGTTCAGGTGTATATCAGTATGTAGTGTCTCTACTTTAAAGAGTCCTCTCCTGCTGATGTTCAGGTTCATATCAGTATGTAGTGTCTCTACTTTAAAGAGTCCTCTCCTGCTGATGTTCAGGTTCATATCAGTATGTAGTGTCTCTACTGGAACATGTCTCCATGCTCTAATGTTCAAAAAGCTCTTTATTGCTCTCATACTGCCTGTGCTGCAGCACCTCTTTTCACCCTCTGTCTGAAACCAGAGCCCAGTCTGCTCTGATTGGTTAGCTGACCGGCTGTGTTGTGATTGGCCTATCTCGTACTATGTGTTGGAGCGCTAGCCAATAGAAGAGTGAGTGTTACATAGTGATGTCATTATTTTCCAGAAGTAAATAAACGGAGGCATTTCAGGGGAGGGGGAGGGGGAGGGGGGAGTGTGTGGGAGAGAAACTCCCTCTAGAGCAGTGGTTCTCAACCTGTGGTACACGTACCACTGGTGGTACGCCAGCTCCCGCTAGTGGTACATGGAGGAATCTGACATATAACATATATATATATATATATATATTTTTTTTTTTTTAAATTAAAAAAGATTTTTATTTTATTTAACCAGATGAAAGCATTAAGACAAAATCTCATTGACAATGCTGACCTGGCCAAGAAGGCAGCAACGTTATACGTTCTTACACATAACACAGACATATCAAATACAGAAAACACAACTAAGTAAACCAAAAGACGAAAAGCAGTCCCTACATTGTGCACATTTGGGACAGTAAGAAAGGTGCTCTACTTATTACTGCAAGAGCAGCTGGTGGTAAGGACCTCAGACAACTTCAATTTAAAACAGGCTATAGGGACAAGTGCCATCAGTTTGAGACTTGATTGAATAACATTAATTAAAAAATAAATCATACTATCAAAATACTACAACGAATGAAAATAAGATTGAGATAATTGAAACTGTGGTTTAAATAAGTTCTAATAGGCTGTTGTTGTTTTTAGATTTAGAAACAAATTTTTTTTTTTATGTATTTCTGGCGTTGCTAATGACGACCATACTACCCGCGAACGATTAGCGAACGTTGCAAGCAAGCTAAAGAAAGAAGAAAGCTGAATGATGTTGTGTGAGAGGTACAGAGGAGAATTTACCAGCTAAAGTGAACAAGTGAATGAGGAGGAGGACAGTCATCAACCGAGCACAAGCGCAGGCTCCACCAGCAACGCAAAAGTGATATGCACAGCAACAACGCTGTGATGGAGGAGAGAAGTGACTCAGGAAGAAGGCATTTGCTCAAAGAATGGAGAGAAGGCTGTGACCGAGGTCACAAGCTGAAAAAGCACACACTTGTCCTTAATTGTTATCTTTTTTTCTTTTCTTTTTTACTTTGCCACCACAGAAATGGCAATAGCAAACATCAGCAGACTGAAGATGAGCTATTAGCCCTTAGGCTCATCTGCTCCTGGAGGCTTTCATTATTATTGTGGAACTGAATTCCCAATAGGACATTTTCTGTTACAATGTAGGTTGTTGCAGGAGGCCTACATTCAAACTTTGGTATAGGAAATGACATGTGTGTACAGTTGAGTGAGAATAAGTTATTATTTTGTTCTTTATATTCTCACTTGTCATGAGTGAGTGAGTGAGTGAGTGAGTGAGTGAGTGAGTGAGTGAGTGAGTGAGTGAGTGAGTGAGTGAGTGAGTGAGTGAGTGAGTGAGTGAGTGAGTGAGTGAGAGAGAGAGAGACTGCCCTTTGTACATGTAGCTGCGGGTGACAATAAATAATGTTATTATGAATACATTTGCCTCATAGTCCTGCATGAACTGTGCATAGACTGTATTTTAACATTGGTCATATGGTGGTACTTGGAGAGCCAACTATTTTCTCAGGTGGTACTTGGTGTAAAAAGGTTGAGAACCACTGCTCTAGAGGGAACACAGGGATTTTAGCCTTTGCAGGCTATTTACATAAATCTATAGAACACACAAACTCAAAAATAGGGGCTCTTTAACTTTAAGTCAATTTTCAGGCTTATTTCTTTAGATTTCCGTATGAGGTACAAGTCATTCGTATAATATCAATACTAGGAGATTGAGTGTGGCTGCAGCCAGAGGCAGTAACACCTATAGCTTCAATCTTCACACAGGTTTAAGATATAAAAAAGAAAAACTTGAGATGGACCCTACATGACAGCCACTCTTGGTTACTCTGCCAGGTTCAGATAATTCCATATCAGCACAAAAGATGGCCCAACATGAAGGACAAGGGATATGGGTAACAGAAAATTCCCAACAATTGCTGGGTTTATCACGTCCATGTGTCAGAGTGGAAGACAGGCCTCTGCAGCATTCAGGATGCCTGATCGTCCCGACGAAAACACCACTGTGTCACAATGTTGTTGACAACGTCTACAACTGGTTCCAGGATATGATCACAGAACTGTCATTAACTGAAGTCATGGGGGGGAAAAAGAGAGGAGGTTTAAGATCTTTTCAGGGTACCGCTCACCGTGTGGATCATGGGAGTTAAACGTCTGCAGACATGTTGATGCTGCTCAACCACACTCACACCTTCTTTACTGACTGGGGAGGAGAGAACTCTTTGGACCTATTTAAACAGTGTTTTGTGCATTGTCTGAAGTGAATGGCACACATGATTCTGCAGATGCGAGAAGCAAATGTTATTTTCGAGAGACTCAATGCTACCAAACGACCGTGGACACACAATATTCTTTTTTTAAATGTTGTGTATTTTGGAAAGGATTACATCTTGACTTTTGGACTACAGTGCTCTGGAGCTGTGCTTTTATCACACAAGTAGATGCAGCAGTGCTGAAATCTAATTCTGCCAATAAAACTAATAATATAAGTGTAGCCTTATTTTCATCTGAACAAATACCAGCATTGAGAACAATGAATGAATGTTGGTTAGGAATGTTGAACTTCGATGTTATAAATATAACATTGAAGATTACGACTACTTGGTACAACTTTAGAATTGTCTCATATTAATGAGTTTCATATTCTTTTACTAATAGGAAGCAAAAAGGAATTTTTAAATGTAGATGATAAATGAATACTGTGTGGCAGGTTAAGAAGGCCCTCCTCTCTCTCATTCACAACTTCATTTGACTGCCATGTTCAAATGCACCGTTTCAATCACTGTTGGTAAGACAAGGGCAACGCCGGTCCAAATGATCAACATGTAATGTGTATTAATATTATTCATATATATCTTTATTGAACAAGTACCATGCATGAAAATAAATCACACTAACAAATAAAACAGATGTATAAAATATAAATACTAATACATTTGTCCACATAAATATAACTTTACAATTCATTTAAACGAACCAGACTGATTGCACAGAATATTAGGCTCAACTTAATATTATTGCTTTCAACTAAACTAATACAGTTATGTGAAATTTGTTGACGTAATACATTTAATTAAAGTCAACATTTCAGTTTGCCCAAAGTCATTTTTGTTGCACTATGGTGCACTAAGTGTTATAAGTGTGTGATGAAGGAAATCTGTTGCTAATGATATGAGTCCCTGAGCACCACGAGCGGTGATGGCTGGGGTCACAGAGGTCATACGAGTCACCGCAGGAGGGCTGGATGCTTGAATTGTCACCTTCAGACAGGCGCTGTGAACCTGGCTGCACAGGCGCACATTACTATCTAAATAATGGGTCCTTTAAATAGCAGGAAAACCCGTTGGCCACTGACTTGCTGGTCTATAACACAAAAGCTTTCTGCTGCCTCAAGACAGCACTGCTCTGACAACGTTTGAGGAGCAACACACCCAATGCTCAAATGTCACATTTTCATAATAATACACTTTATTTATACATCAGCTTTCATGCAAGATGCAGCCCAAAGTGCTTTACAGAGCAGGACAAGGTACTGTACATACAAACAATAACAATGAGTCAAAATAAAACATAATTAAAAACTAGTTATAAAACCAAACGGAAAGAGTTAGATCATTAAACCATAAATCAATAAAACAATAAAACATGACAGTGATACCACAAAAATTACCCCAAAAAAATATAGGTCTGTAATACATTCTAAAAATTCCAACAAGTTTGCCGTTCTAAGATCCAGGCTGTTCCACAGTTTGGGGCCATGAATACAGAAAGCAGCCTCCCTGCTTTTCTTGTGAAATACTTCAAGTCACCAATTCTCGAGTCCGAGTCGCATCCTAGAGTCCCTACTCTTCGAGTCGAGTCCAAGTCCGTATCACCTCGGAAGCGTCCGAGTCATCATTGCCTGTGTTCGAGTCCAAGTCACAAGTCCGAGTCATCATGTATAAATCTGAGCTGTTGGTTTGGTTCTTATCAATCATTATTTGTTATTGTCTCCATTGCTTTTATTCTGTCTATATGATATATCATCTGTCTATATAACTGCTGTGAAGCACTTTGGGCTGCAATTCATGTATGAAAGGTGCTATACAAATATAAGGCTTATTATTATTTAATATTATTATTATCAAGGTTGAGTCGAGTTCCAAGATTGCCTTGAAAGAGCTGCTTTACAAGAACAACGGTCTACATTAAACACAATGACCCACTGTCATCATTTCAGGTTTATTTCAGTTTATTTAGTGGTTCCAAAATCCACAGAAACTGAAAAAAAATTAACATCCCACTGACCAACTAAACCATCTCTGTACTGAAGAACTTTAGGGATGGGTCATAAACATACATAAATAATAGTAATCATGAGAATGTGTTTCTCTGTGAACCTAATAGGACACATCCTCTAGTCTGATCCCAGCATTAGTCTAAATGAAAGAACAAAGGGGTTTATCCACTGGGAAGAATGAATGTGCTATAAGTACATTGCATTGTGAGGTTATTTTCTCTGTGTAAACGAAATGTTTGGCCTGAAACTGATTCTCCAGGCAATGTTACCCTCGGCGTCGCACACCTCTAAAAATTGTCGCCGCACCCTGAGCTCAAAGATCAAACTATTTCAACTTTGACCTAGATATCGCTGAACTTTCCAAGCGCAACCAATCAGATCACAGCAGCCGCAAGCTAGCAAAGGAGGTGTGGCTTTAATTAAATGTTCAGATGTCAACAGATTTCACTTAACTGTATTAGGTTGGTTGAAAGCAATAATATTAAGATTAAATACAAAATATTCGGTTCAACTTAATAATATTGCTTTCAACTAACTTAATCGGTTATGTGTAATTTGTTTACATAATTCATTTATTTAAGTCAATGTTTAAAAAAAAAATCAGTGTACCGTTACAATCCCCTGGCTTGGATTGGAGGGTTGCTCAGATCACCTGTCAGCAGGGTGTTTGGGCTGACTTCTAATTTAAAATAAAGGGTGATTTTGAGCTTTCTTAAACCAAGCTGGGATGCATATTAAAAAACATGTTTTCACTACATCGGGCCAGTTTTTAGTATTATTTGTCCTAAAAAAATGATGCTTTCCTAACAATAACCTAATGCTTCCATACTTTCTTTTTTAATCAAAACTCCCTTTCACACACATTTTCCTTATTGAACAAGCATGTCATTATTGTTTCTGTGGTTGTGGTTGGGAAGGGGGCTTTCTGGTGGAAAAATCGGAAAATTTGAGGTCACAGGAAATTCGTATTTTCATAGCTGCTAATTCTGAATATGTCTCACACCTGACCAAAATATCAGAAAGACAGATTGATGATTGATGGCCTCCTATCAAAGGGGCTAAAACACTAATAAATTATTACTTACAAAAAGATGAATAAGTTATTAAATGCATTATACATAGAAAAATATCCAGACTTCAGCAGTCGGTGTGGTCAGAGTAAACCCCCCCACTCTCCAGCTCTCACTGATCAGAGTGTGTGCGGCTCAGATCAATAATCACACCCACCCAGCTGGAAAATTCTCTCATGTCATATTCAGACAGGCTCCACACCGCCTCCACTGACTTGTCATTTCAATGTAATCTTAATCTGTAATTCACAGACACTGGCTACTGCACACTTTTCTCCTATAGTGAACGGTGAACATCATCATGTATTCATGTGTTTGGGGGGTTTTAGTTTGGAAAGAAACATAATTGGTGAAGTAAGTTGGAAACATGGTGAAACAACCACAGCAATGGTCACGCTTGGTACATCCAAATGGCTAAAAATCAAAAATGAAGAAAAATACAAAGAGGCTAATTTACACTCCATTGTATATGGATGCAGGGACGTATTTGGACATATAATATCTAAAAGAAGGAGAGGGCAGGTGTTGTTGTTTTTGTAATTTGGCTGAACATTGAGCTATCTTTTTAATTCTTCGTTGTTATCCTGATTTGAAATGCTACTCCTTGTTAATTATTCAAACAGACACATTGTACCAGCTTGCTATCCTGCAGTGTGTGCTCGCTGTGTTTATGAGTGATGAAAAGAACCTTGGTGTTTTCTGTGAATGTGACATCCAGTAAATGATTGTTGACCTTTATGTTTACCTGTGTTTTAGCTGAAGCTTTTAGTATGGTGCTAAATTCTAAGGAGTGGAGCCTTGATTGATGCCATTACTGAAACTGTTCTGTCAGTACTGAGACTTTCTGAGGAAGCTTCTGGAAGCTGTCCAACCAAGCAGCTCAGTGATGTTTTACACTAGAATCAGAATATGGTCTGTTGCCAAGAAGGTTTACACATACAAGGAATTTGCTTATAACGGTATACATAAGGACAGGAAGAGGAATTGGGTTGTAAAAAAGGAGAAAATATAGAACCATTTAAAAAAGTATTTTAAAATGAATTAACTGTTATTTGTGTTGAAGCGTTTATCACCCCACACTGAAAAAACTGAACCGTTGACTTTAATTAAATGTATTATGTCAATACATTTCACCTTAATGTATTAGTTTAGTTGAAAGCAACAATTTTAAGTTTAACCTAATATTTTGTATTTAAACTTAATAACATTGCTTTCATTGGATTTTAATGAAACTTGGTGCATGAGTGTAGTAAAAATACCACCCAGGGTTACAAATCATGTCTGTTTGAGTACAAATTAAGATTATTTTTTTGTAATGTTCTGAAAAAACCTTGCACCAAGAAATTAACTAACAAATTATAACGATTTCAGAAAAGTCTATTTGCACAATAAGAAAACATAAAATGCAATGTCAATATATAATGAAATAATGTGCAATGTCATAATCATTGTCAAAAAAGAAAAATCCCTTAGCTTACTCTAAAATTACCAGAAATAATGCGTGCACCGGTAAACAAAAAAATGTCTTGATATAGTTTCTTGTTTTTTTCACACATTTTTACTACAACCTCAAACTGACCCCCCATTACATATAAATGGTATATGTGGAAGACCATTGCAAAACATTTCCCCCCCCCTACTAAAAAGAAAAGTGTGCAAAGTGTGTAGAATATGACTTTCCAAAAACTCACATTCTTTATTCCTTCCTATCTTGTGTGTGTGTGTGTGTTTGTGTGTGTGTGTGTGTGTGTGTGTGTGTGTGTGTGTGTGTGTGTGTGTGTGTGTGTGTGTGTGTGTGTGTGTGTGTGTGTACAGTTCCCCTTCATTACCCCAGAAGTTGCTGCAGGGAGGAATCATCTCATCCTTTCTCTACATGGAACACATTCAAAAGAGAAATGCCTCCGAGGGATATGTTTGAAATCCACTCAGACATCCTGCGATACATTAGGCGATAAACATGTGGCAACCATCTCTGCGCCCTCACCTCAGCACAGAGGCATCATAGGATTCAGGCCCCTCTGAGGCGCGGGGTGCTACTGCCCCCTCTTGGCTACAGGGGGTCCTGCAACACTTCCTGTAAAGGTGAGTTTTGCTGATGAACAAACACCAGGTCACAGATTATAGTCCCCCCCCCCCCCCCCGCATGTGACACTTGGTTTCTCTAATGACTGCTTATTAGTTGTCTCGCTCTAGCTCGTCTGAAAGCTTCATCAACAGCTGGACATGTCAATCACAAAACACCGACTCCATTAATGAATAACCAATGGAGCGTCTGCGCTAAGTAATGAGAGACACAAGTATGTGTGTTTATGTGTGTGTGTGTGTGTGTGTGTGTGTGTGTGTGGTGTGTGTGTGTATGTTTTTATAAACAGTGTATGTGCCTCATGCAGTCAGCACTGTTAAATCTGTATTTTTAGATTATAAGAATAAGTTAGTACTGTAATGTAATGTAAGAGTTGGAATTATTGATTAATCATTCTGTGTGTTTTTAGTTTTCTGTTTGTCCCTTTATTAAAGGCCTGTCAATCAAACTGAAAGTCATCTAATGTAGTGTTGAAGAGTTATTCCAAATACACACATGTTTCACATTTTTGTGAGGGTGTTTGAAGATTTGACTTTTCAGAACATGTGTGAAACATGTATGTGAGGTAAAGTAGGAGAGAGTCGTACATGTCTTGCTAAAATAGATTTGTGACTGCACACTTTTATTTGTGTTGTTCATCTTCTGTTTCTCTTTGGCCAAGAGTTTTCATTTAACCTTCATTTTACATCAGATTGGTCTCCAGCTTCCTTGTTTTCCAGACAATTTTCCTGAGTTGTATAACTGAGTTAATACTGCCATGGACTTTGGACAACCGACTGGTACTCTTTAACCTGGAACACATCCATTGAACTGAGGGTCACATGTCTCATAATGGACTGAGAAATATGCAAAAGGAGAAATCTGCAGAG
The DNA here is from genome assembly GCA_031216635.1 of Dissostichus eleginoides. NCBI lineage: Eukaryota > Metazoa > Chordata > Actinopteri > Perciformes > Nototheniidae > Dissostichus > Dissostichus eleginoides. The sequence continues at coordinate 36,032,010 of CM062269.1, read as the reverse complement.
GTTCAGAGAAGTACTCAGGTCTTGTACTTAAAGGGAGGGAATGCTCATGACACGCATTTTTAAATAATTATCCTACGATAAAACAGACCAGTCTCTGCCAGTCTTTATTTTTTTTTTTAATCTGATGACGTTATCAGTGATTTTAAGCTGATTAATTACCGAAATAACATCAACCCTGTGGGCGGCGCCATTTTGACGAGTCACATGACTTATTTTACCGGACGTGACGTGAACTATGCGTTTGGACAAAATGACTCTAGTTACTCTCCATTGTTCTCACAATTCCATTGAAATATGCCTCATTGTATTTTGTTGCAAATAGGATATATTTTTTATCGTAATGAACAGGTGTTCCTATCACAAATTATATTTCAAGATAAGCTAAGTTCCATTTTGACTTTTTAACAGCCAGTCTCAGTTCTGTCAAAATACTCACAGCTAGCTGAGTGCTTCTAGGGCATTTGATTGTTTTCACCTGTTCATTGAGAAAAATGTCCACTTCATGTATATATTTATTCAGATTTTTTGGCTGTATATATCTCTTTAGTGATTTATGTTCCTGATACACGTCCTCGTGTTTTGGTTAATACATTTAATTTCATAGTCAATGTCAACATCATGCCACCATAATAATTAATCTGTGGTAGCAATATATGTATATTATTTACACTGTGAAATATCGGTATATCTAAGGAAATATGTATGAAATTATTACTTTTTAATGATGAATTAAACAAATAAGATGTTTGGCCTGAAATGAACGCTTTTCTTATTTAATATTCACGATTGATTTATCATCATCATCATCAGGCCTTTTCTTTTGGCATTGTATTTTTGACATGCTTGACAATCGGCACTACAATTTAAAAATATTGTGCATATGTTAATTTTAATTGTAAAGTATATAATGCTAAGAAGAAAGGGCTGTACCCGTCAAATGTACCCACCTTTCATTTATTGGTTCAACCTAAGAGGTGCGTTTCACATCCTTCATGGCAACAGTGCTGTTCTCAATACAGCTTCTTCTAACACCACAGTGCCGAATTCCCTGTGTAAACATATGAAATCCAAGTCGTCGGTGACCAGTTTATCTTCAAGCTCTTCAAGCTCATGACAACATATGTTCATCAGAGGATTGTCCATGGCTACACACCGACTGCAAGTACACATTCATGTACAGGTCTCCCTACTCGCCCCCCGAAATCAATTGCACGAGTAAAGGGATCGTCTCCAGCAAGATCACCGTGCTGTTCATCCTCATCGTCACTGGATTCCTGACGGTTCTGGCCACTTGGCTCGAACCTATATGGCTGAATTCCCCCATCCAATCTCTCCACATTGCTCAAAACTTCTTCCTCGGCTGACGAGTCCGAACTCAAATACTCCGCCATGTTTTCGTCGAACAAGCTGTTCGTGTGTTTACAAAGTGAACGCATAGATGACGTCACGACCTAGTTTTTTGGATCATGTGACTACTGAAAATGGCCAAAATGGCAGCTGCCTGACGGAATATACAGGTTTTGATAAAAAAGAGCTATAAAATCATTATTTACCGGGGAATATCGCTGATTTCTTCAGGGTATGGTTTAAACATAATGTTTCACTAAATACTGAAGTTTTTATTAATTATCTAATGAGTGGACCCTTCCTTTAAGTAAAAGTAGAAGTACCGTAGTGTAGGAATACTCTGTTACAGTAAAAAACCTGCAATCCAAATGTTACTCAAGTAAAAGTAGAAAAGTATTCTCATCAAAATATAGTTAAAGTACCAAAAGTAAAAGTAGTCATTGTGCAGATTGGTCCATTTCAGAATAATATATATATGTTTTATAATGATTGATCATTAAAGTGTTCTCAAAGCTGGTAAAGGTGCAGCTTGTTTGAATGACTTTGTATACTGCAGGGTAGCTTGTGAATTTACTCCAGGTGGAACTAAAGTCTGATTTAACACTTGATTATATTTCACATCATTCATCCAGATCTGTAAAGTAACTAAAGGTATTAAATACATGTAGTTGAGTAAAAGTACACCATGTACCTCTGAATTCTAGTGGGCTGGAAGAACAAAGTAACAATAAATTGAAATGCTCAAGTATAGTACAAGTCTCTCAAAATTGTACTTGAGTAAATGTACTTAGTTACTTTACACCACGGTGCGTCTGTAAAAGAGAAGACAGGAAGAGCTGAACTACTCCTTCCTCTGAAGAGCGGTCCGGACTCTGAGGGACTGTTTGATTCACCGGGCCTCTCTCCAGCTCTTATTGATTTATTAATCACTCCACCAATGAACTAACAGATACTGACCTTTTCATAGTCCCTGAGCAGCCCCCCCTCCTCCTCCCCCCCACCCCCCAAACCAGCTGAATCGATCATTTAATGGAACATCAAGGCCACAAAGATTATTTGTCAGCGTTTTGTCATGCATGCTCCAATATCCTGATAGGTCAATACATTGACCTTCCCTAAGAACTGTGTAAACAACAACAGACGGGACTGAATGCCATTATTAACCTCTGCCATCCCATTTAAGAGCTATTTAGACTGCAGGCTAATGAGGGCAGCCTTGGTTGGGGGGGGGGGGGGGGGGGGGGGGGGGGGGGGGGGGGGGGGGGGGGGGGGGGGTAACGCTGGGCAAAGGATGTTTTCTGTTTTGTTTGTGAGATCATGAACATAAAACCACATCATTTCTTGTCCATTGTTCTAATGCCGCTATCATTCACAATCATTTCTCCTGGGATAATAGCTCAGAGCTCTGTGTTAGAGCCGCTGCTTACCTCCACTTGGCAACATTGTAATTCACTCATGTAAACTGGAAAAGCTGAAACGTTGACTTTAATTAAATGTATTATGTCAACTAACCTAATACAGTTATGTGAAATCTGTTGATGACATAATACATTTCATTAAAGTCAACGTTTCAGTGTTTTCAGTGTAGTTTTATTCCCGCCCTATCAAGTTGCCCGAGTTTGTCATAGTTTGAAATAGAGTGAACGAGTCCGGAAATATCTAACTAGCATTTTAGCACTTCCGGTTCCCTCGTCTCGAAGTCAACGGTTTATTGATCGTTGTGTTTTTGGTTAGACGCTCATCGTCACGTCACCACACCAACACGAGAGCCTTTAGCTTAGCGGTAGTGATGCACAGCCATCCAACAGTGATGTAGTTAGTTTTTAGCTTAGCGTTAGCTTTTTACTTCTGGCAATTGCATTTACTCTACGTGCTACTTCACACGTGGTGATTATCCTGCTGAACAAAACGTGTAAGCATCATGTTTGCCACATAGCTTACTTTCTGCAATATACCCAATTCGCTATGCTAACTTCCGGGTCGGCCTACAGGAGCGCGTCATCACTGCACCACTCTATTTTCATTCCTCCATTTTCCTTTAAAAAATAAATACCAATGTCTCACAAAGGTGTTTTAGGTTGAAATTACACCATTTTTTCGAGGAGACATCTTATAATAATATAAAGAAAAGCCTATCAATAATTCCTATAGCTCAATGAATGTTCATTTCCCTGGTAGTGTTTTAGTCAAGCTGTTGCAACATCTTTAGATAGATGATAGATAGATAGATAGATAGATAGATAGATAGATAGATAGATAGATAGATAGATAGATAGATAGATAGATAGATAGATAGATAGATAGAGAGATAGAGAGATAGATAGATAGATAGATAGATAGAAAGAAAGAAAGAAAGAAAATAATAAACAGCAAATATAAAGATATCTACAATAGAAAAAACATAGATCACAAATAATGCACAATATAAGATAATATAGATAAAATAAAATGTTCTATAGAAAACCAAAAATACTGCAGCAACAGAAATCTAGATGTATACTACAGGAGCTGAGACATATACCTGTATACATAGGATAGTATATGAATTACAGATGTTTACAGTTGAAAGTATGAATTTAAGTACATAATACCCACTAAACATGACACAAACAATGTAAAGTAAATTCTTCTCATGAAGGTAGTGTCCTAAAAAAACAAAATGGAAACAGGCCAGCTGGAGCTTATACTGTTGAGCACAATGGCTGCAGTGAGGGCTCGGAGGTTGCAGTATTGTCCCCCTGATTACTGCAGGCATGAACTCAACTGGATGCACAAGAAAAAGAGAAGGGGTGGGGGGGCTGGGGGGGGTGGCTGGACACAAAACAACAATGTGGCTACATCCGAGCGAGCCACGCTGGCCCTCCGCCGGCCAGAGAGAGGGAGCATTGGCTTTCTCAATGGATGTCAGTCACTGCCCCACTAATGGCGGCTGACATGGAACATAATGCACCAACTAGAGCCCGGGCCGGCAGGAGTAATGGCTCATAAATTCAACAGCCCTGGAGCACATATCTGTCAAAACCCAGCAGTGCATTGTGGGCTAATGTTTTTCATACCCCTCCCCTCACCCAGCAGTGTGCCAATCAGTGTGTGTGTGTGTGTGTGTGTGTGTGTGTGGTGTGTGTGTGTGTGTGTGTGTGTGTGTGTGCAACCCTCCGCCTTCCTCTCTCTCTCACTGTTGCTGCCACTCTCCATGCAGCCAGCCATACTAAAAAACATTTTCTTTTTAAATAATCACGCCAATACTACAGAGCAGCTCTGGTCAGAGTCCAGTCGTGAAGCTTAAGCTCCAATCAATGGTGCCGGGTCAAGAGCTCAGGGAGGGTCAATATTTTCCACAGTGTAAAGAAGGAAAGTCCTGGAGGCACAGGCTGCCCCACATAAAGCCCCCTGAGGACGCAGGCGGCCCAAAAAGCCCCTGAACGCAGCCTGCGTCTGAGCCATGCCACTCTGCCTTTTGTTCCTGAGGAGGGGAGGCTGTGACCCCCAGAGCCGGGGCGGGGGTCTGTGGCACCCCAGCCAGCATGGCACACTTCATGGGACACAAAGAACATGACAGAAGTCACACTTGTAAAATATTACACCTTTTGCAATATACAGGCATGTGCAATATTCCCTCGTGCAATTTATAATTGGCAAACAGTACCAGCTACCTCTCTAATTATATATGGTCACTTTTTTACCATGGTGTACTTATCTGCTTTTTGTTTTACTTATTGTATTTTTATTATTTATAACATGTGCATACATAGATTTGTTTTAATGTTTTAATATGTCTATTCTCTTCACATTATCTGCTGTTGTAATAATGTACATTTCCCCGTTGTGGGACATATTAAGTCAGTCTGATTCTGATTCTAATAATCCTTAGTAAAGTTTGATGATACAACAGCAAACAGTAGTTTGCCTGGACAACAAAAGATTGTTTTTGCAGAAGTGTTTTAAATAGTACGGTTTCAGTGAAAAGTAAATGTTCTGTAAAGCAGTGAGTACACCAGATGTCATTCACACCAGATCACTGAAAAAAAACGTTACACAAAAACATGTTCTCCTGGGACCCAGCCCATTGAAAATGTCCACTGTAGTGGACATTTTGTTAACATGCATCTCCTTTAATCTTTTGAGCTACTCTATCAATCCCTGATGTACTGTACAGAGGACATCCTGGTCTTTCCAGTGATATGTCATTGGTTAAAATTGCATGCTGGGAAGTTCCCCTTTCTTTTCATCCAAAATGGCTGGCATACCAAAAACAAAATGTTATAGAAGCATGAGGAGAAGTCGAATATTGTTGAATAATTGTAATTTTTACCATGAAAATCATATATGTTCTTGTTTATTAACATGTGAGGAACTATATAATTAGTTCTGAAGCAATTAAATAATTCAAGTTTTCAAATAACATCTCTTTTATAAATGTCCATTCTAGTGGACGTCAGGACCATCTTCATGGACTAAATGACTCAATATTGTTGCAGGAGACGGAACTGAAGCAGACATTTTCTGTACCAGATACTGTAGTTAAGGGAGATTCAGATGTTGAGCTCTCAGATGATGAGAGAGATGAGGCTTTCACACCTGGGATAGAAGAGGTCAAGAAGAAGGGGGGAAAAGATGCAGGAGGCTCCATGAGCGCACAGATACAGACATAGAGACAGATAGGGACGAGCTGGAAAGACATGGCCCTCTGTGGGCCAAGAGTAGCACGTATGTCTTATTGTGGTTTTTATTTTAAGTGGAGCCATGAAAAATGAGAATTGCCTCAGGAATGCAAGCTTTGTTTCTATGAGCATGGTCAAATGGAGACCACATCCATAAAACTAGTCAAGATGACCCTACAGCCCGTGCCGACTGGAGTCAATGAGGTACTTTCAGTACATCGACTACAAAGTCTTTGAAGATCTGGAAAGAGTCACCAAAAACCAAACTAGTTTTTTAGTGACCAAATAAACAGCAATGTTCAGATCAATTACTTATTCATGTTTTAAATAAAGGTGAATGTATTCTTGTATTAATATCACTCTATAACCATAATACGTTACATAGTCTCTGTTAATTTTGGCTGTCTTTTCAAACTAAAATGGTCCCGACGTCCTCTACAGTGGACATACTGTAACATTTAAAAATGTAATTAAATTAAAAAAGTCTAAATTGCAAGATGTTTTTTTAACCCTAAATAGGTAGGAAATCACAAAAAAAAGGAAATTGGAAGACACTTTTTTTCCTCGGGTCCCAGGAGGATATAACAAATGGATGGGATTTATTTGCATAATAAGAAAACATAGAAGAAACAAACTTGAGTTGTCCAAAATAAGTAACAAATAACGTATTATATGTTAAAGACTGTTTCAAAAATATTTTTGGAATATGAGCCACACCACTTCTCTTCACAGAGCTCTATGAGACTCAGATTATCCGGCATGAGTTCTGTGAGAGTTTGTTAAAATATGTATTATTGTATAGTTTTTGCTGTTGTTAAATGCCGCCCCCATTTACCTCAACTCATCAAGTTCTTTTTAAGACTTCATAGTAACACAGCTAAGCAATTGTTATACAAACAATGATTTTGTTGGTGATGCTTTCCTTGATAATTAGGCATTCATTTGTGGCTCCAAACAGAAAGCTCTTTTTTCCCATTGGACTTGATTCTGAGCGTACATTGCCATGTTGGTGATTGGCATAAATTGCTATTGCTATTCAATTCTAATTTTGTCTATTTGCTTGCGCTCAGTCCAATTCCCAAAATGGCAGCAATCATTGATGTTTAGCGCTTCAAGGACCTACACATGCAAATGTCTCAAATGGCTCGTGTGCCATCCCAAGTGTGAAAAGCTGCCCCATTATCTGAAGCTAATGGAGCAGACGTGGCCAGTGAAATGATACAGTGGCTCTGCTAGTGCAGTTCAATTCCAGGGTATCAATTAGAGAGCTCTGTGGCCACAAGCTGATGAAGGAATCCTCACTGTAGCAACAGCTGTGAAGTTTATATCAAGTTCAAAGGAGGGAAAAGTACTCAAGTACTTTGAGGTTAAGATATCCAGCAGCAGTATACAAAGTATTTAAATAAATCATCTCCCAATTACCAGCTGTGATGAACACATTATTTCATCACTAATCATAATCCAGTCATATAATGTAAATGATTCTGGCCTGGGCTATTACACATTTTTGATGCATTGTTTTGTATTTTAACTTAAGTAAGTTACATATATGTCGGTGTTTATCTGTTAAGCTTTTATTTTATTTAAATTAAAGGTTTAGATCTAAAGCAGCTGTATATGAAGTAATTAAAAGTAGCTCCATCTTTAACAGATAAACACAGTAATGCATGAATTATAATCCAGTAATTTAATAGCCTGTATCATTCTGGCATGGACCATAACGATGGGTTACGTATTGTAACCCTAGTTATATAAACACAGGCGGAGCCCTCTACTGGACTCTATGGGTACTACCCCTTGACCTTACTATGCGAGCGTTCACCTACTGGGATATCTTTAAACGTAGCCGGCCCCTCGGGGCGGGCCTACCTGAGTGCACGCGCAAGCCCACCCTATATAAGGCGGCCTCGCCTCCTGACTGTCATCCTACACCCTCTTCAGCGAGCAGCATAGGACAGACAGGGCCCCGAGTAGAGGGCTCCGCCTGTGCTTATATAACTAGGGTTACAATATGTAACCCATCGTTATATCTCAGAGGCTCCGCCCTCTACTGGACTCTATGGGTACAGTGGGTGGAGCCCTGATGGATACACGCCCTGTCGTCCAACAACCCATCACACTGCCCCTGACCGGCTTTTTGGTTAACAGCCGCTGCAACGCAACCTCTCCTCCCTCGGATGTGACCGTGGAGGAGTCGGGGCCGCAGCTTACTCGGCTGGTAGAGCACACTCAGACACGCTTACCTCGTGAAGAGTGTGCATGGAAAAAATAGTGAGGAAGGCTCTCCCCGCCCGCCTATAGGCAGCATGGGGCTTACCGTCCACCATGTTTCCTGGGTCCCTAAGGAGCGTGGGAAACCATAAGTGCATTATGTCCAGGGGGTGGGGGGGGGTCAGATATCTAGTGACCCACAGCCCGCCTCCCCCCCTCACCAGTCCTGTGTTGCCCCAGCAAGCACAGACGATGAGAAGGAGCCAGACATGTCCAAGAGATAAAACCTTATGAAGGGGCCTGGCGTTGACCAATACGCCGCCGTGCATATGTCCTCCACACTCACGCCGCTAAATGAGGCTGTTGACACAGCCATAGCCCGTGTAGAGTGCGCACGGACCCCCGTGGGGAAGGCTCTCCCCGCCCGACCGTAGGCATGTGCAATGCACTCGCAGAGCCATCCTGCAAGGCGTTTCTTAGACAGAGCTTTACCGGCCACACCCCCCCCGAAGCACACAAACAGCTGTTCAGTGCGCCTAATGACAGCTGTGCGCTCCACATAACATGCCAGCGCACGTACCGGGCAGAGGAGGTGCAGTTTAGCCTCCCTGTCCCCAATATGGGGTGGAAGACTAAAGCCGCCCAGCTGTATAGCCCTTGACCTGAACGAACTCCTTAGGCTCTTGGGAACAAAGGAGGGGTTCGGTCTGAGTGTCGCCCCGCTACGGTCACCCCGGATCCACAGGCAACTAGGGTGTACCGACAGAGCGGTCAGTTCAGACACTCTCTTGGCCGAAGTCAGGGCCAACACCAACGCTGTTTTTAATGACAGCGCCTTCAGGGAGGAGAGCTCCAGAGGCTCAAATGGTTCTGTGACCAGAGCCTTGAGCACCAACGGCAGGTCCCATTGCGGGGCAGAGGCGTGCACTACTGGGCGCTGCCTCCTGACCCCCTCCAAAAACCGTGACATAAGCGGCTGACAAAAGGCTGACCTGCCTGGAGAGGTTGGCCCAGAGAGGGTAACGCCCCTATTGCACCAGCCCCCTGAGACATCGCCCCCCAGACCTGAGGAATTGCCCAGGGCTGGCCCACCATCATCTGTGTCACCTCCGCGAACCGCGGTGCCACGCGGTGGTCTGGGGCCACTAGGATGACTGACAGATGTTCTCGTCTCACCCTCTCCAGGAGGGGGAGAATGAGGCGCAGCGGTGGAAAGGCGTAGAGCAGCTTTCTTGGCCATGGGATTGTCCCGCCGAGCCATGGAAAACCACAGGGTACAGTGGCTGTTTCGCCGGTTGGCGAACAGGTCCACCTCCGCTCTCCCAAACTGGGCCCAGATCTGCTTCACCACCTCCGGGTGAAGCACCCACTCGCCTGGCAGGGGCCCGCCTCTTGACATGAGGTCGGCCCCCCCGTTCTCCAGTCCCGGGATGTGGAGGGCTCTCAGAGAAAACACAATCTCTGAGGCCCACAACCATAGTTTCTCTGCTGTGGTCAACAAGGCGGCGGCGGACTCCGCCCTGCCTGTTGATGTATGCCACTGTGGGGCGGTTGTCGCTCCTCACCAGCACATGTTTGCCCTGTATTACGGGTTTGAAGTGCTGGAGGACCAACCCTACTGCCCGCAGCTCTAGAAGGTTGCTGTGCCGCGTCTCTGCCAGAGACCAGCGACCACCTATAGCTCTCTCTAGGCAGGTCCCCCCCATCCTGTCACTGATGCGTCTGTGAACACCGTGATGTAGGAGGTCGATCGCCCCAGTGGAGTTCCCCTCCGGAGATGCACTGGGGACCCCCAGTACCGGAGGTTGCCCACCACTGAGGGGGGGATGGTCACCAGACGTCGTTTGTGCCTCTTGGGATCTAAACGAAGGCCGGCGAACCACCTCTGCAGGCGGCGCATATGCAGCAACCCCAGCGGCACCACGGGTGAGCAGCCGCCATGAGACCCAGAGTCTGCATGATGGTCAAAGCTGTCACCGTTGCCCCCTGTCGCAGTCTGCGAACTGCCCGCAGCAGGGACGCCTGTCTGCTTTCTGACAGGGTGGCACGTAGCCTGCCTGCATCGAGCACCATCCCTAGATACTGCACCTGTTGGTGAGGTATGGGATTGCTCTTCTTCCAATTGACTGCAAAACCCAACTTGGTTAGGTGTAGGATCAATTGGGCTGTGTGAAACATTGCCCATTCCCTGGACCTGGCCATGACTATGAGGTCGTCCAGATAAAAGAAAACCCTCATGCCATGGTCGCGAAGCGGCTGAAGCGCCGTGGCCACACATTTGCTGAACGTGCGTGGGGATAGGGAGTAGCCAAACGGCAGTCTGTTGTACTCGTAGGCTATCCCCTGGAAGGCAAAACGCAAATACTTTCTGTGTCTTGGAACAATTTCGACATGAAAGTAAGCGTCCTTCAGGTCGATGGTTGTAAACCAATCGCTGCACCAGCCCCGGTAACTGTTTCACAGTTAACATCTGGAATTTTTTGCAGGCGATGTGCCGATTCAGGCTGCGGAGATCTAGGATGGGTCTGAATTCTCCTGTCTTCTTGGGAACCAGGAAATACATAGAATAAAGCCCCTTCTCCCTGTGCTGGGGGTGCACAACAGACACCACTTGTTTTTGTAACAGGGTCTGTATCTCTGCTGAAAGAAAAAAATCACCTCCTGGTATGGTAGATTTGTCTCTCTTACGCCGTTGAACAGAGGAGGGATGCTGCAAAACTGAAGTGTATAACCCCGTTTCAGCGTCCTGTCCATCCACTCTGTTAGTACACAGCTGTGCTTCCATTCCGCATAACATTGTGTTAGGGGATGAGCAATCAGCTGTGGAGCCACAGCTAGGAAGCTATGGTACTCCCTGGTGGCCCACTCCGCCGCCAAACTCCCCATGAAAGGAAGTTCGGCCCATCGGGGGCTGACACAGAAAGGGCCGATTTTCTACTGAGGTCCCTGAACGCACCGTGGCGCGCTCTCGTGGGAGCGTGCTCCGCCATAATGCAATCCAGACGGAAAAATGCACAATGTCCCTGTACCCGCAGAGCACTCTGATAGCGTTTCCTGCGGTTTATTACCTGCTAAGGGGAAATCAGAGAAATGCCCAACACACCGAGATTATTGGCCGCTGCTGCCATCTGTGTACTGAGCCGGAATATTCTGTTCAAATAATCCAGCATTTCTCGGTCACGCGGCAGCGGGGGCAGAGGCTTTTTCCCCTCCATCCATCCAGCTGCCTGCGGAAGCAGATGGGCCGCCAGGCTCTCATCAAGGGGGGGCACGCCGGAACACACCGTGTCCGAGCGGCCCTGCACCCTCAGGATACCTGCCATACCTGCCACTGGACCCTCGTCCTCAGTGGCTGTCGCCACGTCGCCTCCACACACTGCCATATATCTGGCAACCGGGTCGAAACGAAGGCCGGCTGCGCCGGAGAAGCCGGGCCGTAAAACCCCTGAGGGAGGCGGCTCACCGGCTTTGGCGGTAGTGGTGGGGGGAGCGGTAGCCCTACTACACGCTCCGCCGCGATGGTCATCACCGATGGGAAATCCTGACGTGCGGACTTGTGCGGTGACCCCTCCTGGGTGCCGGAACCGGAAGCACCTGACATCGAGGATCCTTCGTCTTCTTCCTCCTCGACGAGGATGGCGAAAACGAATGGCACCTCCTCAGCCGCATCCTGTTCCTCCATCTCCACCACCTCGAGGTCCACGTGGTCCTCCGTTTCCTCCGGCGACATGTAGTAGGCCTGAAAATGCTCCAGGCGATGCCGGCGGCTAAGTCGTGGTAGCATCCGGCAGGCATTACAGGAGGGAGACTGGGTCAAGCCGTCCCTGGCGTGTTCAGGCCGCAGAAACTCGAAACAAAGGCGGTGGGGATCGGCACCTGTGATTAGGCCGGTGCACGTAGGACAGGGTCGGTGCTCGAGGACTGGTTTTCCATTCTTTGTTTTTTTCAATCTTCTTCTTTCTCTTTCGCTCTCAGTTGTTTATCCTACTAGCTGAAGAGAAAAGGATGACAGTCAGGAGGCGAGGCCGCCTTATATAGGGTGGGCTTGCGCCCGCACTCAGGTAGGCCCGCCCCGAGGGGCCGGCTACGTTTAAAGATATCTCAGTAGGTGAACGCTCGCATAATAAGGTCAAGGGGTAGTACCCATAGAGTCCAGTAGAGGGCGGGGCCTGTGAGATATAACATGTAAAAAATACTTCTGATGTTAACACTTTGAACTTTTGTGCTACTTTTACTTAAGTAAAAGATCTGAGTACTCCTTCCTTGTCAATAAAGGTTAGGGTTAGGGTTAGGGTTGGTTTATTTATACAGCACAGTTCAGACACAAAGGCAATTCAAAGTGCTTTACAGGCAATAACACATAACAATTAAAAACAAAATAAATTGACAATTCATAATAAGGATAGAAATTAGTTAAAAGGAGACATTGTAAATACACATAATGCTAATAGAATTGCTGAAGTTATTAACTTAGTTAAATAACCTCTAGAAAAGCAGCATTTAAAACCAAGGATTTAAGCCTTGATTTAAAAGAACTCGGGGTGGGGGTGGACCTCAGATTCTCTGGAAGTTTGTGCCAGATCGTCAAATTGGTTCGGACCCTGGGGTAGATGAGTACACCCCCTCCTGATGATCTGAGGTCTGGGGGGCTCGCAACAGAGCAGCATGTCAGACATATATGTGGTCCCAGTCCATTTAGAGCTGTATAATAAAAAAAATGTAAAGTCTATCCTCTGAGTGGTTGGCAGCCGGTGCAGAGCTCTGAGGGCTGGGGTCCATTCTTCTGGTTTGGTGAGGGCTCTGGCAGCAGCGTTTTGGAAGAGTTGCAGTTTTCTGATGGATTTTTTACAGATACCTAAGTAAAGACTTTCCAAAACGAGTCTTTCACACATATTTCCACTTTCAGGCTTCAGGTCAGCTGCACTCCGCTCAATAAATTGGCAGCAGCCAGACAAAGACACCTGTACTTTCTTTTTCTCAGTGTGCTCCTTCCTGTGGAGCTATTGAGCAGCTACAGTTTGAGCAGCTGACCAGCATTGATTTCAGTTCGGGTTTCTTCGGGCAGCCGGACAGAGGCCTGAGCAGCAGCGCAGTGTCATCACGCCACCCGGGAGCATGGGCGAGACTTTGTTTTCAAAAGTGGTGGGGACATTTTCCTTTTTTTGTACACATAGTTTCCCTATTTGTTAGCAACACCTGTAGACACAGGAGTTCCAGTGTCAGGCTACACAGTACAGTCGCAGGAACCATTATCTGTCCGGCGTGGGGAAAATGATTGATGAAGACAATAATCTCCGTCTTCTTTTAGGAGACTTGCACACGCCTGCAAACTCACATGTTGTGAAAAGGTGAGGAGGGGGGGGGGTATTTTAACATGTAAACTACACTACAGAAATCAAAGCAAAAAGAAAATATTTACTTCAGGCAAACAAGCCAAACTATATTGTCACAAGCATATGTTTAGGTCATTTTAGAGTCAGTAGAGTAATAAGGAATTATCTTTAGTTTACATTATTTATTTATTTTAATGTGCAGTGCCTGCTGCAGTTTACTGACATCTCCAAATTGCACATCTTGGGTCCCCAGAAATACACACAGTGTGAACAGACAAACTGAACCAGAGAGCTGCAGTCAGATACCATACTGACATGTTTGCACAGTTCATTTATTGTCATGTAATTGTTGCTATTTTAATACATGTTGGTGTTTAGTATAGGAAAGATCTGAAAGAATGGTGTATATTAGTGACGATTTATTTTATGATTAAAAAAGGGTTTACTTTGAGACAAAGTATCAACTCTTACTCTCTCATGATAATTCTGTCATCTTTCTGTTATTGTCACCATGTACTACATCAGCAGAAGACAATAACACAATAATCAGAGAAGCAGCGACCTACTGAAGTTTTACATTCAAAGGGAGTTGATATATTTTTGATTCTGCAAGCCTAACACAACAAGAAGCTGAATGGATCAGTTATGAATGCACTGTGATGAATATCATACAGTGTGCAGTGAGAAGAGTATGTGTAGACAAACACTGCCCCCAGCTGGTCACCTGCTGCAGCATGTACACACATTTCCCCTTATTACGTAGTCACTGCTTGTGCGCTAAAATCCACAAAAAGTACTCGGATCTTATACTTAAGTAAAAGTAGAACTACTCAAATCTGGTACTTAAGTAAACATAGACGTATCAGATTTTAGGAATACTCTGTTATAAGTACTCATTGTGCAGATTGGTCCATTTCAGAATAATATATATGATATGTTTTATAATGATTGATCATGAAAGTGTTCTCAAAGCTGGTAAAGGTGCAGCTAGTTTGAATGACTTTGTATACTGCAGGGTAGCATGTGAATTTACTCCAGGTGGAACTAAAGTCTGATTTAACACTTGATTATATTTCACATCATGAATCCAGATCTGTAAAGTAACTAAAGGTATTAAATACATGTAGTGGAGTAAAAGTACACCATTTACCTCTGAATTGAAGTAGAAGTACAAAGTAGCAAAAATAATAAGTCCCTCAAAATTCTACTTAAGTACAGTAATTGAGTAAATGTACTTAGTTACTTTACACCACTGTGGATATGTGTGAAGAACTCTCTTCACACACACATGTGAAGTCTCTTCTTTCCTCCCTCCTCCCCCTTTAATTATCTCAGGATCGCTGACATACAATATCCAGCATTTGCAAATGTACAGTCTTTCATTTGACATTCTCACTGTTTTGTATTGGATATCAGCAAACGAGTTGTAGAAAAAATGTGTGTGTGTCTTTAAAATGTACTCTTTGGTGTTCGGTTGTAAAGATGTGCTTTATGAAGAGACATATTTGAAAAGATAAAGAATGGATCATCAAATGTCACAGAGATCAAATATTGTTTTTATGTATCCATGTGATCATAACAACTACAGGAGAACTGATTTGTCAATCCACACCAAACCTGAGGTGCAGTTGAATACAATTAAATATGGATGATATTTCACAAAATCAGGAAAACAGAGAATAGTTCCCCTCAACCACTGGTGAAGCTATCAGCTCCGTATCCAAAATTGAAAGAGCAGACGTTTTAAAAAAAATTAATTATAGAAGCTGCTTGTGGCACACCGCACAATAACTTTGATATGAAAAAATCATTCAAGGCATAAAACAATTTAGCAGCACAGAATAGGTTTTAAAACCACGCTTACCATCTTTTAAAGATTCCAGAATTTGTATTTCAGAAAGAAAGCAGAGAATATTCTGTTCCTTAAAAGAAGGTTTAAAGGAAAAACTGAAAAATAAATAAAAAAGTACAGGCTGATAAGTGGTGTAGCTCGATAGATAGCTTCAGGGACCCTTCCCAGACTTCAGCATGACCGGATTCACTGTGTGTGCCCTTCACTTTTGGTTTTCATAGAGAAAAAACATGGAAACTGTTGCCAATTTTAATTGAGTTAAAACCATCCTAGCATAACACATTTGTTTTTTCAAAGCCTGAAATGAACCTGGCTTCATTGTATATCATTAATATTAAACAGTTGTTCACAAGGCTTGGGAAAGTGATTATGGAAATTCATATTTTCATATAATTAGTGCGTTATATTATGTATCAGATTGGATCTAGTCATAAAATGTGTCATTGTGAGATATGCTATGGCGTCTACCAATCAGAGGGGTGGTGGTTCGATCCCCTGCAGTTTCCGTGGGCAAGATGCTGAACCCCAAACTACTCGTCTACTGTGTTGAATGGAAGAAAGCGTGAGCTAAAATGACATGTAACAATAAATTGTCACATGTCATTTACAATCAGGGATGGGAGGGTTACTAAAAATGTAATTGGTTACAATTACTAGTTACCTGTAGAAAAATGTAATCAGTAACGATTATCAGTATAATTATCACAAAATAAAAGTAATGTAATCTGATTACTTTCCGTTACTTTTGCATTACCTCAATATAAAATGGAATGCAAATCAAATCTATACAAAATGTTTTTTAATTGTTTTATGTAAGACAACAGGACAATGTGTCATCTTAAATTAAAGCATACAGAATACTATCATTTACAAATGCTTCTTTAGTTTAAAACCTTAATTAAAAGTAAACACAGTATTTCTGTTTAATAAATCAGGGTACCATCTACTGCATTAAAAAACAAAAATAATTAAAGCTGCGAGCAGCGATGAGCGGGTCATGGACGATCCGCGGAGGTCCGCTGTTGTCCGCATGTCGAAGTTTGCCGAAAAGTGTTTTGAGGTATCGGCCGTTGGCAAACATGGGAGATTTCTGGCCGATCAGACAATGTCTAAAGGAGTTACAGCAACATCGTGTTTGATGGCAAGTGATCTGTCGCCACAACAACGGCTTATGACACCCCATAATACGCTTAGATGTGTTTATGGCTGTATCATTACCAAACATCTGAAGTCTGGCGCCGTTTGGACGATTTTCCTTTGAGTTGTGACAATATCGTGTTTTATGGCGAGCCAGGTGAGGGATGCGTTTCCATGGAAACGGCATATGATGAGACCTCAGATTTGGTGTTGAGCTGTTGAGGCATGGACCGGTGATATACAACTAAAGTTTGGTTGACGATCGGACCGTGTCCATTGGAAGAAGAAGAAGAATTGGAGGGATGAAACCCTCTTTAATGGTCACACATGCAGAGCACACAGCACACACAGTGAAATGTGTTCTCTGCATTTAACCCATCCTAGCACCAGGAGTCTAGTACTAGGAGCAGTGGGCAGCTATTGTACAGCGCCCGGGAAGCAATGGGAGCTGGCAAGGGGGATGTCGGTGCCTTGCACAAGGGCACCACGGCAGGGCCCAGGAGGTGAACTGGGACCTCTCCAAGTAGCAGTCCACACTTCATATTTTAGGTCTGGTTGGGGACTTGAACCGGCTACGGCTCACAGTCCAAGCCCCTACTGACTGAGCCACAGCGACATCGTGTTTTATGGCGAGGGATGCGTTTGCATGGTAATGCCACATGATGAAACCTCCGATTGGGCGTAGAGCTGTTCAGGGCCGCAGTGTTAACCATCATGTGACGTTTGCTGGCGTTCTGAGCATGTCAGTTTGAGTTATGACATCATCGTGTTCCATGGCGAGGGATCGCCTTGCATCGAGCAAACGTGAAAATGGGCGCCACACAGCGACTACGCCGTGCGGTGAAATATTGCGATTTCGATAACTTTTCATCGTCCATGTCTTGAGACGCTATCCGCCGAGTTTGGAGTCGATCGGATAAAATCCCTAGGAGGGACACAAAGTGGCGGCGCCAGAGATTTTCTTTTGGGGGTGCTGTCGGGTAGCTTGACGTTTCATAGAGGGTGCTCAAACATTTAGGGTTTCCCATTAATGTACCGGTCGCTAGTTGAATTTTCTAATGCAACATTCCCCACACGCACATACAGAGTATATCCGCAACAGTTACAATGAAGGCTCGATAATCAGCTCACGAAGATTTTCTTTTTAAATATTGAAGTTAAAAGCATCAATCTGGTGCACTTTGAGAGCAAAATTAAGAGATCTATGGACATCTCCGAACACCCATATGAAACAGAACTGTAAACAGATTTTCTTTTTCTTTATGGATATTTTACAAATCACTCCCGTTTTAAACTGTATTCTTGTTTTACTGTCATATAGTATTTCATACCTTATGTATAACTATAATGATCATATAAAGGTGTGCCTCGGACGTACATAAATCATGACCAAACAGTTTGAGACCCACTGAGATAACTTAGACTAAAGTTAACTATCTAAACCCTCAGAGTCCTTTACTGAGCTGAGGTTATCAGCCTCTCAGTCTGACAGGAGAGAACTCTCCTCCGCCTTGTTGTAGAAACAGCTCCTTATATCCATTAGTGCAGCTAGCTAACCAGATGCTAACAACAACAATCCCCGGTACCGGTGCGCTCTCTGTCTCTCGCGCATTCACACAAAATGCGCTTGTGCCACACACACACACAGAGCCGAGCTTGACTGAAACACAGAGACCCAGAAGTACTTGTACTGTAGCATATTATTTTCGAATCAATAATTTTTCAAATTATGAATTTCACACGTAAAAATAAAGACATACATTTCTTGAGGGTGCTTAGGGGGTGCTATGGCTATCCTAGGGGGAGCTGCAGCACCCCCTAGCGCCCCCCTGGCGCCGCCAATTGGGACACACACACATACACACACAGCTATACACACACACAGCTACACACAGACAGCTAAATGCATACACAGCCACACACACATAGCTACACACACACTCACACAGCTACACACACACAGATACACGCGCACACACAGCTACACGTGCACACACACACATTTGCCCTCTGCACCTGGACCTGTCATATTCATCTAATATGAGCAGATGAATATGACGCAGAGCAACAGCAGTTTTTTTACTGTAAATATTAACTATTTCGATTGGAGGGGGAAAAAAAGGAAGAGACCTCTGATTGGTTGCTCAGTCTTGGGAGATTTGATATATATATATATATATAACATGGGGGACACACACGTGCACAAATTGTGTGACAAATTCATTATTGATATCGATAGGATTATTATTAGGGTCTGAGACAAGAGGTCGGCGAAGACCCTATTGTCAAACACACACAAAACAGGGAAACAGACGGCCAAAAGCACAGAAAAAGGGGCCAAAATCAGGACAGTAGGTAGCCTACAGTGACGTCGGCTAGTCACTACATTATTGATATCGAAAGGATTATTATTATTATAATTTGTATTTTCCCACTTTTAACGGATATTTGACCCCCTGAACCAGTGGTCGCGTTAACTGAATATTTTCCGTCTATGATAGTTCACGAGCGTGCTCTCCAATTTTGCATGGTTGCTGTGGTCGCTGTGCGAGCGATTAAGTTGATCCTATGGATATAAATCATGCGAGTTGTAGTTCCACTAGGCTCGCGCGGGCTATCTGCCATCGTGATTTCGGAACCTTTTTCTGTGCTTTTGCCGGTCGCTTTCCCTGTTTTGTGTGTTTAGCAGCGATTACAATAGGGTCTTTGCCGACCTCTGGTCTCAGACCCTAATGAGAATTAAAAAAAAGAATGAAAGAAAATTCAGACAGTACATCTACCTTTAGTATACGTATATAAATCTTTAATTTAAAATGTTTTGTAACATTGTAATCCTGCTGGTAATCCCTGTGTTTAAAGAATGTAACAGTAATCTGATTTCTTACTTTTTAATGTAATTGTAATCGAATACAGTTACCTTTTTTTTGTATCCTGATTATGTAATCTCTTACAATTTACATCAGAGACGCTACATCCAAGTCTACAGAACCACCCTCGGAGTCTGCTAGGTCCGATGGTTTGGTTTGGTAGCTCTTGTGGTTGGACAGTGGCTGGATGGGGGACTGCGAAGGTTCCAACAGCTCCAGTGATTCAGTGCTGGACTCGGGCAGACCTGGTGCTGGGCCGGCCTGAAGCAGTGGATGTGACAGCTCTGCTTATTGCTGTGCTTTTGTCTCAGGCTCTGAGGTTTGCTGAGGCTGGTTCTGGTTTTCTGATGGTTCTGAGGTTTGCAGAGGCTGGTTCTGGTTCTCTGACGGTTCTGAGGTTTGCTGAGGCTGGTTCTGGTTCTCTGAGTGTTCCAATGTTTGTAGAGAATGGTTTTGGTTCTTTGATGTTTGCTGAGACTGGCTGTGGTTCTCTGCTGGTTCTGGTTTGCGGCAGTGTGAGTCCAGCAGCAGCTGTCTCTGCAGCTCCTCTGCACTGTGGGCCAACATGAGGCTCACCTTCCTCTGGTGGGCCAGAGCTTCCTCCTTGTCATTCAGCTGCAGCAGGAGATAATAAAAAGATGAGGGTGAACACTGAGGCAGGAATGATGTTCCTGTTTAATGTCTAAGAACAGTTACTGACACACTTCAGGTAGCGGTGCAGTTTATTCTACCAGGACGCACCACAGAGCGCCATGAGAAAGACTTCTGTCTGTGGCCATCAAACATAAAACAACACTGTATGTATTGTAATAAACATTTTATATACACTGTAGTACGATCTGATCATTTTTACTTTAACTTGTTGTGTTTATGTAAATATTTGTACTTTATTTGAAACTTTACTTATTCTTTTTGTGTATATATATATGTATATAGTCACAAACCCCAATGTCCCTTGGGATAAATGAAGTACTCTGAATCTGATGATTCTGAATAGGACATACTATCAGCCGAATTAAGAATGAGCATGGATGCAAATGATTAAAATATAACCAATGGCTTTCTTTTCATAATTAGTTTGGAGGAAAACACTTCATACTGATGACACTCACTCCACCACAACAAACAGTTTGCTTGGAGTTTGGTTTAAGGTCTCTGTGGATATATGGACTCTCCCTCAGTGTTCCTAATTTCATATTTGTTCCTTGATTTATAGTCAACATTCCCAAAGGAAATTGAAACTCCATATTTCCCCAAAACTGCTGCTACACTTTATCTCAGTTTTCTCTTCTTTACAACATGTTTATTTGAAATACATACACAGAATGTATTTCTCCTCTTAAAATAAAGATATTTAATAAAGCACAGATCATCACAAGATGGTACTTTTATTTGTTCTGTATTCTTTTTTTTGTGAATGGAGGAATACCTTTTATTCAGAGGACACCTCTTTTCGGGGGGGGGGTTCGGACAGGGTTTGAAATTCCTGTATTCTATAGACATTTTTGTTTGTTTATAGATTTATTTTTACATTTTAACACAAGATTTAACTATTTTCCTACTATTTGATTTACTAGTGTGCTTCAAACGAAAGACTTGTTGGCAAAGTGTATCACGATTTTTGTAAAATCCTAAAACAGACGCAGGGATTGGTCATGCTTCAGTTTTCTCTAATTCTAAAACTCCATATTTTCATTCATTCAGTCAACTACTTGTCACGTTCAGAGTGAAGAACCGAGTGCAACACAATAAACTGCAGGGAAAGACACTGTGTTTATATAGTGTTTTCCAAGACTAAAATTAGGTTGAGGAGTTAGCATAGGAACAGCGGCTGTTAACAAGCGCTCCTCTCTATGATAATAATAATAATAATAATAATAATAATAATACATTTGATTTGTAAAGCACCTTTCATCGCCAAAAAGTAATCCCAAAGTGCTACAAGGGGCGCAATAGAAAAAAGAAACACAAGTTTAATCAAAGGCTTTTTTTAAAGAAAAGTTTTTAGGCCTTTCTTAAAGGAGTCAGTGGTCTGTGGAGTCCTCAGGTGGTCTGGGAGGGAATTCCCAGGTGAGGAGCAGCTGCACAGAAAGCCCGATCCCCCATGGGGCGCAGTTTGGTCCTGGGGGGGCGAAGCAGATGGTTGGTTGTGGAACGGAGGTTGCGTGTGGAGGTTTGTGATAAGAGTAGTTATTTGAGGTATGAAGGAGCGTTCCCGTGGATGCACTGATGGGTGAGCAGTGAGATCTTGTATTCTATCCTGAATGAGACAGGAAACCAGTGTGACGTGATTGTACTTTCTCACCCTCATCAGGATCCTAGCAACACTGTTCTGTATGTATTGGAGCTTCTGAAGGCTCCCGCTAGGAGTCCCGATGAGGAGAGCGTTGCAATAGTCAAGCCTTGTAGTCAAGCGTTGCAGTAGTCAAGCCTTGAGGAGACTATGAGCACAAGTGTCTCCTCTGCCTCCACCTGTGCTAATTCGAACAGTAGGGAACACTCCTGCCTGTACACATGCACACTGAGGCCTTTAACCATTTACAGGAAACTGGAGGGTGGAGGCACAACACTAAGAATGGCATTGCAGAGGGTCAACCCCTGCAAACAGAAGGACCTTCCAAATAAAGGTCTCAGTGTCTGTGCTGGAATCTGAAGGCCTGCAGATGTGGAGGATACTCACCAGGTCCAGCAGTCTGTACAGAGTCTCTAGAAGGTCCTCGGACGTCTTGGAGGGCAGCAGTCCTCTCAGCCTCTGGCTCACACTCATTAAGGGACTCCTGTTGGCTCCTGGAGGGAGAAGGCAGGCACTCTTGACATGGTTCCATAAATATGTATAGTTGCCAACTCATAGAGTCAATTTGCACAATTAGCGTAAGTTGTGTTAATTGGCATTAATTAACATTGTAGTCTATGTGGACAATAGTGTGGACAGAAAATGTACATATTTGTATTCTCTGTGGGCTGATTATGAAACATTGTGGGGACTCTGGATCATTGGATTGGACAGATTGCTTATTTATTTGAAAAAGAATTGTCCACAGTGGAGAAAATAATGCGATTTCATCTTGTGCTCTCTATATCCAATTGTCGCAACACTACTCACGGTAATAAAAACAGCCCACCGAGAGTACAAATATGGCCACTTTCTGCTTAAAACTGCAATTTTTAATCCTTACTCAGCATCCTCAATAACCCCCAATAACACTCAAATTGTCAAAATCGGCCAAGCCATTTAAAAAAAAAATGGTTTACATATAGGCCAGTGCTTCTCAAAGTGTGGTCTGCGGACCACTGATGGTCCGTGAGCGCCCCCTAGTGGTCCGTGAGTATATTGGTAAAATTTCACATTTGAAATTAATTAATTAATTAAAGTTTTCCGCACTCTCGCGGGAATATCTCCGCAATAGAGGCGAAGTCACGCCCATCTACTTCCGGTCCATGGGACCTTATTTCGGAAAAATTATGTATTGAAGTCAATGGAGAGAGAAAACGTATCTTTCGATCCCGTATGAATTGTGCCATGAATTACACATATGATGTTTGTCAATCTTAAAAAATAATTTCCATGTCAAAAAAGTCACAGTTTGTCTTAAAACTGTTGAAATATAAGTCTATGAAAAATACGCAACTAGAAAGACTACAAATCCCAGAATCCCGGTCCCGCATGCTGGCTCTTACAGAACCGACTAACTCCCCTTGTGTGTATGTACAGCTCTCAACATGCCTAGACTTGTAGTGATTTTCACCTCTTTTAATACTTTTCGCCTCATTCTGAAAGAAAGAAGTGAAATGTGCCAACGTGACGGCCGTCTTGGTGTTGGTGCGAGACGGGAGATGTAGTTCATTGAGCGGTTTCACACAAAAAAAGTGTTACTTCACAGTTTTACGACACATTTTTATTTTTTTGACTTGCAAAATTATCTTTTAAATTGACAAACATCATATGTGTAATTCGTGGCACAATTCAAACGGGATCGAAAGATAATCTTTCTCTCTCCATTGACTTCAATACATACTTTTTCCGAAATAAGGTCCCATGGAGCTCCCCCGGAAAGGGAGGGACTTCGCCTCTCTTCGCCTCTCTACTTCCGCCCCATGGGACCTTATTTCGGAAAAATTATGTATTGAAGTCAATGGGGAGAGAAAATGTATCTTTCGATCCCGTTTGAATTGTGCCATGAATTACACATCTGATGTTTGTCAATCTTAAAAAATCATTTCCATGTCAAAAAAGTCACAGTTTGTCGTAAAACTGTTGAAATATAAGACTATGAAAAATACGCAACTAGAAAGGCTACAAATCCCAGAGTCGCGTAAGTGATGTCATAATTGTTTTCCTCCACTAAATATAAGAGATAGCTAAGATAAGATAACTTTAACAATATGCCTGTGTGCTTTGTACAAGGCTGTAATCATACCAGCAATGGGTCTTACTCGTTCTTTCGCTTCCCGTCTGATGAAAGGACCAGGAGTGGCTGGCTGGATCAAGTTAGCTACCTAGCTAGTAGCAAGCACGTTAGTTAGCATTACAGCCGGCTTAGCCTTGTCATTTTTATTAGCCTTAACATGAAGTAACATTAAGTTAACCAAAGTGTTAAACAGTAGAGTAGTGTGGAGGCTATTTTTATATAACATTAGAAAGACTGATTCTTATTATTACATTATAAGCTTATTGTGCTCATTTTATGTGGCTGTGACTTTGGAATAAATAGACCCAATCACCCCCCCCAAGTTTTGATGGGGAGGACAGGAACGAAGGGAAAAGTTACATGAGAAAGTGTTTAGCTTGCAATATTGAAAGTAGCAAGGTCGAGTGCAGAGACTGAGAGAACACAAAGAGGTAGTCAGAACAGCACATCACACCGGCCTTGACTTTGTATGGGAGCCGCGCTCCCCCGCAAAGCTAGGAAGCAACATTATGGTTTCCCGCTATATCTGAAGAAACGTTAGAGAAAACAAATTAGTATGATGGTGCCAGAGTAGGGAGGGACTTCCACAGGCCGGCCGAATGCTGATTGGAGGATCGTGTTGCCAAGAGACTCTATCTGAGTCTGCGCACCAACCAAAGAGAACCAAGTCTAAACCGCGGTATCTGTTCTTCTAGTCTTGACCAATCATAAATGTACGGGCAACGCCCTGTGTAATAAAATGTATTGTCGCACGAGGTTCGAGGCTCTTTACGGATTTGGTGGTTACAGATTACAGCTTTGCTGCCTATGATTCCCAAAGACGTGATGAGTCCTTGGCCAAGTAATATATATCTTTTGCTCTCTTTACAATAAATAGTTAAACTTAGAAGTTGTCTGTCTTTTCTGGAATTCTGAACCCAACAGTAGTAGTCATATTTCGTGAACCCTTTGAAGAGTACTGTCACACCGGTGTGATCATTCTATAATACACCTTTAAGCCCGGATGCCCCCGAGGGAGACATGCTAACGCTAACGCTACATTAGCATCGGCGATCTTTTATTACTTCATGCTATCTACAGAAATGGTTGACATTGAACATTAAAAAGATCAGGCAGTTCAGGGAGAATCAAAGGAAGGCAGGCAGGCAGCTTTGCATGACATTCTGCTGGATGTGTTTCATTGTGGTGATAGTGAGGGTAGTCAATCCCTTTTTTGGCAAGACAGTAGTGACGGCCATCTTGTTGACGTATGTTGTTGTGCGAGACCAGAGATGTAGTTCATTGAGCGTTTCACACAAAAAAATGTGTTACTTCACAGTTTTACGACACATTTTTATTGTTTTGACTTGCAAAATTATCTTTTAAATTGACAAACATCATATGTGTAATTCGTGGCACAATTCAAACGGGATCGAAAGATAATCTTTCTCTCGCCATTGACTTCAATACATAATTTTTCCGAAATAAGGTCCCATGGAGGTCCACCGGAAGGGGAGGGACTTCGCCTCTCTATTGAGCTTAAGTTCCAGCAGCGCAACACCTCCGTCACACATGTTGCCACTTGTTTGTACCATTTTCAGGCGATTTGTAATCTGTTCTAGAAAAACTATGTGTTTTTTAGGATTTCAAGAAGCGTATAAAACAAACAATGGATGTATTTTATGAACATGTATCCATGCTGGAAGTAGATTTAGATGTGTTAGGAGTTAGATAGAGATTATTATCTAATATGCATCCAATGAAGCATTGCATGAAGTCTGTTGATGATCAGAGGCTGTTGTTGGGGCGGCAAAAACGTTTTTTTTATTTTTGTTTTGTAGGCAGACATGCAGGCCAGCCCGATGGTCACCAAGGTTCATGTTTTAATAGCATTTTTACAAAAAAAGCTCACGCGAGCCTAACATGTGAAAAAATGGCTTAGACCTAAGAGAGTTAAACTTGGGCCTGCTGCGACCAGAGTTTACTGTATTTTGTTTGGAAAATCCACAGCGGAGGTTTGTGTCGTACTACATGCGGTGTATTTTGCATATCTCTCAGTAGCCAACGATCTGTGAGTCTGTTGGCTCGGACATAAACTCCGTAATAAATGTGGTCTACATTTCATAAGAGGTGTAAAACCTGAGCATTTTAAATCGCATTTGAACGAAATGCTTATATAATCTGTAGTTGTATTTGTATTGTTGATTTAATGTGGGAACGAGGTGATATAGAGAAGGTTAAGCTGTCATTATTAGGCTGTAATTTGTTATATATTGTTGGAGTGGTAAGCAGGCCTATTGTTTTTGGATATTTGGGGAGTTAGGTGGTCCGCGAGTGTTTTTTTATTGGTTAAGTGGTCCTTGGTATGAAAAAGTTTGAGAAACACTGACATAGGCTATAATGCTATTCATTTTACTTAATCAAATGTATTTTAATTGTGCAACATATGCAAGTTAGCAGTTTCTATGTGCTGGGGACACGTAATATACATTTCTACCATAAAACGTTGGCGTACTCAGCATTTCTGGGTTCACTATTCTGGCAACTAGACTATATTGTTATAGTTAAGAACACATAAGCACTTTTGCAATTTTGTTATAGGTGTTAAATTGTTAAAAATGCTGAATAAGCACCATAACTTTGATGATCCGTGTTTGTCGCGATCGGTTGTTTCTGTGAACGGCCAAATTATGCTTCATTTTAAATGTTGCGGCTGCAAGGAATTGTGGGACGGCATTATCTTTTCTTTTTTTTCAACATTTGCCAGAATTATTTTATAGATTACATTTCATTAAAAGAACTTGAGGTCTGTCATATTTAGTAAGTTTCTGCTTAAGTGAATTTAAAAACGTGAGCCTTTTCCCACACACTTGCCTTCAGCCTTGCTGTGTTGTGCGTTGCCTTCAGCCCGCAGCAGGAAGTGATCGCTGCGTTTCCTCAGCTGCTGTTCAAAGGCGATCCGAAAAGCATCTGCAACCATTAACGCCTCCTCTCTCCTCAAACGCTGAGCGTCCAGCTGGAAACACACCGAACACACACACACACACAAAATAATGTACATGCTTTACTGACATACTCAGAGTTACACTTAGGTAAACATAGGTACCATTAACTCTGAATCTAAAAATATATTTTCATATTTTTGGTTTATATGGTTGGTTTAAAAAACATTGACAAAATTCAGGACATAACCAAAAGCCGCAGAGAGGCTGCTTGGTTTTGTCTGATGCATTAAAAAAAATAAACGACTGAGACTGTATTGAGCAGATCTTATTTTAAGCAAAAATAATCAACGTATTATACTGAAATTATGATCAAAATAATCCAGCTACCAAAAGTAGCGATCAACAAGAAATACAGCCAGCCTCTCAACTCTCTCTCACACACACACGTCACACACAGGTGAACACGGGATTATATCATTATATGAGTCCGCCCGTATACATGTGAAGCTACCACACAATAATAAAGGATAAAACCGACAAGTCTCCAAATATTAACCATTTTCTACTTTGTGAGATTAATGGCTCCTGAACAAGTGACTTTAAAGGGAGAGCAGCTGCTACACGTTAGGAACACCAATGAAGAAGAGAGAGACGGAGCTTAGCACAGGTGAAAAGGTTCAATAATAAAGTTAAGGGACTTCCCTTTAACATTTTACACACATAGATTTGGACTTGATATTGAATATTCCTGTACTTTCTGTAATTTACAAGAAGAAAGTATTTGCCATTTATTTGATGAATGGCAAACACTATGATATATATAATATGTATTGTAGAATGTATTGTATTGTAGAATGGTTTTCAAGAAAAATAAAAAAATAAATGGCCTGACTCCAAACAACATTTTGAAAATGTTTACCGTGAACAATAAAAATATAGAAGCACTATTAAAAACATTATGAATAAAAAGGCAATCAAAACTAATTGTGTATTTGACAAATATTTAAATCTGAAATCTGAAACTGTATTTTAGTTTTTCTATTTATTTACCTCAGGGCTGGGGAACCTCCGGCCTCCGGGCCGTATACGGTCCGCGAGACCATTTGATACGGCCCTCGAGGTAATTTATAAACACATGCAAAAAAAAAAATATAAAGAAATGAAGACCGCAAAAGAATTAAACAAGCGAGTGCCTGTTTTTCCTGGCCAAGGACAGGTTCCTTGAACACAACACGAGCCTAACGTGTCATCACGTGGTATATGTCTCGTCTGATAGGGGTATAGAGCGGAGAGCACCGGAACGCCGCTCCGGCACTTCAAAATTGTAGTACACATAAGGAGCCGTACACATGCCGCAGTTTTTGCGTGGCTGTGTCTTTAGTTGAAAGCCCAGTGGCGATCTGTTCATCTGTCATACTGATCAGACAGTCAATAACGCCATCGAAAAGAAATTGCTACATTACAGTGGAACTACTTCCGGGTCTTTGTGTGTCATTCAAGCTCGGCTGTGTGTGTGTGTGTGTGTGTGGCACGAGCGCATTTTGTTTGAGCGAGCGAGAGAGAGAGAGCGGTACCGGGGATTTTTAGCATCTGATTAGCTAGCTATGCTAACGAATATAGAATATAATAGAATCGGAGAGATGAAACCCTCTTTAATGGTCACACATGCAGAGCACACAGCACACACAGTGACATTTGTTCTCTGCATTTAACCCATCCTAGTACCAGGAGTCTCGTAGTAGGAGCAGTGGGCAGCTATTGTACAGCGCCCGGGGAGCAATGGGAGTGGGGGGGGTGTCCGGTGCCTTGCTCAAGGGCACCACGACAGGGCAGGAGGTGAACTGGGACTTCTCCAAGTAGCAGTCCACACTCCATATTTAGGTCTGGTCAGGGACTTGAACCGGCGACCCTACGGCTCATAGACGAAGCCCCTACTGACTGAGCCACTGCCGGACCATTCCACATGGAAAACAGGTATAAAATACTATATGACAGTAAAAAAAAGTTGTTTTTAATAAACAAGAATACAGTTTAAAAGGGGAGTGATTTTTAAAATATCCATAAGCACTTTGCTCAACGTGGGTTGTTTTTAAATGTTTTTAAATGTGCTTTATAAATAAATGTGATTGATTGATAAAGAAAAAGAAAATCTGCTTACAGTTCTGTTTCAAATGGGTGTTGAGAGATGTATCCATAGATCTTAATGTTGCTCTCAAAGTGCACCAGATTGATGCATTTAACTTCAACATTTAAAAAAAATGCACATAGAGGAGGTTAGGTCCACCCCCCACTTAAATCATGTTCACATGGATAGGATACTAAATACATTCTTACCATGCGCGAGTCATGGTAAGATATCTGGATTAAGAGGTTGCTTTTTCTTTGCACAGCATGAAAGAAAGGCCAAATGAATGGGCTGTGATTTTAGTATTTTTAAGCAGAGGTTGAGTTCAATAATTTGTACGGCCCTCTTAGGATGTTGTAAAAATTGAAATGGCCCTTGAGAGGACAAAGGTTCCCCACCCCTGATTTACCTGATGTCATTTTTCATTCATTTAAATGTCTACCCCTGATGAAATGTTTGTAGACACCATATATGTTGTTGAATAAAGGAAAAGGGTTGGGTGTAGTCACCTCCTGTTGGAGCTGCACCAGCTGCTTCCTGCTGGCTGCAGCGGTGCGACCGCAGGGACACGGAGCAGCCCCCGGGCACCGGCAGGCCCCCAGCACCGCCAGCTGCAGGACACACACAGGAACACTCTGACAACTGCATCTTTAATCCTACTGTCGTGTTCGGGTCAGATCCGACCGATTTACTACTTTCATCAATCATAAATATTGTGTTTTACATTTGATTGCCTCAAGGCCTTATAATATCTTCCACAGTAGGCATTTGAACAAATTGCTGATCACCACTTCATTTAATTTTGAGTTGTTTAGTACACTTTATAACTCCTATGATCCCAGGTCAAAAATGACCGCCATAGGAAACGAATGGGTAACCCTACATTATGTTCATCCATCAGAGAGTACACACCCACCAAACGACGACCATGTTCATTTTGGAATACATTTTCAGTGTCTATTCTTTGTATATTTACTGCAGTTGTTAATGTTAACCAGTGGTCTGAGTCATTGTTTACAGCTTAAAGGGGTGTTCAATTCAATTTGGTGAAGATTTATGTTTTTTGTGTTAATGTAAGAGCACTTAAAATAGTCCTATAGATATTCCTCCATGTCTACTTATTTGTGCCCCGTGCAGTGTTGGGGTAGTTGTTCCAAAAAAGTAATGCATTACATATTACTAGTTACTTTTTTCAAAAGTCAGACTTTGGCCCTCATCACAATATCAGACGGTAATGAGACTTCATATAGAATAAGAATATAACATTGCCTATAAAATGTAATTCAAACCGTGCATTTAACAGAAAAAATCCACTTTAAAAACCACTGTAGCTCACTGTAGTCAAACTGTGGCTTTATGCTTGATTAATCCATCTTGCTGGACATGCTCATCAAAGAAGTGGTTATTCTTCATGAGGAGGAGTCTCTCAAATCGTTTGTCTGACAACCTGTTCCTCCTCATTCAGCAGCTACACAGTGTCGCTGTAATAAATCTCCAACCCTCAAAAGACGTCTAACGCCACTCGGCCAATTTTGCTCCGTCTCCCCATCCATGAATCACAGCTAAAGTTACGTCCCGTAAGACGTTTTTTTTTTTTCTGTCCTCCCATCATGCAGATAGTTGAAGACCAGTAACGCAGGCAACAAGATCATTTCCTGTAATGTGATTACTGCTGTTATCAACAGTAACGTGTCACATTACTGATTTACAGACAAATGTAATCTGATTACAGTAATGCATTACTTTGTAGCATGGTACCCCAACACTGGCCCGGTGGCAACTTGGCAGGTAACTTTAGCCCCATCAAGTGTTTTGCATGGGATGTTACTGTACTGGATGTGAAGCTTTGTCCTAATTCTTTACCAGACTATGCGTATGGTGTGTGCAGCTCTCTCACCTCCAGATCAGCTGCGTCTCTCTCGGGGCTGTACTGAGGTTTGGTTCCTTGGTAAGCTCTCTGCTCCTTCACACTCAACATGGAGAGCAGCTCCAAGCACTGCCGACTACAAGCTGCAAACACACACAAACACATCAATCCGTGTGTGGATAAAGACCAGGACATGTGGTTGAAAGCTCTGTAAAAAGCTTTTTATTGGACGTCGCTCCAAAACATATAAGTATTTATTACACAGAAGGACAGAAGTCGAAAGACAGAGAAAATCTGTAAAATCAACGGAAGAATACAGACAGGAAGTAAACACTAGAGGGAACAGCAGAAGAAGACATGCGGTAAACACTAAAGGGAACAGCAGAAGAAGACATGCGGTAAACACTAAAGGGAACAGCAGAAGAAGACATGCGGTAAACACTAAAGGGAACAGCAGAAGAAGACATGCGGTAAACACTAAAGGGAACAGCAGAAGAAGACAGACGGGAAGTAAACACTAAAGGGAACAGCAGAAGAAGACAGACGGGAAGTAAACACTAAAGGGAACACAGTATTGGCTCTTGCAGTGTTTAAAGAAGGGACTTTTTTTTCTAAGCAGAAACAATAAGGTCATTTTTCAATAAATATGTTCTAATGAATATTTTTTGTCAAATTATTGATTTATCAGTAAGCAGCCATGTCATATGCAGGATAATATGCAGCGTCAAGTCATGATAGTGAAAAGAACCATGACGGGGGGATTCAGGACCCCTTCTCTTAACGTCAGGGCTCACCCTGTCGGGGTACTTTTCGCTTTAATGACGAGTATGCTGAATAATACCCGTATTTAGATGCTAATCGTGCCCGTTGGTAAGTTGGATTCACTGCATGTAGTTTCCTCCTCACGCTGACTTCCAGAAGGATCCACTCCACTTCACAGATGGAGATAATGCGTGCAGACATGTCTAGGTCACCTCAAAGTGATTCTACATTATTCAGCATTTACCAGAATGTTCTGCTCGCAGCTGCTGCATCTCACTCTCTCTTTCCTCCAGGCTGTCAGTCAGAGCCTTGTTCTCACTCAGTATTCTGATTACAACAACAGCAACAACAATACATTACAACACAAACCAGTGAAAATACCACAGACATGTGTGTATGTGGATAAAATGGGACCTGTTGTATTTCTGCTCCCAGGACTGCTGAGACTTTTTCATCTGGACCTGGCTGAAGCTCAGTTCCCACTGCAAGCTGTTCACCTCCTGCAACATCGTTTTAGATATAGATATTAGATAACAGCTGGTCTCACGCATCAACAGATTACATGTAAAGGGATTATGTAATCAGAATACGACTGTATTCCCTTACAGTTACATTAAAAAATATGTAATCAGATTACTGTTACATTAAAAAAATTGGGGATTACTAGCTGTACTGTTCTGTAGGCTCATACTTTAAGTGTGAATCTATACGCCTACTGCCTGAATCTGCTTCATGGTTTTCACTTTCTTTGCTTCATTTGTTCTGTTTTTAATTCAGTAGGTGAACCTATATGTTCATAGAATAGTGTGTGTGATCTTAACTGTGTGTATTAAACTAAAACGGAGCATTTTCTGTCAGATCAGATTTTATTTCTGCTTTTTCAAACTGTAGTATGTGCTCATGTTTTTCAGTGTTGGTGTATAGGCTGCTGCTGAATATGCTTCATGACAGGCAGGTTTTCTTATAAATAAAATATTTTTTGATCCTAAATATCTTGGTTTCTTCTTTTCTAAGGTTTCATTGTTCTGTTGTCTTACATAATACACTTAAGTAAAACACATCTTATTGATATGTATTTCTCTTTTAATAATCTGCATTGCATTCTGTATTAAAGTAATCCAAAAGTAACAGAAAGTAATCAGATTTTATTACTTTTGTATTTTGATACTCAAATTAGGTTACTGACTTAATTTGTACAGGTAACTAGTAAATCGAACAGATTACATTTTTTAAAGTAACCCTCCCAGCCCTGTATGGTTTATACAAGCCCTAATAGAGTGTAGCAGGAATGAGTTATAAAACCAGATATGAGTTAGCATTTAAGCACATCTGGGTTCCCTTCTTCTCAAAGTCAGTGTGTTTTATTCACTTATTTTTGGTAAGAATACTCAAATAAAAGAAGTGGTCAACACTGGCTTATGGAATGTTTCACCATTTGTTCTACGACATACGTCAGTAAATACCCCGCTGGTGAATGTCTTCTATAAGTTGTAAAAACAGCGTTTGATAACAAGTGACTAAGACCAGGGGGGCGGGAAGGGGGGTGCTGAGGGCGCTGCAGCACCCCCTAGCGGCAGGCAGGCGGTGCGGAGCTCCCCTGTCTGCAAATTTATTTTATTTTTATTTTATATATATTTATTTCATTTCATTGTGCCTGAGATTATATTTTATATTATATGTTATTATTCAAATGATCATTTAAAACTATATAATAAATAATTTTGCTTCAGGGAAGAAAAAGAAAAAAGATTTGAAAAAAAATAAAGGTTGTTAGTTTTTAGTCGGCTACTTTTAACGTGACGCACAACAACACAAGTAACTGACATGGCGCATAAACGTATCTCGGAATGTTTTCTCTCTAAAAACGCTAAATCTGCAAAATCATGTGCATAATCTGTATACTGGTCAATATCATGTTTGTGGTATTTGAATTACCAGCAGGAGCACACGCCGTCCACCGCGGAGAATAGACAGAAGGGCAACCATGGCAACCATGCTCCCGGGTCTTCTTTGCTGCTTTTGGTGTATTTTGTGGCGGCAGCAGCGCCACTTACAGGCCTGGCATATGTACTACAGCGTTTCCAGCGGGTCGAGCGGTCTCGTGTGAACGGACACGTTAATTGAGCTGAATGCGTGTGAACGGAAGACTTTTTTGAAAACGCATACGGTGCGTAAACGCAAACGTTCCCGTGTAAATGGGGTCTTGACGACTCAACATCCTCACGCCGAACATTAGCCGCCTTTAGCTTAGCGGCTGTGGCATAAAGACCGCGTTAATTACACTAAGAAATGTGAAAAATGTCTTTGTTATTCCCATCTTAAATCATCATGATTATATTAACACTTTCCTTTTGGAGCCTCTAAGGAAAATGTTTTATTATATCAGAAAGTGACTTCATGTTTGGGGTTCACCATGGAAAGGGATGATGCTGCTAACTGTGAATAAGCTGCACTTTACATGCTTTTGTTTGAGCGTCACGACTTTAAGGCTGTGTCACTCTCTATTTGCTACAGTATAAAGTCAACTATGTTTACTCTCCTACATTTTTCTTTGAGTATATGTTCATTTTTGTTTTCATTTTTGCGTAAAGTAAGAGAAGTCCCACAATGCAAATTGACATTTTATAGAGTGCTTCATTAGTAGAAGACGATTTTTCTCATTCATCGCTCTTGACCCATTTTATATTCCCTGTTATTTCTCATAGCGTGTATTCACTCTGAAAATCTCCAGTTGAGATCAGTCACAGAGTGTCTGTAAAAAAATGTGTCTTCAAGCAGTACCAACATTACCTGTGGTATTACACCTGTATCCTTTTGTCTTTGACAAATAGGAGCAGTAGGAACCTGATTCAGACTGAGAGTAAACAGACCCAGCCTTTGTGTGTGCAGCCTGCAATCACACTCACCTTCTCCAGAGCTTTGGCCGTCGCCTCACTTTTCTGCAGCAGACTCTTAGTGTGACTCGTGGCTTTGTCCAGAATGGTCTGTGTGAGGAAGAACATTCCTGCAGGCTTTTATTCAAATTCAAATTCATATTCCAAGGAGATTTATTGGCATGACCAAAACATAGTATTGCCAAAGCATGTTGTACCAGGTGTTACAACAACAAAATACACATAAAAAATAACACTAGTCAGTTGCCTCTCTGACTGAAGGCAACTGCTCCGAGACTCAGTTCATGTTAATATGTGTTGAATCAGTCCTACTTGCCACAGTACGATGTTCAGATATATTATAACGCCATACTAGCAGCTGTGTAGAACTTTCTAAAGCGACTATTTCAATGATCAAAAAGCCCAACCAGTTTCTAGGACTGGAATACGTGTCATTTGGAGCAAAGTCATACGGCTGAACTTGAAGGTTTTTCTGGAAGGTGTGGTACTCTCATTTTTCATCAACTAATCCACGGATTCCTAACAAGGCTTCACATACTGGTACTCAATTAGTATAGGGTGGCTCAACAGAAATATATTTAAAATTAAAAATAAATATCAAAAGACAGAGAAATTAAAACATATAAACGGATTGAATTAACTATAAAATAGTTACCAATCTTGAATAAATGGTTAAAATGGTTAGTTAAAAGTAATCACAATATAATATATTTGATTATATGTCTTGCTTTTACCCTAATGGCCTGAATAAGTGGCTACATTTGATGCAATCTTTTTTTAATGATAAATCGTTTTTTTTTAATATTTTCTTTTTAAAATCGTAATATTTTTGAACTTCTCTTACAATTGATTTTCTTACGTTGTTTATGTTTGCACCATCGTACACCAAAGCAAATTCCTTGTATGTGTAAATGAACCTGGCAATAAACTTGATTCTGATCTGCTGTCTGGGGACTTGTGATTCCTTTTATTATTAAGCATTATTATTTGTTTACTTATTCTGATAATGCTGCACTTCTGTACCTTGGATGTTTACTTATTTTGTTAATATTTTAATGTGTGCTTGCTTTTTCTATGTTATTCTACTTGTACTTTGCCTTTAATTTGCGCCGTCTCCTCCGCTGTAACAATGTCAATATCCCCGGCTGTGGGACAAATAAAGAAGTGTGTGTGTGTGTGTGTGTGTGTGTGTGTGTGTGTGTGTGTGTGTGTGTGTTGCTCTACCTTCCCCTGCAGGATCTTCAGAGCTTCGTATTTGCCTTCCAGGTAACGATGTGCCACCTCCAGCTCAGAACACAACACCTCTATCACCTGTCAGAGGTCAGAGGTCACAGTTAGCAGGCTGCAGTCAAGAGGACGAAGGTATTCAAATTCAAGTTTAACATCCTTTTTTCTCATGCTACCTCAGTTGCCTCCTGCAGTCTGTCCTTCAGCTCGTCTTTGGAAAGGTCAACCAGGGAGCCTGCGTATTCACAACAAGTGTGCTCTTGCATTAGAGGTTATTGGAAAGGTGTGTGTGTGTGTGTGTGTGTGTGTTGTGTGTGTGTGTGTGTGTGTGTGTGTGTGTGTGTGTGTGTGTGTGTGTGTGTGTGTGTGTGTGTGTGTGTGTGTGTGATGGACCAGGTGGAGCTTTATAGATTCAGAGCAAGGTCATCTGGATTGTGGTAAAGATAGCAAAGTGAGTTGTTCACATTGAGAATGTGTGCAGACTGAAATAGGAACAGCTTCCTGCTTCAGAGCAAGAACATGCCTCTAACAAGCTGGAACAAAAACACAACGTGTTGCCCTCCATCAAAGGCTGCCTTTTGAACAGCAGAACATTACACACAATAAGAACTGGCCCTATACATTACTGCTCTTCATAGGCGTCATTCATACTGGGGACG
Organism: Dissostichus eleginoides; assembly: GCA_031216635.1. Classification (NCBI taxonomy): domain Eukaryota; kingdom Metazoa; phylum Chordata; class Actinopteri; order Perciformes; family Nototheniidae; genus Dissostichus; species Dissostichus eleginoides. The sequence continues at coordinate 35,995,735 of CM062269.1, read as the reverse complement.
CTTGGGACGTGTCTCCACCTCTTTTGGAAATGGACAGTTTTGTCCCCACTTTGCATTAGGATCATTTGTTCAAATGTTAAATAAATAGCGTGCACAAGTAATTGTACACTTTGAGAAAGGTTTATTTGGACAAGAGAACATGTATATTCTGGAGGACTGTTCTCACTTTAGGGTGTATTTCTGGGGACCCAAGTGGTGCAGTTTGGACCTGAGACACATTTAATATTAGTAAAAATGTAATAGAGAATAGTGAATAAATTGTTGTTCCCGCTTTGCAGCAGCGTGGAAGAGTTACTGCACTAGTTGTCATAAAAAGTATTGTAAGCATAATGTGATAATAATAATACATTTTATTTGTAAAGCACCTTTAATTGTGTGTGTATGATGCGTGCGCGTAACGCAGTAGTGTTTGTTGTTGTTTTTCTGAAAAAACTGTCCCCACCACTTTCTCTAACAAACCATGCTGGTCTTACATGGACTTAGAAAGAATGCAATATACGATGGACATTAATATGCAAATATGCTATAGATAGATGTTATATGTCTTGTTGTCATGGCTCTGTTGATTTGTTATTATAGGTCATTGCTATGTAATAAGCAAATTAGGGGCTGGCTGGTATGTTAGAGGCATTTTACTTTAAAGGTCCCATGTCATGGCCATTTCTACTGATCATAACTCCATTGTTGAGGTCTACAAGAATAGATTTATATTGTTCAATGTTCCAAACTCACATTGGTTTCTCATACAGCATCTCTGTATAGTATGTGTATTCACTCTCTGTCCTAACTCCTAAACGGCTTGTTGGAGCTCCTGCCCCCCCCTCCCTATGAGCCCACTGTGCTCTGATTGGTCAGCTTGCCCACTCTGTTCTGATGAGTCCACCACTGTTACAGCGGAACATCAGTGATTATGTGTTACAATGGCGTTTGTTAGCAACCAGAAAATGACACCAGTAAGGACAAACAGATGAGAATGCTGCGTGGGGTCTGGGTGCCGTGTTGGCGGGACGTTGCGGGGCTCGCTGCTGGAGTGGACAGTGTGAGCTGGGTTACTGGTGTCATTTCCTGGTTGCTGCGTGGGGTCTGCGAGACAGCGAGACAACGCGAAACTCAGCCTGAACTCAGCCTGAGCACACACACACACACACACACTCCTAGCCTGGCTGTGAGTTTGTGTGTGTGTTCAGGCTGAGTTTCGTAGTGTCTCGCTGTCTCAGGCTGAGTTCAGGCTGAGAAATCTGCGGAGCTGCAGCTGAGAAAAGATAAGGGTGAGTGTGTGTGTGTGAGGAAGTCCGCGGAATGGTCCATTTGGACCAATCCGCGTAGCCGTTACGTCACTTAGCCCCTTACGTCACTACGACCCAGGAAGACAAAAATGGAAAAAGAAAAATCTCCAACGAGGCGTTCTGGGGCAGCATAGACAGGTATTTTCTGTGTTAGAGTTTTACTCGCTACAGGGTGTACTTTGAGGGTTTGTGACTTTGCAGACCGTTAACATGCAGAAAAACCTTCATAACACACAAGGGGACGGGTAATAACCGGAAAAGCATGACATGGGACCTTAAAGGACACATGTCATGCTTTTCCGGTTATTACCCGGTTATGTAAACCTCCCCAAAACGCCTCGTTGGAGATACGTCATTGTCCATTGTTTACTTCCTGGGTATCGTGACGTAGGAATGGCCAGTAGCTACTCCGGTTCATACATATAAAACTGACGCTCTGCTCAGAGCCGAAAAAACACTGTGTTAGACATGGGCGGAGCCTCTCTGGTGGTTGACTAATCAGAACAGAGTGCCCGAGCTGACCAATCGGAGCACACTGTGCTCACAGGGAGGGGGGGGCAAGAGCTGCAACGAGCCGTTTAGTGGAGAGAGTGAATACTGCTGAATACACACACTTTACAGAGATGCTGCATGCGAAACCAATGTGAGTTTGGAAAAATGCACAGTATAAATCTATTTTAGTATACCTCAACAATGGAATTATGATCAGTGGAAATGGCCATGACACCTCTCCTTTAAGATTATTATGGTTTGAATATTTGGTAAAGGCTTTAGATTAAACTCATTTAATTATTTATTTTTATGAATTAGACTTGGATTTAAAACATATTAATTTAGATAATTAGTTACTTTAAGTCTCTCCTTTCCGTCAGTAAATATGTGCTGTGAGGCAGGATATGACCTGTCTAAATGTCTATATATGGCAGGACAATGGGACATAGAGGGGGATGATCAGACGGGGAAGAGGTATAGTCTTTTGACCGCAACCTTTTTGTTATTATTTGATTAAACGGAGAACTACTTTTGTTGCTTTTGAATCGAGGACGTTTATGTTGATGTTTATATACTGCCTGGATCGCTTAATAAATATTGGATGCAACGCTATACAAAGATCTCTGCATTTGATTGGCAACAAATTGAAGTCAGAACCCACAACCCTGACAAAGTAAAGTGGTATTTTATTTTAGAAACGGATTAAACACCACAACGCTCTTCTTTAAACTCTACAATATAGACAGAGGGTTAGTCTCAGGTTAGCACTGATGGAACATCAACGGAGCATACAGTACTATGGACTGACCAATCTCAGTTTAAACCTCTTCAGTCTGAGATAAAACGCTAACTGAATATTTGGAGCCACACTGCACACGGTGATCAATTATGATCAGGTAACTAATGCTTTTCCTGACTGAAATAAACGTTCAAAATCCAAGTTCAACAGTATTCGCCTCCGTCAAGCAAAACTGTCGGGACATCCCCAAAGTGGAAGTTTATATATTTCAATTATTATTCTTTCTTTTCCTCTGCTTAGTAATATGCTAAAATTCAGACTTATGCTTTTATTAAAAACTGCAAATGTCCCCTCTGTGGGACGAATAAAGGTATTCTGAATCTGAACGCCAAGTTTCAAAATGAGCTGTTCACATACTGAAAACGATACCTTTATACCATTCCCAACTGTTTCCTAAAATGTCAATCTTACTGAATTGTGAGTTTAAATAGTTGTTTCCTCATGGAAAACAATATAAAACATATCCTGATTGAAGACCAAAATTCCTTAAAATGTTTTTTATACACATCTACTTCCAACTTTAGTTATTGTGTATTCCTTAATTAACAGATGTATGTTTTTTGTATAATAATGACAAATTAAGAAAAAGATGCTATTGAAGGTGAAAGAAGATAATTTGATGGTATCCTTTTTGTCTCTCATCTAGTTCTTGTCACAGTAAAGGGTCGTAGGGCCAGTCTTTTGTTTGTAAAAAGGGCCAAATATTTTCACCTAATCGTGACCTCTGTGTCGACACTATAAAGGACTACATTTCCCACTTTGGGTCTTTGTTGAATGTGTATGAAAAGTGTATTATTTTATTTAAATTAAACGCAAGTAAAAACAAATGAACGAAAGATAACACATTAGAACTGTCTGTTTAAGGCGTCTAATGGCCTGATAGGGTGGTGCGAGAGGGTCACAGATGTAGTTACCGGAGCAGGGGGGCTTCCAGCGGGCCCTCTGCTGGGGCCCTGCTGTCTTCAGGCCAGGGATCCAGGCGGGCCCCCCCAGGCTGCTGCTCCTCGGCTCTGCTCTGGACAGCAGGCTGTCTGCTGTGAGGCTCTGGCTCTTCTTCCTCAGGGGCCCACTGGGTGCTAACCCCCCTGTCCCATCCCCCAGGTCTCCTTCCAGCATGTCATCGTCCAGGCTGCAGGCCCCGCTGACCTCCTGCATCTGGACCAGAGGTGGAAAGTAACAGAGGAGGATTTACTCAAGTACAGTACTTAAGTATTTTATTTGAGTATTTACATTGGTTGCTACTTTTTACTTCTACTCCACTACAATTCAGAGGCAAATCGTGTACTTTTATTCCACTACATTTATTGAAGTATAAAATAGGGAGAAGTACTCAGATCTTGTACTTGAGTAAAAGTAGAAGTACCAGAGTGTAGGAATACTCTGTTACAAGTAAAAGTCCTGCATTCAAAATGTTCCTCAAGTACTTGTAATATGTAATGACAATAAAGTTGAATCTGAATCTGATCTAAAAGTAGAAAAGTATTATCATCAAAATAAAGTTAAAGTACCAAAAGTAAAAGTAGTCGTTGTGCAGATTGGTCCATTTCAGAATAATATGATATGTTTTATAATGATTGATTATTAAAGTGTTATCAAAGCTGGTAAAGGAGCAGCTAGTTTGAATGACTTTGTATACTGCAGGGTAGCTTGTGAATTTACTCCAGGTGTAACTAAAGTCTGATTTAACACTTGATTAGATTTCACATCATTAATCCAAATCTGTAAAGTAACTAAAGGTATTACATACATTTAGTGGAGTAAAAGTACAACATTTGTCCCTGCTTTGTAGTGGGCTTGAAGAGTACAAAGTAGCAACATATATTAGTACTCAAGTAAAGTACAAATACTTCAAATGTGTACTTAAGTACAGTACTTGAGTAAATGTACTTAGTTACTTTAAACCACTGCCGATCTTTGCCCTTTACCGGTGTGTTCGTACCTGAACTGTGCCACCATAATGACAGAAATGTCTCTGAATGATGATGATCGTTAGGATGGTTACTTCCTCTTACCTGCAGCTCTGAAGCAGTGAGCGTTATATTCCTGTTGGCGCTTCCCAGCAGACTCAGATAAAACCCAGTTAGTGAAGTTTGATCCCAGAGTTACCTCCGAAGAGACAGCTCTAACAAGTTTAGAATATTTGTATAGATAACTCGGCGGAGTCGCTTCCTTCTGCACCTGAACGCAACCTGCCCCAGCGTTAACCAAGCTATCCGTGCCCAACACAAACTACTTCCGGTCCTGACATGAAATAAACTCAATATATTTTTCATTTAAAAAAGCACGATGCATCCTCACATAACTGAAGTCATTAACAACGTAGGCTACCGTCAAATAAGTAGAACAATTCACAACCTTATTAAAATTATGACAGGAAAACAGAACAATTTTAAATTCTAAAAATGTAGTTTTGTATTAGATGAATAAGATATGCATTATTAGCCCTCATAGATTTAAAAAGGTATCACAGAAGGAATTATTTCCTCAAGTTAAATATAGTTTAGTGCGTCACCAAGAACAGAGGGACTATTTAAAGGAGCCTCCTGAAACTGTTAAAGTAAATATTGGATAAAGGGGTGTGTGCGAGTAAATGCAAGATAATGTGCAATTAAAGAACCCAATGATCAGTTTCACACATTGTTTTTATTCACATTCTTCTTAAGAAATAAACTATTTGTCCATCAAAAAGGCATTTACTGTAATTTTCCATCCGCCCATGGAACACGGTGAATGTAACGTCAGTTTAATGCTTGGCTTGTTCACAGACGGTTCTCCATTACAGGTTCATCTAAGGTTCAACAGTCACTCAGCAAAGCAAAGAGGTGTGAAGTAAAAAATAATGCTGAACATGCACTTCACACAATAAATACTGACAATATTTTAACTGGCACAACTGAACTGTTAAGGGCCACTTCCCCATGCTTTCATATTATCATGAGCCGGTTTTCCAGCTTAAGAATCACAGCTTCCATTAGACAAAACAATCTTATCTTATACAGGTGACCTCAATGAGGCAAAAACACTGGTGATACCAGAGCTAGTATCACAGTCATCAACACACTATGGAGTACAGGTTCAGGTATGAATACAAATCTAAATTCTCAAAGATCTAGTTATGAATTCTGAGGGGAAAGTGAAAGTATACCAGCTCCTAAATAGTAACATTGTTTTTCCTTTGTCAATCTCAGATCTGGTCTTGTTTTTTTCACGTGTCGCTGATCCTCCTCCATACCAAGCCAAAACTCATTCATAAGAACATCCAGTGAAATAGTGAATGTGTGTCACAGTATGACAGTGGAAGTGTTAGTCACTGTTGTAGTCCTCTATGAGCAGCTCCTCCTCCTCTAGAAGGTCTTGGCTTGTTGCAGGCTGGGGCTGACTTTCAGGCAATCCCTCCTCAACCCCAGCCTGACCTTCCTCTTCCTTTTTCGGCTCCTCTTCCTCCTCACTGTCTCTCTCCGGCTGGGCTGGCTCTTTGTCTGTCAGAGCCTCCAGCTTTAATCTGCAAACGCACAACACAAACATCAGGTCAATACAGTTTACACAACTGCAATGTACAAATATCTATTTAAATTGAAGAACAGATGTTTCTTATAAGGACACCTGCACATCATTCTAAATCACGCTTAAGGAATTGATGTTAAATCACGGGTATCCATAGTAACAATCAATGTTTGTGATTTTAACCAAAGTAATACAATTACTTTTAAGCTCTTGCAACTATATTCATTTTACAAATAACACATTATGATGGAACTAGTTCTCATGCTTTCAATAATGGTTATTAAGTGCTTCTAGTAAACGGCAAAAATGATAGGCTCCTGTCTCCAGTCTCTTTCTTGAGATACCCAGAAATGATAAAATACACAACACTTTGTAAATTGTGAGATACAGCACTTAGTGATTTGTAATGCTGTTTGCATATCTATTGAGTGGTGCAGGGATGATGTAGCCACTTCTAGGCAGCCGCTGTTTTTATGACAATGAAAAGCTTTTGACAGAAACCATGCAGTGTTGTATTTACTGACATATTTGAAGAAAAATGTGGAAATCTCTTAAAATGTGTGTTAATCACAGACCCTATTTCAGGCTTCTAACCAAAAACACATTTGAAAAACTGTTGACTTTGAGAAAAGGGTAGTGGGAGTGGTAAAATGCTAACTCATTTCCAGGTTTTAGAACTCATTCCTGCACCGCTCTATAAATAGAGCAATGTGTTATGCTACCTTATCTTTGATGTTCAGATTTGTTTAACTCATTATCACTTTTTACTGACAATGATGAACTTCAGCTAAATACATCTCACATAATAATCCAAAAACACCTTCAGTCTGAACCTTAAAGAGACAAATATAAACATAGAAATAAAAAGGTACAATTTGAAATGAGATGCATTTGCTTAAGAATGATTGGGAGTCCCTAGTGAGTGCACCTTTAACAACATTACACTTGCATCAAACCTGTTGTTCTTACAATGTACAAAATAATGTATTCACTAAAACACATGTATTTGGTAAAATAATCATATTACTTTTAGTTTAATATAATGTGACTGATCATTAGTACTGTTATAAAGCAACTTCAGGTAAAAACGCTGAGTTAGAAAGTAAGACTTTAGGTCATGGGGACTCACAGACTTGAATTATGGGGAAATGTGAAATTGTGTGCGATACCTGCCGGGGAGCCTCCTCAGCGACATGTGACCCACATCCTGGATAAAAGCTATCTGAGCTGGAACACAGTGAAGCACAGAGCACGTCTGTTAATAAAGTCCAACACACACACACACACATCCAAATGCGTTTACAGACTCTCACCGCAAAAATAAATCCTTACTTACTTTGTTCACAGTCAAAAATACAATTCTTCAGCCAGCACAATGACAAAACAAAACTCAATGAAACACTATGAGATTCCACCTAAAATAACAGTACCACCATCATCTGTAGGCGTTTTAAGCATGAGGCTTTGATATAATGCTTTAATGTCAATAGAGATATTAGCAAGGAAACCATAGCAACAGAGCATGTTATGAATGTGGCCAGGTGGGCTAAATGCTCAGTTGTTAGTCAAAGCTTTATAGTACATTTGACAAGCGATTTTATAAACATCACATCATATGACAGACTTTCAGTAACAAAATATATTCATTGTGTTTGAAACAATCTGTTGTTCTGAATTACTCATCTTAAGGGTTATGATTTAATACATGTTACTTTGTCAAAACAGACTATCCTCAACCTAACCACCCTTAACAACTTTACTCTTCCTTTTTAATAAATATAACTATAATTGTATTTCTTGGACATTTTAACTCAACACCTTATGTTTATAGAAATATCTTTATTTATTTTTTAATGTTTTTACTGCACATTCCGACTTATGTCTATATATTATTTTAAATTGTATTTTGATCTTTAATTTACTTTATTCTAAACTGTCACGAACCCAACTTCCCCGGGGATAAATAAAGCATTCTGACACTGATTCAAAGTGTGAGATTTGACTCGTTTAAAAACACATATACAGGACAAATACATAATATAAAAGAAGAAAAAAGACAACCATGCATGTATCAAGGCAGCGGGTAACACATTTTATACTTAAGGTCAACGGCCAATGGTGCAACGTTATCACTGATTTCAACCAATGCGGTTACTACGCTCATTAACATCAGCAGTCTCTGTGTGTGTGTGTGTGTGTGTGTGTGTGTGTGTGTGTGTGGTGTGTGTGTGTGTGTGTGTGTTGTGTGTGTGTGTGTGTGTGTGTGTGTGTGTGTGTGTGTTACCTTGGTTCCTCAGAGGGTTGGTGAGTTTGGCCAGGTAAGGCAGCAGCTCAGTCTGCAGGCTGACCGGTGTGAGGCAGAAGCTCCTGAACAGAGACTGAGCAGCCAGGCCATTCTCTCGGTGCTGACAGGAGCAACATCAGTGTCATTACAGAATACTTATTCATCAGACACACGACAGGATTATATTACATTACATGTGGCTGGCGCTTTTATCCAAAGCGACTCACAATAAGTGCAAACACCATAAAGATTTACTCAGAACAGCAAAGAAAGTGCAGATATATTCCCTCCAAGCAAGTCAGACTGTTGTAAGTGATGGTAAATTAGTTACAGGGCCTAAATTCATTTTAATTAAACATTTGTATTTATTTAATTGCCAATCTAGAATGGAAACAGATAGGTCTTCAGCTTGTGACGGAAGATATGCAGAGTTTCTGCTGTCCTGAAGTCAATGGGGAGCTCATTCCAGAATATAGGAGCCAGGATAGCAAACAGGCGTGTTTTTGAGGGGTCCCACTCACAGTGACGGGGTAGCAAGCCGATTGGCTGATGTAGAGCGAAATTGTTTCAGTTGATATATTCATGGTCAAATGTATAATCTGAAGGATGTTCTATACATGGTTTACCCTTAATAACAAGGACTTTGACAGTTGTTTGTGGATAAGTTTTGTTACAGTAATACTATCCCAAGTTCCCAACTATGCAAACCTGCGGTTGAGGGCACACGTCCAGACTTAAGAGCTTTAGGAAGAGATAAGTATAATCAAAATGTTACATTTTGTATTTACTCATGCATATTAAAGTGAGAACGGTACACCTTTAGTCTCAAGCTCCCGGCAACTACTGTACTTTTGTAGTAATGGTTCAGGTGACATCTCTAGTTACAACCATGCATGATGCAGTCACACAAATTCAGAGTATGTCCATTACATAATCTGTCTACCAGACCATAGCCAAATGAGCTAGTTTGTCAGTTACCCTCTTTATGAAGTTTAATTTAAAAGAGCCAAGTATTTGTTGCAGACAACACAAGTTAAACCAGCCACAGCTGAGCCAATGACAGAGCACGATGTGATGTGTCTTACCTTTTTGTTGACCAGCAGCCAGTTGGGCTTGTGAAGCGGTCTGAAGCCGACAGAAACCTGCTGCGAGTTGGAGTGCAGGAGCCCCCTTGTGGCCACTGAAGACCCATAATACTCCATGGTGCTGCGACTCTGAAAACATCATTACACAACCTTTTGGTACAGATTGTTATGATCAACAGTGGTGTAAAGTAACTAAGTACACTTACTTAGGTACTGTATTAAGTACAATTTTGACAGACTTGTACTGGACTTGTTCAATGTTTTGCTACTTTGTACTTCTACCCCACAACAATTCAGAGGTAAATCTTGTACTTTTACTCCACTACATGTATTTAATAGCTTTAGTTACTTTACAGATCTGGATGAATGATGTGAAACATAATCAAGTGTTCAGACTTTAGTTCCACCTGGAGTAAATCCACAAGCTACCCTGCAGTATACAAAGTCATTCAAACTAGCTGCACCTTTACCAGCTGAGAACACTTTAATGATCAATCATTATAAAACATATCATATATATTATTCTGAAACGGACCAATCTGCACAATGACTACTTTTACTTGAACTATATTTAGATGCTAATACTTTTACTTGAGTAACCTTTTAAATGCAGGACTTGTACTTGTAACAGAGTATTCCTACACACTAGTAGTTATACTTTGACTTAAGTACAAAATCTGAGTGCTCCTCCCACCTCTGATGATCAAAGTATTCATATAACTTTTTAAATGTCTAGGAAAGACTGACCGTCCAATCAGAATTGAGGAGGTCAGCATCAGACAGATACTCGCTGGCTCGGTCCACATCCTCCACCTCGGAGAAGAAGTCCAGGTAGTTCTGGTGGAGGTACAGGCTGAAGAACTCCCCGGACATGTGTGAGCGCTCAACAACAATCTGAGCGAAGAGATAAAGACAGAAGTGTTATTAGTGTTTGAGCATGCCGTTTGTTATCTGTGAAAGCTAGTAAACAAACGTGTGTGCACCTCAGGGTCTACGAGTAACGCTTCTCTGTGATGATGAGACAGGTGAGAGGGTAGAGGGGGTCCAGGGGGACTCTCAACCACTTCAACATCTTCCTGTTTCCCTCCTGGTAATGACAAACACACAAGCAAACAAACTATTTGACAACACTGACAGAAGCCATTTGAATCATCATAAACTGCATCTGTGCTACCTGGGGTCCTTATAAACAAAATGTCCCCCTTTTAAATGGTCATTAAGTCTTTATTATTTAATTATTTTTATATTGTTTTATTTAATTTATAGGTTTTTATTCATATAATTTATTTTAGAGTTTTATTAGGGACATTTCCTTGTAAGTTGGTTTTTTAATCGTTTAACCTTTATTATAAGGTTTTGATTATACTTTTTTTTTATTTGATAGGTTTTTATATTTTGTTGTATCGATTCATTTTTGTCTTTGTTTTTTTCCGAGGGATCATTATTTATTTTGTTTGGATCATCGTACCTTTGACCTCCTTGTGTCTCTTAAACTGTTCTATGACGTTGCTGCATGTTAAAGGTCTTAGCGTCTGATCTGAGCGGAATCTCTTCTTCTCTGTTTTCAGTTGTAATGTGTGCCATGTTGTTGAAGCACTTTGAGCTGCGCCTGCTGTATGAAAAGTGCTACATTTATTTATATAAAGCAGGATTTCAGATTAATTCCGATTCATGAAGAAATAATAATAATAATAATAATTATTATAATTATAACTAAAGCTTTATTTAGCTGGCTCACTGGTTTGTGTTTCTAAAAACAGAGGAAGAAGATAGTTCAGGCTGTTACACACACTCCTGGTTAGGAGACACTTGTATGGAAACGGAGATATGACCCACGTTTGCAGTGCAGGATCTTCCCCAGAGCTCTGAACAGGAACAGAGAAGCATCTTTCCCTCCAATAGCCTGCTCCTCTTCCTGATCCCTTTTCTGTTTAGACCTCTTCTTCCTCTGGTTTGTTCTGGAAACAGCTTTGCCCAGTGATGTCCCCTGTCGGTCCTTCCTCAACAGCCCCTTTTCCAATGACGTGTCTGGAAGGTTACAGCAATGACAGAACTTATACATGTCAGTTGATTAGACAACCACGATGTTGAATGCACGTATACACTCCCGACCCCCCCCCCTCCGGTGTGGTGCGTGTGCGCTGACCTGGGAGGGAGGAAAACTGGAGGCTGTTGATGGCACTGCGAACATCTCCTGAGCTTCCTGAACACAGCTTCTCCAACACTGCCTGGTCAGGGACGCACATCCTTCCCCCGCTCTGCTTAGAACAATGGGAAAGTACAGTGTTAGAAAACCTAAAAACTCGTACCAATATGATTCATCTACTGCAAGGCTTCCTTTCACCTTGCCTGCCTCCAGGGTGGAAATCCGAGAGAGGACCTTCATCATTGTGGTTGGAGCCACCGGATTAAAACTGGAAACAGAGAGCACACAAAACAATGTTCAGAGGAATCCTTTAGATCAGCGGTTTTCAAAGTGTGAGGCGCGCCTCAGGGGAGGTGCAGCGTGAGAAGAAAATAACGAGAAACAGTCAAATCTAGCTAGTTAACTTCAGCTAACGAGCGGCAACATGGATCGATTTTTTGTGAAGTTACCTAAAGTGAGAAAGGAGACAGCGTCTGGCAGAAAACGGAGGAAGTATGACCACGATTATTTGAAGCTAGGATTTTCATGGACCGATCCTAGCAGGGGCGGACTGGCCATCTGTGTGTTCTGGAGAATCACAGAAAGGCCGGTCGTCAGCGGGCCGTTGACCACCGCCCTTTATTTTCATTTTAATACTACTTACTTTGATCAAAAGCAAGTACCGGTCAAGGCTGCAGCCAGAGGATGATCTGCGTTTACTCCTGTCTACATTGCATCCCCGCATCATCCGCCTGTGCGCATCAAAGACGCAGACTCATTGTTCCCACTAAAGTAGGGTGAGTGTAATAAGGAGGCAGAGTTGCGTTCAGTGTGTTGCCGGGAGCATATAAGGATTTATCCACCATGTTGAAAATGTTAAAAAAAATTAAAAAATATGTTTAAAACATAAAGATAAAAAGGTTTAAAAAAGTTGTTGTTTAATAATAATAATAATAATAATAAATTATATTTCTATAGCGCTTTTCTTGAACCCAAAGACGCTTTACAGGGAGGGTAGACAAACAAGGACAGGCAAAAACAAACAAAAACAACAAAACAAAACCAAAAAAAACAGATGTTTAAAGGAGGTGACGCTACTCAGCCAATCAAATGGGTGCAGTCAGGGACTCAGCACGATAGATCCACACACAGAGACGAGACAAGAAGAGAGAAACAGGCGCAGTCATTTCAAATGGCCTGCTCAAAGAAGAGAAAGGTAGACAGCGAACAGAGCATTTAATGACATGTTCTCTCACTGGACCTCTTTGAAATGCAATTGAATGCCCCTGCATTATAGCAACAACAACAATAATAATAATAATAATAGCAATAATAATTGGGAGGGGGGGCGCGGCTGTTCTTATGTTCTCTGAGGGGAGGCTCACCTTCCCACACTTTGAAAACCCCTGCTTTAGATGAGCAAATACTTTGATAAAAGCTGTTCAAGATACAAATCCTATCAACATGAAAACATAAAGGCAAAAACTTTAAGAGGTGATCAAATAACCGTCACTATAATGGAATACAAGGTATCAGCTTAATGAAAATGAACTTGTTAAATCAGCTGTGTCATTTTCACTGACTGCTCAGTTTCAGTTTGAGTGCTTTTTATAAAAAGACTGTTTGATTTGCCCACAGGTGTTATTACCTACAGTCAATTCAACTCTTGATCTTTTACAGTCTGACAAAAAATTCATGGGAGGGCTTTTGTCCCTGGAGTCACTGAGTTGCTTTTAAACAGAGGTATCCATGCAGGAAGAGCAGAGTTTCACTGTGACACAAATAACTGCAAAGCAGAAAGGACTGTTTATAATATCATTGATAATATATAAGTGACTGAAAATAGCATTTGAGAGTGAGGAGTATGACATGTCTCTGTTGTCCTGATGGAACTAGGGTACACCTCAACAGGTGGCCAGTAAATCAGAAGGCTCATACAAAGACACAGACAGCCATTCACACGCAAAAGGCAATTCAGAGTCGCCAATTCACCAAACACATGTCTTTGGACTATGGACTTTTGCCAAAACAAGATTGTTTGTTCCTATACGCTCATCCCCACCTCTACAATCGTCCCTCCTCAGTCCACAGCTGGGATTAAACTGTGTCTAACCTGATGCTGCTGATATCCAGCTCCTCCTGGATCTCTTTGGGGAAGAGATGGCGAGAGCTGCTGTCTCCGCTCAGACTGTCTGACACTATGAACACCAGGGGACACCGACTGGTCTTCACAAAGCGCCTGAAAGAACCACAGCAGGACACAATCTCACAAAAAGAGAAGGGAACACAAGGTGACAGATCATATAGCACATAACTACTACCAAATACAATTACTAATACTATTTTTGTAGACCGAGCCGGAAATTAGCATCACAAGGACAAAAAGCAATGAACAATTGGAACAAACAGAAAACACACACCAAATACACATGACACACACACACACACACCACACACACACACACACACACACACACACACACACACACACACACACACACACACACACACACACACACACACACACACACACACACACACACAACACACACACACACACACACACACACACACACACACACACACACACACACACACACACACACACACACACACACACACACACACACACACACACACACACTTTGTAAACTGGAATTGAGCACAGACCTTATTTAGGACATCTAATCAAAAACTGATTTGAAAAACATCGACTTGCTGACTAATTTCCATTTTATAAAAAGGCACTCAATTCCTAATGCTGAGGAACAAATGTCTCCGAGGTGGCAAGAAAGGTTTCAAGCCCCCTATAATTCCCATTTTACACTGAAATGAGGGCAATGAAAGCTGCAAAGTTAAACAGCAGTGCTGGAGTTTCTGTGTGAAAGAAGTGCACAGTGTAAACTCACCTGAGGATATCGTGCAGGCTGTCAGGCTGCCTGTAGAACTGGTTTGGGAAATCCTGAGGAGGGACATGTGAGTGTCAAGTGTTGTCTCAGGTGTGTGAAAAGAGATCTAAACAAAGCAGCTTTACAACAATCACTGAAATAGTGAAATAGATAAAGGTTCCAGGATAAAATTGAGAATATGCCGAGGAGGAAAATGAGGAAGAGCTCATTGATTACAATCTAGTTTGTAAATAAATTACTATTCGTCACAATTATTGACGAATGCTCCTGTGCCAGTGGTTACAATGGGAGGGCCAGTGGATTGTTTCCCTTAATATCTACCCCTGCAATGTATCTGGTATTATCAGATGATACAATAAGAGGCAGAAGAGAGGTTAATACATGACAACAACAAAACATGAACAGAACATGAACAGTACAGCATTTCAACATATAACTGTCAGAGAGAACTTTAGTCTTTTTAAATACAGTGGAGCATGTCAATGGGTAAGACTTTGAAAACCCTAACCAGTTGCATAGTTGGAGCTAAATACTTTGGCTTCAGGGATCATAAAAACGGTGGCAGCGCTGTTACAAAATAATGAGTCTTTAAATATGTCATCACGTCAAACAGGCATATGCCATACAACATGAGAAGTGCATAACAAAGAAAGACAGTTATAGAGACTCAGTTAAGCAAAACACATCGCAGGTGCATTAAATAAAAGAAAGGGAACAATGTCTTCAGTGTAGTACAAACCTCCACCAGTATGAACTTCCTGTCTGTAGCTCCACCATCACCAACCATCTTCAGGCACTTGTACTTGTTTGCTCGGAGAAGGAAGTCCTGGAACTGGGTTAACTGGGAGGTGAAGGACAAACCATTCGTCCTCCATTCTGATTTTTTTTTTAGAAATAGAGACACATCAGAAAAAACCCTGGCAATTCACACATTTGAATAAAACACACAGCACATCGCTTTAAATGCCGAAAAAATTATATATTCAACAGTTCAAATTATGCAATATATATATTTTCTTGGTACGGTCCACTCTCAATCCTTAGCAATAATCCACATAACGTCTCAGTTTCAGTTCAACAAAAAAACATCTTCCTTAAATACCTAGTTCCCCCCCGCGCCACCTTAAATGAATACAGATAAAGGGGAGTTTTTCCATCAGAAAGGCAATCCTCTCTGAGGTGAATGATAATAGCCTGTATTGTTAGTGTGACAGTGACAGTGGTAGGACAGGGGGCTTCCTCCTCACCATGCTGACTGCTGCTGTATGGCTCCTCGTTGGAGGGGTTAGTCCACTCCTGAACCCTGAGGTCCAGCTCCAGAGATAAAACCTTGACTGTGGCAGTCTTCCCACAGCCCGAGGGTCCCGTCAGCAGCAACACACCACCCTGTAACAGACACAGGTGGGAAGTAGTGAAGTACAAATACTTTGTGCTGTACTTAAGAAGATTTTTCTTGTATCAGTACTTTACTCAACTATTTACTTTTCTGACAACGTTTCACTTTACACTTTACTAATGACCAATGAGAACTCAGCTCGCGGCGCCTTATCTCAAACCGCGCCAGTAGCCTACGAGGCTATTTCAACAGAAGAAGGCAGAAGGCAGCAAGAAAAATCTCGACCCGACCAACAGGGACCTTCCTAATCGTCCATAGCCATATATGAGGGATATGTTCTTTAAACAGTTGTAGTTTTGGCTACTTTTTACTTAAGTAATAACTGTTACATGTCTAATATGTGTAATGTGTAATGTAAAGCGATTTGTGCTCAAAGCGCTCTAATAAAAATGTAATAAATTATTATTATTATTTAAGTACATTTCAAAGCACATACTTCTTCACTTTTACTAGAGTGATAAAGTTTAGTAAGTACTTTTACCAGAGTATTTTTAAACAAGAGTATCTGTACTTCTAGTTGAGTGAAGGATGTGTGTACTTTTGCCATCTCTGGTAACAGAGAGCAGCCAAGCTAAGCCTGCACTTTGACCTCCACAAACAGCATGTTCATGTGTTTAGGTTATTGTAGCTCAGACCAAAAGGTCAGCTCTTGACACTTCTAGGGGTGCGTTTCACTTCTCTTATTTTTCATTTCCTCGCTCCTCGGTCTCACCGGAAGTTGATTTGTCTGCGCCATCTTGAGTAGCGCCCCAGTGGCCTTATTTTTGCCGGAGGACCGAGGATCGAGGATCGATAACGGAGGAGCGATAATCGAGGAACTACCAGACCATCCTCCGGTGAAATCCTCATACACTCGCCCCGCCCCCTTACTGTGTATCGCTCACTGATTGGACGATGCAGCGCATGCACTGATCTGACCGCTGTCAGACGATCAGCTCTGCGGAGTCATCACAAACGGACGTCGCTTCACGTGACGCTCCGGAGGAAAGGACGTCCCATTGCTCTTAAAACTAATTTCCCTGCTTCTCGTGGTTTCCTTGCGTCTCTCCATGCTTCCCTGGTGGGAGGGACTAGTCGCAGGGAAACGACGCAAGTGAGGGACGCAAGGAATCCATTTAACCGAAGTGAAACGCACCCTTGGTCTTCAGACAGGACCAAGTACATAATAATACTCATACCTGAGATTTATATTGCCCTTTTCACAGTGCTCATAGATGCTTTGCAAGCTACTAAAGTTCTGAGACAAAAGAAAGTAGGGGGTGAGGTAGAGGACTAGAGTTCAAAGGCAAGAGTGAAAGTTGAGTTTTGAGTTGTTTTTTTATTGAAGAGTGTTGGACTTTCGTTATGACTGTGAAGGGAATTCTACAGGGAGGGGGAGGTCCCAGGTCCAGAGCTAAGTCTTAGCTTAGTCCTGCTGCAGTAGGTTAGCATCAGCAGCACATTAGAATTAGCTTGTTTTGTTTGAAAGGAAGTAGAAGTTTTGGTAACTGAAACCATGAAACATTCATTACCTTTGATGTGTTTGTGTGAACTTTTATCCAGCTATCCACTTCTTCGATCTTCTTCTTGTGGACAGCCAGCTCAGCCTACACAAACAGACAGTTTAGAACAAATATTGTAATTATTTAGCAGGCCTTATGGACTTAGATTTGAAATGTCTTCATTTGTCATATAGTTGGCCAAAAACATCTCAGTGTTGTAGCCAAAAATGTGTTAACTGCCTTTACAGAAAACGTACTGTAGCAGAAATGTTTTAATATGATGATGAAGAATATAATCATATCAGCCACCTATCGTTTTTGTAAGATATTGAGCTAATACTGTATTGAAAGTGTAATAGTGAAAATAAATTGCCAATGTGTTTGGAACAGTTGAGGAATTCACAGCAGCTGTATCCAAATGTATTCACTGAGATCAGAACAAATGTAAAGAGTGAGGATGCTCACCTGTGAACGGGGCGAGTGTCTGTCCACCCAGGACTCATCCTGGTCCCAGGGGGCGGGCTCTCTCAGCAGGGGGGGGTGGGGGGCTCTGAGCGGCCTGCCTCTCTTGCCCTCTTCCTGGGCTTCTTTACCTCAGCCTTGGAGCTCACAGCCTTTCTCCTTCTGGACACAGCAAAGCTTTCTCCTGGCAATTCAGCGAAGGACGGGTCCACCCAGCGGTTCAGCTAATAAAGAATACAGTCAAAACCAAGACATTTCATCAGGATCAGAATTCCTCTATTTGTCCTGTAATGGGAACATTTACATTATTACAACTGCAGAAGTATCGTGCAGATAAAGTGAAGGGAATAAAGTTAAATATAGAAAATTAAATAAAACTAACACGTTATTAATCATAAAATAAATACACAATAAGTAAAAAAATAAATGTCAAATAGGTAGACCATGTTGAATAAAGGTTTTTTTTTTTTTAAGTGACCATATAAATACAGAGAAAAAATAAAGTGTGAATTGCACCAGGGTATATTGTACATGTGTGTATTTTGCACAAAGTTTAATATTAACAGGCAGTACATGGACATTGAAGGTGGATATCTAAAATAGATATACAATAGATCAACATTTATTTATTTAGCCTAACATCATTGATTCATAGACAGAAGCAGAAGTTAAATAACATTTTTCTGAAGGACGGGGGTTCTTTGTGTTCTCAGCGAAGAGCTGCTACATCTCCACGACAAGCCTAAAGGTACTCCTGTAAAAGTATGTGATTCAATTGTTGCTATGAAAAAAATGGGACAATGATAGATTAAGAAAGATAAATTAAAAATAAAGTGAAAGATTAGTGGGAATATGAAATGAAGTACGGTTAAAATGCATTTAAAGCAACCCATTGTAGGTCAATCCTTCAATATTCTATAGATATGCGGTATACATACAGTATAGGCAGTGGTGGAATGTAATCAAGTATATAACGCAAGTACTGTATTTTCAAATGATGCTACCTATTGCTTCACCTTGACTGCATTCTGGAATCCAATATTGTACCTTCACTCCACTACAATCATCTGACAGCTTTAGTTACTTCATAGATTTGGAATATTAGCTCATATATATATTTTTTTTTTTTAAAAACATATAATAATTATAGGATCAGATATACAGCAGCAGTAAACAAAGTAAATAAAGTTAGCTCCACCTCCAACAACTGTGACAAACACATTGATGCTTCAACAATCTTAGTCAAGTCATCTGATTCTGAAATGGGCCATATGCAAAACGAGTACTCTTACTTTTGGTACTTGATTATACTAATACTTGCATCAAAATACTTAAACTTGAATACAATTTTGAATGAAGGACATATACTTGTAAAAGAGTATTTTTACAATTTAGTATTGCGACTTTTACCAGAGTAAAAGTTCATTTACTCAAGTACTGTACTTAAGTACAATGTTGAGGTACTTGTACTTCACTTGAGTATGTTCATGTTATGCTGCAACATTGACAATAATTATACAAACATGTCATATTTTTTTATTTGAAATGGGCCTTATCGGAAAATCAGTACTTTTACATTTTGTATTTAAAGTATATTTTGATGCAAATACTTTTGTACTTTTACTTTGAGTACATGTTTTTAAAGCAGGACTTGTACTTGAAACTGAGTATTTTTACAATGTTTTTTTACTTTTACTCAAGCAAAATATGTGAGTACTTTTTCCACCTCTGCTCATAGCTCGCTTCTGTAAAACTAAACACACACATAATGTGATGTAATCAGAGGTGGGAGAAGTACTCAGATCTTGTATTTGAGTAAAAGTAGAAGTACCAGAGAGTAGAATACTCTGTTACAAGTAAAAGTCCTGCATTTAAAATGTTACTCAAGTAAAAGTACAAAAGTATTAGCACCGAAATATACTTAAAGTGTCAAAAGTCAAAGTAGTCATTGTGCAGATTGGTAGAAGAATCAGAATAATATGATATGTTTTATAATGATTGATCATTAAAGTGTTCTCAAAGCTGGTAAAGGTGCAGCTATTTGAATGACTTTGTATACTGCAGGGTAGCTTGTGAATTTACTCCAGGTGGAACTAAAGTCTGATTTAACACTTGATTATATTTCACATCATTCATCCAGATCTGTAAAGTAACTAAAGCTATTAAGTACATCGTAAAAGTACACCATTTACCTCTGAATTGTAGTGGGGTAGAAATACAGAATAGCAAAATGGTACTTAAGTAAACTCAGTTACCACTGCATGTACGTATACAGCTCGCTTCTGGAGAGCTAACCCCACACATAGTGTGATGTCATGGTACTGAAGACCTTACCTTGCTGGAAGCTGCTTTCTCTCCGCCGAAGAGTTTGTCCATCCTGCACTGTGCTGCCTCACATCGAGGCCAGCAGCTCAAGCATCACCTGCGACCCTGAACAGTGTGTAGTTGGTGGTGGAGATGCTTTTAGCTCGAGCTAACACAGGCAACAAAACAATAAACACTTATATTTGTAGTATACAGCATAATAAAAAGGTGGGCGGAGGTTTAAGATTCTGTATTACCTTAACTTCTTATCGTTGTTATTGTGCTGACACACATATATTAACATATCCCCACACCTCAGCATATAATGTTTGTATTAGCTACGACTACATTGTATTATATTTAAAAGTCTGGGGGTGTAACTACATCCACATGTGGACCGCAGAAGGTTGGATATGTAAGCTAACTAAGTTGTTAGTTTGTATACAGCCAATATAATATCTGTCTGAACTCACCTTGTTTGACCATGTGAAGCACACCCTTCTTTACCTTGTTAGGGGGAAATGAGAACTAAAGTTAATGTGTAAATCCAAGAGGGAGTACCGTAATATTACTAAAGAGTTGCTGAGGCAAACTGAAGTGTATCTATTTAAACGATTTAAACTCCGGGATACGTCATGCCGCAAACTGTCTGTTTATTGACGTAAAACTGACGTAAAGCAACCAGTTCACTGCAGTGTTTGTGGAGGTCTGGCGTGTTTGCTAACATCAAGCTAGCTAACTAACGCCAATTCGACACATTTATCTTTTTCAGGTTCGTTTCTTAACATTTATCTTACATTCTAAAGAGAGTGTCTAGAATGGCATGAAGAAATGATAATACTATTGTGTTTTGCAGGTGCCGTCATTACGACACGTGTTGTCTGCTAATAAGCTATGAAGATGAGGAAGCGACCTAACATTCTGCTAACAGGTGATCAACACCAACTACTGCTGCATGTCTGTCCGCCAGTGGTGGG
>CM062269.1:35816217-35973631 GCA_031216635.1 Dissostichus eleginoides | reverse complement strand
GGTGTGCAGTCTTCTATCTGGCGTTGAACAAGCACCTTAAGCACAAACATGCAGTGCGGAACTTGGAGGAGAGAGGCATCATTCTGAAAATGGCCAGTGGCAGGATAAATGTTCGGACCAAACCCTGTCCCATCGCAGGGTGTTCGTATGCTGGGAAGAGACTGGACCGTCATGTAACTCATGACCACCCTGAGTTCTCCCGATATGAGGCACATCGGGTCCTGGCAAGGCTGAAGCATAGTGTGGCCCTGCAGTTGCTCCATGACCTCCGTGAGACTAACCCCATCATTGGAATGGCTACATAATTGGATATAGACAATGAGGAGGAATACCCCGGGCACCCTCCACCCTTGTCCCCACATACAGAGTGTGACAACGAGGACTGCAGGCAGGTGGTGCTGGAAAATGTGGCTTTGAGGGCTCAGAGGATGCCCTCAATGATGAGCTGAAGACCCTGCGCTCCAGGTTGAAAAAGGAGCTCAAACCCAGGAAGCAGAGTGCCACTGCTGCTGTGCTTGAGGAAGAGGAAGAATTGATACGATTTAAGGGCCTTCCAATCCCAAGTACCTCCGGCATAAACACAGTAGCCTCCGGCAGCAATACCCCTCTCAAGATCCATGTCAAGACTGTCATGCAGTCCCCAGTAGCCTCCGGTGGGAAGAACCCTGTCAAGACCCCTGTCAAGACTGTCATGCAGTCCCCAGTAGCCTCCGGTGGGAAAAGAACCCTGTCAAGACTAGGGATGCATACCGGTATCCGGTATTACCGAAATACCGGTTACTGGTGGCTACGGTATACCGTACCGAAATCAGATCCGGTTTCGATACTTTAAAAAAAAAAAAAAATTTTTTTTTTTTACATTTAATTTGAAAAGTGAGCCGTAATATCCTTAAACTCGGGCCCAAACCGTTAAATTACGATGTCAATTTCGACGTGAAACTCCACAAACGAGTCACTGTGGAGTGTGGGCTGCACCATATTGTTGACATCCGCATTGACAAGACGTGCTATTCACGCGGCACACATGATGGCGGGTGTTGTAAATTATATTGCATAATCGTTTTTTTTCATATTTAATGTGTTTTTCGTTGTTTGTTCAATACTAGAAAGGTAAAAGTCCCACAAATGAACTGTGATGGGATTTGTTTTCTCTTACCAGGGAAGGCAAATGTTGATTTTAATGATGAGATTTGTTTGTTTGTGCATTGCCGAGATCTCATGACCTTTATTCTATTATTTATTTGTTCTCTGGTCGAATCTCAGGTTTAACATTAATTATAACGGTGCTATTATATTCTGTTTGCATTGACAAGATGTGCTATTCACGCGTCACACCTGATGGCGGGTGTTATAAATTATATTCCAATTCCATAATCGGTTTTCTTCATATTTTGAATGTATTTTTCATTGTTTGTTTAGTACTAAAAGGTCCAAGTCCCACAATTGAATTTAATATTAATTTGACATGTTAACTATATCGTAAAGCGCATCATGGGAGTAATTGCGGGATGATACATTTTCCCTTATGCAACATGAAAGTATCACGATATGTATCGGTTGAGTATCGGTATCGTTCAGTGGTATCGGTATCGGTATCGTAAAAAAGTCAACGATATGCATCCCTAGTCAAGACCCCTGTCAAGACTGTCATGCAGTCCCCAGTAGCCTCCGGTGGGAAGAACCCTGTCAAGACTGTCATGCAGTCCCCAGTAGCCTCCGGTAGCGAGACCCGTGTCAATACCCCTGCCCAGACTGCAAGTCAGTCCCCAGTAGCCTCCGGTAGCGAGACCCGTGTCAATACCCCTGCCCAGACTGTCATGCAGTCCCCAGTAGCCTCCGGTAGCGAGACCCGTGTCAATACCCCTGCCCAGACTGCAAGTCAGTCCCCAGTAGCCTCCGGTAGCGAGACCCGTGTCAATACCCCTGGAGTGCTTAAGTGCGGGTACCCAGGCACTCACGGTGTGCAAGGTTATGGAACTGCCCATGTTAGGGAGAGATGCTGGAGGTCATTAGTCCGTCCTTTAGTGGTCTGTGAGCCACCAAAGAGAGGTGCTTTTCCCGGTCTCTTTCCTGGAGGTATGAAATAACCTAAGTGAACATGTTAGGGAGAGATGCTGGAGGTCTTAAGTCCGTCCTTTGGTGGTCTGTGAGCGTCCAAAGAGAGGGACTTTTCCCGGTCTCTGTCCTGGAGGTATGAAATAACCTGTTTGCCCATGTTAGGGAGAGATGCTGGAGGTCTTAAGTCCGTCCTTTGGTGGTCTGTGAGCGTCCAAAGAGAGGGACTTTTTCCCGGTCTCTGTCCTGGATGTCTGAAATAAACTAAGTGCACATGTTAGGGACACATGCTGGAGGTCATTAGTCCGTCCTTTGGGGCTCTGTGAGCCGCCAAATAGAGGTGCAATTACCCGGTCTCTCTCCTGGAGGTCTGAAATAACCTAAGTGCCCATGTTATGGAGACATGCTGGAGGTCATTAGTCCGTCCTTTGATGCACTATTCCCCCCTTTCAAACACTTATTCCTGGGTGGAAGAGCCAGGTGCTGCACAGCCTGCTCTCTGGGTAATCTGCCTCTATTTCCAACACTTTTCCCCGCCTTTCAAACCCTTTTCCTGGGTTGAAAAGTGCTGTGATGCCAGCTTATTTTAGGTGCACTCTGGGGCAGAGATAAGGGTAAAATTAGGTCTGTCACTTTGGGTAACCGCACCACTAATGTACATCTCCCGAGAGTGGACGTCCATTAATTGTAAGGCCTCTAATAGGAGAAAGGGTATTGGTGAGAAACTTCCACTGGCCCCCAGGTGGGTACGAGAGCCATTTGTTGTCATATCCAGTCTTTCTCCAGATTGCCCTGCATACAAGATCCAACTTGAAGGTTGTGACGGCCCAGTTAGGACAATCCACCGCAACCACCTAAGACCTTGTCCAGATCCACTTCTGTCTCCAACAAGGCCTAATACCCCACATGAACGTCAACAGGAGATTCAGGTGAACACATTTCCCCTTCTGCTTCCATGCAGGCCACAGTGGAGTGGCAGACGAGACAAGGACCTGATGTGGGCGTTTCAGATGGCACACAGGCTTGTGAAAAGGATCAACTGTTGGACGAACGAGCGAGCTGTCGGATCGAACGCTGTTAACAAGATCACCAAGCGCATCAGCAATCCAGCACTGCCTTCTCAACCAAGAAGACTCTCGCTCTCGCTCTCGCTCTCGCTCTCGCTCTCGCTCTCGCTCTCGCTCTCGCTCTCGCTCTCGCTCTCGCTCTCGCTCTCGCTCTCGCTCTCTCTCGCTCTCGCTCTCGCTCTCGCTCTCGCTCTCGCTCTCTCTCTCGCTCTCGCTCTCTCTCTCGCTCTCTCTCTCGCTCTCTCTGATTATTTGCTCCCAGATCTTAACGGATTGCTCGATGCATCCAGTGAAACCTGGTACCCCTGCCAGCTGGTGTCAATGTAGTTATGAGACAGGAAGTAACTGGTCTTGCAATCACAGTGAAGAAAACCTTCCCTTCCACATTGAGTAGAGCGATGCCTTTTAACTCCAAGATGTATTTTCTTTTGTGATAAAGGTAGTACTCACCTCGAATTGGCAAGCAGGTTCCTGGACCCAGAGAGCCTTCAGGCCATCCTGTTCTCAGAAGAAACCGCCTTTCCTTCACCAACTAAATAATGTCTGTCTTTTTTGGGGTTATTCTTTTCTGGGCCACCTTCCAAAGTTCTCCTTGCCTTATTCACAGACTATGCTGCCAAAGAGGTTGAGTTTAGAGTGCTGCCTGCTAGGGTGTTCTGGAGGATGGGGTGTAAGCTCTGCTCAAAGCCATGGCTTCTTGCCACTCGTGCTGGCCACTTAACTTTGGCTTTACGGGATGGCTTCTCCTTTGGTGTTACACCTCTTGTGAGTTTGCTGCTTGCAAGCACACTATGATGACTCTGCACCTGCTGGTGGTGGTGCACTTCCTGCTGGGTAAACTGGTGTAAGTCTTCTATCTCACCATCTGCAATTGTGGGCTTAGCAGCAATGTGGTGCCCAACCGGGCTCTGAGTCCTCCTTGTTTCACCTGCTAATGCAGTGCATGTTACTATAATTTGAGTAATTACAGTTGCATATAATGCAGTTCAATTTATTGTCTCTAGTCAAATTAAATGTTTAGATATAATCTGGCATAATATACATGTTTTAAAAGTGTTCCTCTATTCCCCCAGAATACAAATGGCTTTTTGTTGTTGGCACCAGGGAGCCTAAGCATTTAAGGGTTGCAACAATTCACCCGTCCCCCATCTCTGGAATGATCCTAACAGCTTGTAAATCTGCATCTATCATCCTGGCATCTACTGTTCCTGCTGACCGATACTGTAGCAGGAACTACACATTTACAGTTGCGGCTGGTGTTATCCCATCACAAAATGTGTTCTATAAAAAATGTTCTCTCACACAATTCTTGTAGTACAATACTAAAGAGTTAGAGCAACCCTTTATTTGGATTTTTTTTATCTAAATGCTTGTTCATGTACCACAACTCTTGAGTAATTATTCTCTTCAAGCCATACATCCATCTATACTCGATGCAACAGTCCACTAGCCTGCCTTTATTATACCAGCCATCTGATTCAAATGCAGCTGTTAATTCTGTTTCCCTCTATCTCTGTCTCTCTCTAGGTTTTGTACTTTGAAGTTGGCAACCTGAACACAGATACGTACCCAGCGTCTGCCAACCTCCCCACATATGTGAGGGAAAATTATGTTTTGGAAGATAAAATTGGTGATATCAATTTAGATCGCATTATCGTCAGTTACCAGTTGCGAACCAGGGTGGTAGAGAGAGTGTATGTCACAGAGCATGACAGAGCTGCCTTCGGGAGGTTCAGCACTGACAGGACTTTTGAAATCCACCCTGAACTGATTCAAGCCCTGCAGAGCCCACAGGCAGACCTCACCACCTTTCTCTCCCGGACAGGCTACTGGGGAGATATACAGGTGGTTCAAGCAAATGATATAGAAGAGATTTACTACCCAGAACCTTCAGCCCAGCAAATGTTCAACATAATGCAGAACTACAGTGGATCCACAGCGAGAGCAGAGCGTCGGGGATTATCTACATGTGAGCAAGGTCTCAATAAAATTGAATATTGAAACCAGGAGACATTAAGTCTCTTACTGTAGTTGTATATGTGCATGTTATTGTTTTACTTTGCCCATGTTTTCATATAGGAAATAAATATATATATATATATATATATAAATTAATGCTGCTTGACGTTATGTGAATTTCTATTTCTAGATGTTGATTCAGTCAAGAAGAAAAAAGAAGGTGGTGGCGTCAACATTGTCAAGATTCTCCTCAGTGCTGGAATGCTCTACTTGGCAGCCAAATGTTTCGGCTGGCTGAGGAGCTGGTGGAGGCTGGGCCCAGATGAAAACACTCTCCGGAAAATGCTATCACACCATCATGTCATGCTGGATTATGTGTACTAGGAATTTAGGGTAAAGCATGTATTAGAGCAGTGGTTCTCAAACTGTGGTCCGCACAGTACTGTGTGGAGGGTACTGCAGGTGGTCCGTGGAAAAAAGCTAAATAAAATCCACTTTTTATTATCAAGGATTTTCGGGGACCTGAAGACACATTTTGAGTTGTATACACTGTTGGAAAGAGGAGATTCCTAGCTTTCTAATGATATCAGGCAGTGGGGTAGTGGTCGTTGGGCTCATCGGACATTTATGAGAGAAAATCTCTGATGTCCGAGTGCAAGTGAATGCACCACAAGACACGAGCCTTGTAACCCCTCCCCCGGCCCTGGCGCGAGCGTGGAAATATGATTGGCGAACAATATTGTGGCTTTCCAAGTTAACATTGATTGATATGACTGCGATTAAATCAGCATATACTTCTGCCAGGGGATGCCACCCCTCAAAATCTCCTGCCACCCTCCTGCCACCCCATGAATATTTTTCTAGATCCACCCCTGAGTAGGCTATATTTTTCGTTTCGTTTATTTAATAAGTTAATTTGTTTTTTGTTTGTTTTGAGATTTAAATAGATTTTGAAAGTGGAGATAGAGAGAAGCAGCGCTGTCTGCTTAGTTGCAATACTGTAGCTCAAGCCTTTATGCAACTTAGGCCTATACATTGTTTATGTTACTTATATGCCTGTGTGTCCATGGTTTTGAGTCTGTGTGTGTGTGTGTGTGTGTGTGTTGAGCGCAGCGCCGTCTGCTTTTTGCAGTACAGTAACTAAAGTAGGAGCATACCGGTATTTTTTTGTAGACCTGTCGGCCCGTTTTGTGAGTGCACTGCGCGCGTGCGCACTTGTGGCATTGTTTGGGATGACCTAATTAAAATACCGTCCGCCGTCCTCTTTGAGACACATACACAACGCAGACAGACACCGGTCACAAAAGTATCAAATAGGCTTCAATTGACTTTTGATTGTCTATAATTAACTATAAAAAAATATCGGCGTTTTAACACTACGTTTATATATGTACTTATTTTTACGGTTTGCATATGAGGTGGTCCGCGAAAATCCTTGATAATAAATAGTGGTCCGCATAAACAAAAAGTTTGAGAACCCCTGTATTAGAGCACTTTACCATGAACAAGTCTCCTCAGTCAGAAGCAACACAACTCTTTCTGACACTTTATTAATATGCATTGTCATATGTATTTTAGACAGTACATGTCACATTCTATGGAGGAATCTATAGCCATTCCAATTGTATATGAAGTCAACATTTGAATGTATTAGGTCTGCTTGTTCAATGTGAAACATCTTCAATTAAAAGGTTGCTACATATTGTGTGCAGTGCTAGGAGTGACTGTGCCTGTTGCTGTGGTCTTGAGTCTCTTCTTATTTATAGACATATGCATTTTCAAGCATTTGGACTACCTAATGTATGTTGTAAATGTATTATCTTTTGAATTTACTCACAATATCTATTCCACGTCTGTCCATCCTGGGAGAGGGATCCCTCCTCTGTTGCTCTCCCATTTCTCCAATCCCAGCGGGCCTATCAGTGTTTCAGCAAAGCCCATCATCGACGTTGGCGTTTAGAAGACTGAGGCCCTCGATTTAGCAGCAAAGATGTATTAGTTTTTATAAAGATTTATTGAGATGCCGATTTCATTTTCCAGCAGGACTTGGCCCCTGCCCACACTGCCAAAAATACCAATGCCTGGTTTAGTGACCATGGAATTACTGTGCTTGATTGGCCAGCAAACTCCCCTGACCTGAACCCTATAGAGAATCTATGGGGTATTGTCAAGAGGAAGATGAGAGACACAAGACCCAACAATGCAGACGAGCTGAAGGCCGACATTTCTGTATTAAAGGTCCCATGTCATGGCCATTTCTACTGATCATAATTCCATTGTTGAGGTCTACTAGAATAGATTTATATTGTGCAATTTTCCAAACTCACATTGGTTTCTCATACAGCATCTCTGTATAGTATGTGTATTCACTCTGTCCTAAACGGCTTGTTGGAGCTCCTGCCCCCCCCTCCCTGTGAGCCCAGTGTGCTCCGATTGGTCAGCTCGGCCACTCTGTTCTGATTAGTCAACCACCAGAGAGGCTCCGCCCATGTCTAACTGTGCTTTTTTCGGCTCTGAGCGGAACATCAGTCTTACGATGGCGTCGGTACAGCCGTATATGTTATACGCTAACTAACCGAACTGTACCTACAACTGTTGTTATTTAGGTGCACTTGTGGAAACTGCGCCATGATGCCTACCGAAGTGGAAAACGTCTGTTGCAAAGAAATTAGAAAGGTAGCCTAGCTTGTGGTGTTATTGGGCTGTGTGTGTGTGTTAGCCAATAGTAGTGAAGTCCTACGGGCACGGTTCAGTGACGTCATAGGGAGACGGTTATGGTAACGGGCATGTGAGCTAGGAGTGTTTTAGCATGTGGGCTACCAATAAAGAGACACGTAATGTGACAGTTGAACTCACGTGTATTATTGAATAACACGACATGGTGTCAGAAGTCCTGTTGACATTACGTGGAGTGTGACCGGAAAAAGTATTGTTTGGAGCCAATTGACGGTGGAAAGGAAGGAAGGTGGACATGGCAGACGATAATGCTAACGGAGACAGCGCGACCCGCGGCGGGACCGAGTGCTACGTTTAGCATCCAGCCACCGGAGCCTTTCGACTTTTCAAGACCGCAGGAATGGGCCAAATGGATACGGCGGTTCGAGAGATTTCGCCTGGCAAGTTATCTGAATAGTAGCTCAGAAGAGAATCAAGTCAACACGTTAATATACTGCATGGGAGATGAAGCATATGATATTTTACGTGGATTGACTCTCACAGCGGCTCAGAGAGACACTTACCAAGGTGTGCGGGAGGGCTTTCAAGGCTTCTTCGTTGTCAGAAAAATGTCATATATGAGCGGGCAAAGTTTAATATGCGCAGACAGGGAGAAGGTGAACCAGTGGACTCGTTTGTCACAGCTCTATATGCACTAGCGGAGCATTGTAGCTACGGCGTGCTACATGATGAACTCATTCGAGACAGGCTTGTTGTCGGATTGACGGATAAGCGGCTGTCTGAACGGATGCAACTGGACTCAGACCTTACCTTGGGAAAAGCTATTACCATGGCTCGGCAGAGTGAAGAGGTGAAACGGCAACAATCTTCTCTGCGAGGTGACAATAGAACTGAGGCATGTGACGCTAAATCAGTGGACAGAGTGTTTAAGAGCAGTAGCAAATATGCTAAAAACAAAGCTCAATCTGCTAATAGCTACCAAGCCAAGCCACAATACAACAAGGGTAATGATGCAAAGTGTTATAACTGTGGTTGTTCTCCTTCACATGCAAAGACTGAGTGTCCAGCCAAGGATGTAAAATGCCATGCATGTGGGAAAATGGGACATTATATGCGTGTGTGTAAAACAGCTAAAAGCGTGCATGAGATTAATGAAGAAGAGGAAAGCTTGTTCTTAGGCAGCATTGAGGCCGACAATGATCCGTGGATGGCAGACATTGACATTAACAAAAAAGCGTGCAGTTAAAATTGACACTGGGGCTGATGTTACAGTCATTCCTCACTCCGTGTTTAAAGAGGTCTATAAGCACAAAGATCCACCAGCACTTCAAAAGCCAAGGAAGCCACTTTGGGGTCCAGGGAAAAATCCTTTAGATGTAGTGGGCTTTGCTGGTATGCTGCTGAAGAAAGGAGAGAGAGACTTATGGAGGATGTGTATGTCATTCGACGCTTGCAAACAGCATTGCTCGGGAGGCCTGCCAGTGTAGCGCTGAAGCTAGTGGCACGACTAGACAACGTCACTATGGACACGCTAAAGACTAATTACCCAACAGTATGCAGCGGTCTTGGAGAGGTGCGGCAGCCATATGCCATTAAGCTGAAACCAGGGGCCCAACCGTTTTCTCTGAAGACGCCTAGAAGGATTCCACTGCCACTGATGGACAAAGTCAAAGAGGAACTGTCCCGCATGGAAGACCTGGGGGTGATCAGCAGAGTTGAGGAGCCTACAGATTGGTGCGCTGGCATGGTGGTGGCGCCTAAAAAGACAGGGGCTGTTCGCATATGTGTTGATCTAACTAAACTGAATGAGTCTGTGTGTCGAGAAAAGTACATTCTACCTTCAGTGGAAGAAACACTGGGAAAGCTGGCTGGAGCCAAAATATTCAGTAAGTTGGATGCAAACATGGGGTTTTGGCAAATACCTCTAACAAAAGACTCAACGTTCATCACACCCTTTGGCCGATACCACTTCAATCGGCTACCTTTCGGAATAGCCTCAGCCCCTGAGCATTTCCAAAACAGGATGACAACTGAGGTAACTGAGGGACTAGTGGGGGTTGTCTGTCACATGGACGATGTACTGGTGTGGGGCCAAACACAGGAGGAGCACGACGCTCGTCTGTATGCTGTGCTGGAGAAGATCCAAAAGGCAGGAATCACCTTGAATGTGGAAAAGTGCGACATATCCAAACAGGAGGTGACATACTTGGGCCATGTGATCACTGCTAGCGGCATTAGACCAGACCCGAGCAAGACAGAGGCTGTAAGGAAAATGGAAGAGCCGAAAATGTGAGTGAGCTGAGGAGCTTTCTAGGCATGGTCAACCAGCTGGGGAAGTTCATACCGCAGCTAGCAGAGCGAGACAAGCCACTTCGAGACCTGCTCTCTAAAAAGAACTGTTGGCTGTGGGGCATCGATCAGGCCAGAGCCTTCCAAGATCTGAAAGACTCTCTGATATCTCCACCAGTGCTAGCCATGTATGACACAAACAGAGAAACCAAAGTCTCAGCAGACGCATCATCATACGGCTTGGGGAGTGTGCTTCTGCAGAAATGGGAAGAGGATTGGAGACCGGTAGCCTATATGTCACGTTCTCTCACACAGACGGAGCAGAGATACGCACAGGTAGAAAAGGAAGCTTTAGGCTTAACCTGGGCTTGTGAAAGGTTTCGCAACTTTCTCATCGGCAGACACTTTGAGCTGGAAACAGATCATAAGCCTCTACTGAGTCTCCTGGGGTCTCAGGCATTGGATGCGCTTCCCCCACGGATTCAACGTTTCCGGATGCGCCTGATGCGTTATTCCTACTCAATCACACATGTGCCAGGGAAAAGTCTGTGGACAGCTGATACACTGTCACGTGTGAAAAGAGACGCCACACCAGATGAAAAAGAGTTCCTCGAGAGCACAAATATCTATGTGGACATGATTATCGACAGTTTGCCAGCAAGCACGGCTTACCTGGAAGAGCTAAAAGAGCGGCAGAGGACAGTGTGTGCGGAAGAGTGATGCAGCTGTGTGAAGATAAATGGCCAGCTCACAGCAACAGTGAACCAGCCCTAAAGTTATACTGGGCGGAACAAGCGTTCATAACTGTAAAGGACGGACTACTGTTAAAGGGGGACAGACTCGTCATCCCCGCAACAATGAGAAATGATGTGCTCGCCAGACTACATGAAGGTCACCAAGGTGTGGTGAAGTGTAGGGAGCGTGCCCGACAGTCTGTATGGTGGCCAGGGCTAAGTCAGCAGCTAAATGAGTTGGTTCTCAACTGCCGAACATGCAGCAAGGAGAGACAGAACCCCAAAGAGCCGCTGATGCCAACGCAATATCCAGGCCGACCATGGCAGAAACTGGGTGCCGACTTGTTTATGCTGGGAAGCAAGTCATATCTGCTGGTAGTGGATTATGCATCAAGGTATGTGGAAATGGCTTTGCTGACACCCACAAAATCAACAGATGTAATCCACCATCTCAAATCCATCTTTGCACGACATGGTATCCCTGAGACGCTGGTCACAGACAACGGGCCGCAGTTCTCGGGAAGGGCATTTGAAGAGTTTGCAGAGTCGTATGGATTTAAACACGTCACCAGCAGCCCTAAATATCCACAGAGCAACGGTGAGGCAGAACGGGCTGTAAAGACTGTGAAGAGTCTCCTTAAGAAAGCAGCAGACCCATATCTGGCTCTGCTGGCTTACAGAGCCACCCCACTACAGAACGGGTATAGCCCTGCGCAACTTCTCATGGGGAGGAGGCTTCGCACGACGGTGCCAACATTACCAGCGCTGCTGGATCCTGCTCTTCCCGACAGCGAGGCTGTAGTTCTGCGAGAAAGAGAGAGGAGAATAAAGGATGCACAGCGGTACAACCTGCGTCATCGAGTGAGAAGTCTCGAGAGGCTTGCACCGGGAAAAGAGGTTTGGGTCACAGATCAGAAGGCGAGTGGAACGGTTATTGGCAGTCACAACACACTCCTACATTCTTGAGGGACCTCATGGGACAGTCCGACCTAATCGCCATCATCTCATCCCCATGTACTCCTCGTCAGAGGAGAGCGGCGGTGATGCAGCTGAGCAGCATTCAGGAGGTGTTCCAGAGCAGCGTATTGCAGAACCTCCGGAGCCTAGTGCTCAAGATCTGCCACCTACCCCTAGAACCAGGTCTGGGAGAGCCGTGGTGAGACCGGCTAGGTTGGACTTGTAAACAAACCAGAAGCCTAAGAGAAAATATATAGAGTTTTATAAGAGAGAAAAAAACTGTTTATTAAAAATGTTGTGCATTAATGTTGTGTAATACACAAAATATCATATGGTTCATGAAGGTCTTGAGTTAACTGTTATTTTATATCTCTGGTTCAGATAGGAACAGACCTTCCACCCTCCAGAGGCAGAATAATCCTCTAAGGTCTGTGGAGTCAATGGCAGTCTACCCATTGATTCCTAAAAGGGAGATGTGTAGTTTTCTCAAGATATGTTTTGCACTTAGAAGTACACATGAGTGTGTTCGCATTGTTAAGTTAAAAGAGAAGCCTTATTATGTTGTTTTGTTTTCATATAACTAGGGATGGGTATCGTTAAGGTTTTAACGGTACTACTACTTTTATCGATACCGCTTATCGATCCGGTCCTTTAACGGTACTCTTATCGGTTCTTTTGAAAAAAAAATAAGGTAAATTAATTAAACAAATTGTGAATAATGTGAACTTATAGAACTTTAAAAAACAAACAAAAAACAAGTATTTACTGCATAAATACAGTGGTACAGAGTAACACAGGTGGGGCATACAGGTATGCTGCAAAAGGCCTAACGGTTCTTCTGGAGGAAGATTAAAGGTGGGTTGGTAATTTTGGAGAAACCAGCTCGAGTGCGCTAGAATTTGAAAATACACAGCCGGAAAAAATCTGCCACTTCCTTACAGAGCCCCTCCTCCAACACACACGAACGCGCACATGACCAATGAGGGCACGAGATAAGTTTGTGCACAGATGGAAGGCTGACAGGCAGGTAGGCCATCCAGTTATTTTAGGGGCCGGCTAAAATGATTGGTCGTGCTTTTTAAAGTACTACGGCTTCCACAGATGACATTTTTTTATGGATTTTTTGTCAAAGCACTTAAGATATTCATTGCTATCGGGATGTTAAGAGCATTCCATGGAATATAACAACAAGTGTATCTCGAGCCGGTTTCTCAAACTTACCTACCCCTCCTTTAAGGTATACATAACATACGTGACATGGAAACGTTACTCGTGAATGGGGCAACAGAGCAACTAGAAAGACAGTTGAAAACGGTGCATTTCTCCGTCTGAATCAATGTGGTGCAATTTTGCAAGATGTTTAGACAAATTGCTCGTGTTACCGCCCTTAAATGCTAAACTCTTATTGCCCTTTTGGCAAAGAGCATTGTCCACATCGAGACGGGTAAAGTTGAATCACACCTTGGAGCGCTTAGTTCTCTCCGCCATCTCCGCCGTGTGTGTTGCATGCAAGGTTTTTAGGCCTTTCTTAAAGGAGTCAGTGGTCTGTGGAGTCCTCAGGTGGTCTGGGAGGATTCCACAGATGAGGAGCAGCTGCACAGAAAGTTTTTTATTAAATAATATTGGGCAAAAGTAACTTTGACACATTCACCAGAATATGCTCTGCCGCTCTGACAGTGAGCTCTGCTCTGAATATACGAGCGGCACGTTCCAACCTCTATATATACAGTCTATGGTACCCACTGTAACAACAGCACTCGGCGTTCACCAACGGTCCAGTCCAAAATATTCAACTTTTTCTGCATTTTCAGCCAAATTCAGCAACAAATGTGTGCAACTTACAGCATTCACCCGCATTTTCAGCAGGAAATGCATTTTCTAGTTCTTTTTCAAATTGGTTTATTTTGACCTTTTTTAGTTTATTATAGAAAAAGATTGAGGGCAGCCGTTTGACGAGACAAAACACAAAAGAAACTAAACGTATTTTTCTTAAATTACTTTATTTATGCATAAAAAAATGCAATCTATTAAAAAAAACATAATGCTAAATGAAACATTGAGATCACATCGCCATCGTGTTCCATGGCGAGGGATCGCCTAGCATCGAGCGAACGTGAAAATGGGCGCCACATCGCGGCTACGCCGTGCGGTGAAAAGTTGCGATTTTGATAACTTTTCATCCCCCAGGTCTCGAGACACTACCCGCCGAATTTGGAGTCGATCGGATAAAATCCCTAGGAGGGACACAAAGTGGCGGCGCCAGAGATTTTCTTTTGGGGGTGCTGGGGTAGCTTGACGTTTCATAGAGGGTGCTCAAACATTTAGGGTTTCCCATTAATGTACCGGTCGCTAGTTGAATTTTCTAATGCAACATTCCCCACACGCACATACAGAGTATATCCGCAACAGTTACAATGAAGGCTCGATAATCAGCTCACGAAGATTTTCTTTTTAAATATTGAAGTTAAAAGCATCAATCTGGTGCACTTTGAGAGCAAAATTAAGAGATCTATGGACATCTCCGAACACCCATATGAAACAGAACTGTAAACAGATTTTCTTTTTCTTTATGGATATTTTACAAATCACTCCCGTTTTAAACTGTATTCTTGTTTTACTGTCATATAGTATTTCATACCTTATGTATAACTATAATGATCATATAAAGGTGTGCCTCGGACGTACATAAATCATGACCAAACAGTTTGAGACCCACTGAGATAACTTAGACTAAAGTTAACTATCTAAACCCTCAGAGTCCTTTACTGAGCTGAGGTTATCAGCCTCTCAGTCTGACAGGAGAGAACTCTCCTCCGCCTTGTTGTAGAAACAGCTCCTTATATCCATTAGTGCAGCTAGCTAACCAGATGCTAACAACAACAATCCCCGTACCGGTGCGCTCTCTGTCTCTCGCGCATTCACACAAAATGCGCTTGTGCCACACACACACACAGAGCCGAGCTTGACTGAAACACAGAGACCCAGAAGTACTTGTACTGTAGCATATTATTTTCGAATCAATAATTTTTCAAATTATGAATTTCACACGTAAAAATAAAGACATACATTTCTTGAGGGTGCTTAGGGGGTGCTATGGCTATCCTAGGGGGAGCTGCAGCACCCCCTAGCGCCCCCCTGGCGCCGCCAATTGGGACACACACACATACACACACAGCTATACACACACACAGCTACACACAGACAGCTAAATGCATACACAGCCACACACACATAGCTACACACACACTCACACAGCTACACACACACAGATACACGCGCACACACAGCTACACGTGCACACACACACATTTGCCCTCTGCACCTGGACCTGTCATATTCATCTAATATGAGCAGATGAATATGACGCAGAGCAACAGCAGTTTTTTTACTGTAAATATTAACTATTTCGATTGGAGGGGGAAAAAAAGGAAGAGACCTCTGATTGGTTGCTCAGTCTTGGAGATTTGATATATATATATATATATATATATATATATAACATGGGGGACACACACGTGCACAAATTGTGTGACAAATTCATTATTGATATCGATAGGATTATTATTAGGGTCTGAGACAAGAGGTCGGCGAAGACCCTATTGTCAAACACACACAAAACAGGGAACCAGACGGCCAAAAGCACAGAAAAAGGGGCCAAAATCAGGACAGTAGGTAGCCTACAGTGACGTCGGCTAGTCACTACATTATTGATATCGAAAGGATTATTATTATTATAATTTGTATTTTCCCACTTTTAACGGATATTTGACCCCCTGAACCAGTGGTCGCGTTAACTGAATATTTTCCGTCTATGATAGTTCACGAGCGTGCTCTCCAATTTTGCATGGTTGCTGTGGTCGCTGTGCGAGCGATTAAGTTGATCCTATGGATATAAATCATGCGAGTTGTAGTTCCACTAGGCTCGCGCGGGCTATCTGCCATCGTGATTTCGGAACCTTTTTCTGTGCTTTTGCCGGTCGCTTTCCCTGTTTTGTGTGTTTAGCAGCGATTACAATAGGGTCTTTGCCGACCTCTGGTCTCAGACCCTAATGAGAGTTAAAAAAAAGAATGAAAGAAAATTCAGACAGTACATCTACCTTTAGTATACGTATATAAATCTTTAATTTAAAATGTTTTGTAACATTGTAATCCTGCTGGTAATCCCTGTGTTTAAAGAATGTAACAGTAATCTGATTTCTTACTTTTTAATGTAATTGTAATCGAATACAGTTACCTTTTTTTTGTATCCTGATTATGTAATCTCTTACAATTTACATCAGAGACGCTACATCCAAGTCTACAGAACCACCCTCGGAGTCTGCTAGGTCCGATGGTTTGGTTTGGTAGCTCTTGTGGTTGGACAGTGGCTGGATGGGGGACTGCGAGGTTCCAACAGCTCCAGTGATTCAGTGCTGGACTCGGGCAGACCTGGTGCTGGGCCGGCCTGAAGCAGTGGATGTGACAGCTCTGCTTATTGCTGTGCTTTTGTCTCAGGCTCTGAGGTTTGCTGAGGCTGGTTCTGGTTTTCTGATGGTTCTGAGGTTTGCAGAGGCTGGTTCTGGTTCTCTGACGGTTCTGAGGTTTGCTGAGGCTGGTTCTGGTTCTCTGAGTGTTCCAATGTTTGTAGAGAATGGTTTTGGTTTTTGATGTTTGCTGAGGACTGGCTGTGGTTCTCTGCTGGTTCTGGTTTGCGGCAGTGTGAGTCCAGCAGCAGCTGTCTCTGCAGCTCCTCTGCACTGTGGGCCAACATGAGGCTCACCTTCCTCTGGTGGGCCAGAGCTTCCTCCTTGTCATTCAGCTGCAGCAGGAGATAATAAAAAGATGAGGGTGAACACTGAGGCAGGAATGATTTCCTGTTTAATGTCTAAGAACAGTTACTGACACACTTCAGGTAGCGGTGCAGTTTATTCTACCAGGACGCAACCACAGAGCGCCATGAGTAAGACTTCTGTCTGTGGCCATCAAAAAATATACAACACTGTTGTATTGTAATAAACATTTTATATACACTGTAGTACGATCTGATCATTTTTACTTTAACTTGTTGTGTTTATGTAAATATTTGTACTTTATTTGAAACTTTACTTATTCTTTGTGTATATATATATGTATATATAGTCACAAACCCCAATGTCCCTTGGGATAAATGAAGTACTCTGAATCTGATGATTCTGAATAGGACATACTATCAGCCGAATTAAGAATGAGCATGGATGCAAATGATTAAAATATAACCAATGGCTTTCTTTTCATAATTAGTTTGGAGGAAAACACTTCATACTGATGACATCACTCCACCACAACAAACAGTTTGCTTGGAGTTTGGTTTAAGGTCTCTGTCGATATATGGACTTCCCTCAGTGTTCCTAATTTCATATTTGTTCCTTGATTTATAGTCAACATTCCCAAAGGAAATTGAAACTCCATATTTCCCCAAAACTGCTGCTACACTTTATCTCAGTTTTCTCTTCTTTACAACATGTTTATTTGAAATACATACACAGAATGTATTTCTCCTCTTAAAATAAAGATTCTTTTTTTTGTGAATGGAGGAATACCTTTTATTCAGAGGACACCTCTTTTCGGGGGGGGGGTTCGGACAGGGTTTGAAATTCCTGTATTCTATAGACATTTTTGTTTGTTTATAGATTTATTTTTACATTTTAACACAAGATTTAACAATTTTCCTACTATTTGATTTACTAGTGTGCTTCAAACGAAAGACTTGTTGGCAAAGTGTATCACGATTTTTGTAAAATCCTAAAACAGACGCAGGGATTGGTCATGCTTCAGTTTTCTCTAATTCTAAAACTCCATATTTTCATTCATTCAGTCAACTACTTGTCACGTTCAGAGTGAAGAACCGAGTGCAACACAATAAACGGCAGAGGAGACACTGTGTTTATATAGTGTTTTCCAAGACTAAAATTAGGTTGAGGAGTTAGCATAGGAACAGCGGCTGTTAACAAGCTCTCCTCTCTATGATAATAATAATAATAATAATAATAATAATAATACATTTGATTTGTAAAGCACCTTTCATCGCCAAAAAGTAATCCCAAAGTGCTACAAGGGGCGCAATAGAAAAAAGAAACACAAGTTTAATCAAAGGCTTTTTTTAAAGAAAAGTTTTTAGGCCTTTCTTAAAGGAGTCAGTGGTCTGTGGAGTCCTCAGGTGGTCTGGGAGGGAATTCCACAGGTGAGGAGCAGCTGCACAGAAAGCCCGATCCCCCATGGGGCGCAGTTTGGTCCTGGGGGGGCGAAGCAGATGGTTGGTTGTGGAACGGAGGTTGCGTGTGGAGGTTTGTGATAAGAGTAGTTATTTGAGGTATGAAGGAGCGTTCCCGTGGATGCACTGATGGGTGAGCAGTGAGATCTTGTATTCTATCCTGAATGAGACAGGAAACCAGTGTGACGTGATTGTACTTTCTCACCCTCATCAGGATCCTAGCAACACTGTTCTGTATGTATTGGAGCTTCTGAAGGCTCCCGCTAGGAGTCCCGATGAGGAGAGCGTTGCAATAGTCAAGCCTTGTAGTCAAGCGTTGCAGTAGTCAAGCCTTGAGGAGACTATGAGCACAAGTGTCTCCTCTGCCTCCACCTGTGCTAATTCCGAACAGTAGGGAACACTCCTGCCTGTACACATGCACACTGAGGCCTTTAACCATTTACAGGAAACTGGAGGGTGGAGGCACAACACTAAGAATGGCATTGCAGAGGGTCAACCCCTGCAAACAGAAGGACCTTCCAAATAAAGGTCTCAGTGTCTGTGCTGGAATCTGAAGGCCTGCAGATGTGGAGGATACTCACCAGGTCCAGCAGTCTGTACAGAGTCTCTAGAAGGTCCTCGGACGTCTTGGAGGGCAGCAGTCCTCTCAGCCTCTGGCTCACACTCATTAAGGGACTCCTGTTGGCTCCTGGAGGGAGAAGGCAGGCACTCTTGACATGGTTCCATAAATATGTATAGTTGCCAACTCATAGAGTCAATTTGCACAATTAGCGTAAGTTGTGTTAATTGGCATTAATTAACATTGTAGTCTATGTGGACAATAGTGTGGACAGAAAATGTACATATTTGTATTCTCTGTGGGCTGATTATGAAACATTGTGGGGACTCTGGATCATTCGGATTGGACAGATTGCTTATTTATTTGAAAAAGAATTGTCCACAGTGGAGAAAATAATGCGATTTCATCTTGTGCTCTCTATATCCAATTGTCGCAACACTACTCACGGTAATCAAAAACAGCCCACCGAGAGTACAAATATGGCCACTTTCTGCTTAAAACTGCAATTTTTAATCCTTACTCAGCATCCTCAATAACCCCCAATAACACTCAAATTGTCAAAATCGGCCAAGCCATTTAAAAAAAAAATGGTTTATATATAGGCCAGTGCTTCTCAAAGTGTGGTCTGCGGACCACTGATGGTCCGTGAGCGCCCCCTAGTGGTCCGTGAGTATATTGGTAAAATTTCACATTTGAAATTAATTAATTAATTTAAGTTTTCCGCACTCTCGCGGGAATATCTCCGCAATAGAGGCGAAGTCACGCCCATCTACTTCCGGTCCATGGGACCTTATTTCGGAAAAATTATGTATTGAAGTCAATGGAGAGAGAAAACGTATCTTTCGATCCCGTATGAATTGTGCCATGAATTACACATATGATGTTTGTCAATCTTAAAAAATAATTTCCATGTCAAAAAAGTCACAGTTTGTCTTAAAACTGTTGAAATATAAGTCTATGAAAAATACGCAACTAGAAAGACTACAAATCCCAGAATCCCGGTCCCGCATGCTGGCTCTTACGGAACCGACTAACTCCCCTTGTGTGTATGTACAGCTCTCAACATGCCTAGACTTGTAGTGATTTTCACCTCTTTTAATACTTTTCGCCTCATTCTGAAAGAAAGAAGTGAAATGTGCCAACGTGACGGCCGTCTTGGTGTTGGTGCGAGACGGGAGATGTAGTTCATTGAGCGGTTTCACACAAAAAAAGTGTTACTTCACAGTTTTACGACACATTTTTATTTTTTTGACTTGCAAAATTATCTTTTAAATTGACAAACATCATATGTGTAATTCGTGGCACAATTCAAACGGGATCGAAAGATAATCTTTCTCTCTCCATTGACTTCAATACATACTTTTTCCGAAATAAGGTCCCATGGAGCTCCCCCGGAAAGGGAGGGACTTCGCCTCTCTTCGCCTCTCTACTTCCGCCCCATGGGACCTTATTTCGGAAAAATTATGTATTGAAGTCAATGGGGAGAGAAAACGTATCTTTCGATCCCGTTTGAATTGTGCCATGAATTACACATCTGATCTTTGTCAATCTTAAAAAATCATTTCCATGTCAAAAAAGTCACAGTTTGTCGTAAAACTGTTGAAATATAAGACTATGAAAAATACGCAACTAGAAAGGCTACAAATCCCAGAGTCGCGTAAGTGATGTCATAATTGTTTTCCTCCACTAAATATAAGAGATAGCTAAGATAAGATAACTTTAACAATATGCCTGTGTGCTTTGTACAAGGCTGTAATCATACCAGCAATGGGTCTTACTCGTTCTTTCGCTTCCCGTCTGATGAAAGGACCAGGAGTGGCTGGCTGGATCAAGTTAGCTACCTAGCTAGTAGCAAGCACGTTAGTTAGCATTACAGCCGGCTTAGCCTTGTCATTTTTATTAGCCTTAACATGAAGTAACATTAAGTTAACCAAAGTGTTAAACAGTAGAGTAGTGTGGAGGCTATTTTTATATAACATTAGAAAGACTGATTCTTATTATTACATTATAAGCTTATTGTGCTCATTTTATGTGGCTGTGACTTTGGAATAAATAGACCCAATCACCCCCCCCAAGTTTTGATGGGGAGGACAGGAACGAAGGGAAAAGTTACATGAGAAAGTGTTTAGCTTGCAATATTGAAAGTAGCAAGGTCGAGTGCAGAGACTGAGAGAACACAAAGAGGTAGTCAGAACAGCACATCACACCGGCCTTGACTTTGTATGGGAGCCGCGCTCCCCCGCAAAGCTTAGGAAGCAACATTATGGTTTTCCCGCTATATCTGAAGAAACGTTAGAGAAAACAAATTAGTATGATGGTGCCAGAGTAGGGAGGGACTTCCACAGGCCGGCCGAATGCTGATTGGAGGATCGTGTTGCCAAGACTCTATCTGAGTCTGCGCACCAACCAAAGAGAACCAAGTCTAAACCGCGGTATCTCTTCTTCTAGTCTTGACCAATCATAAATGTACGGGCAACGCCCTGTGTAATAAAATGTATTGTCGCACGAGGTTCGAGGCTCTTTACGGATTTGGTGGTTACAGATTACAGCTTTGCTGCCTATGATTCCCAAAGACGTGATGAGTCCTTGGCCAAGTAATATATATCTTTTGCTCTCTTTACAATAAATAGTTAAACTTAGAAGTTGTCTGTCTTTTCTGGAATTCTGAACCCAACAGTAGTAGTCATATTTCGTGAACCCTTTGAAGAGTACTGTCACACCGGTGTGATCATTCTATAATACACCTTTAAGCCCGGATGCCCCCGAGGGAGACATGCTAACGCTAACGCTACATTAGCA
Source organism: Dissostichus eleginoides (assembly GCA_031216635.1). Classification (NCBI taxonomy): domain Eukaryota; kingdom Metazoa; phylum Chordata; class Actinopteri; order Perciformes; family Nototheniidae; genus Dissostichus; species Dissostichus eleginoides. Next base: position 35,952,307 of record CM062269.1, on the reverse strand, counting down.
TCGGCGATCTTTTATTACTTCATGCTATCTACAGAAATGGTTGACATTGAACATTAAAAAGATCAGGCAGTTCAGGGAGAATCAAAGGAAGGCAGGCAGGCAGCTTTGCATGACATTCTGCTGGATGTGTTTCATTGTGGTGATAGTGAGGGTAGTCAATCCCTTTTTTGGCAAGACAGTAGTGACGGCCATCTTGTTAACGTATGTTGTTGTGCGAGACCAGAGATGTAGTTCATTGAGCGTTTCACACAAAAAAATGTGTTACTTCACAGTTTTACGACACATTTTTATTGTTTTGACTTGCAAAATTATCTTTTAAATTGACAAACATCATATGTGTAATTCGTGGCACAATTCAAACGGGATCGAAAGATAATCTTTCTCTCGCCATTGACTTCAATACATAATTTTTCCGAAATAAGGTCCCATGGAGGTCCACCGGAAGGGGAGGGACTTCGCCTCTCTATTGAGCTTAAGTTCCAGCAGCGCAACACCTCCGTCACACATGTTGCCACTTGTTTGTACCATTTTCAGGCGATTTGTAATCTGTTCTAGAAAAACTATGTGTTTTTTAGGATTTCAAGAAGCGTATAAAACAAACAATGGATGTATTTTATGAACATGTATCCATGCTGGAAGTAGATTTAGATGTGTTAGGAGTTAGATAGAGATTATTATCTAATATATGCATCCAATGAAGCATTGCATGAAGTCTGTTGATGATCAGAGGCTGTTGTTGGGGCGGCAAAAACGTTTTTTTATTTTTGTTTTGTAGGCAGACCATGCAGGCCAGCCCGATGGTCACCAAGGTTCATGTTTTAATAGCATTTTTACAAAAAAAGCTCACGCGAGCCTAACATGTGAAAAAATGGCTTAGACCTAAGAGAGTTAAACTTGGGCCTGCGACCAGAGTTTACTGTATTTTGTTTGGAAAATCCACAGCGGAGGTTTGTGTCGTACTACATGCGGTGTATTTTGCATATCTCTCAGTAGCCAACGATCTGTGAGTCTGTTGGCTCGGACATAAACTCCGTAATAAATGTGGTCTACATTTCATAAGAGGTGTAAAACCTGAGCATTTTAAATCGCATTTGAACGAAATGCTTATATAATCTGTAGTTGTATTTGTATTGTTGATTTAATGTGGGAACGAGGTGATATAGAGAAGGTTAAGCTGTCATTATGAGGCTGTAATTTGTTATATATTGTTGGAGTGGTAAGCAGGCCTATTGTTTTTGGATATTTGGGGAGTTAGGTGGTCCGCGAGTGTTTTTTTATTGGTTAAGTGGTCCTTGGTATGAAAAAGTTTGAGAAACACTGACATAGGCTATAATGCTATTCATTTTACTTAATCAAATGTATTTTAATTGTGCAACATATGCAAGTTAGCAGTTTCTATGTGCTGGGGACACGTACTATACATTTCTACCATAAAACGTTGGGGTACTCACCATTTCTGGGTTCACTATTCTGGCAACTAGACTATATTGTTATAGTTAAGAACACATAAGCACTTTTGCAATTTTGTTATAGGTGTTAAATTGTTAAAAATGCTGAATAAGCACCATAACTTTGATGATCCGTGTTTGTCGCGATCGGTTGTTTCTGTGAACGGCCAAATTATGCTTAATTTTAAATGTTGCGGCTGCAAGGAATTGTGGGACGGCATTATCTTTTCTTTTTTTTCAACATTTGCCAGAATTATTTTATAGATTACATTTCATTAAAAGAACTTGAGGTCTGTCATATTTAGTAAGTTTCTGCTTAAGTGAATTTAAAAACGTGAGCCTTTTCCCACACACTTGCCTTCAGCCTTGCTGTGTTGTGCGTTGCCTTCAGCCCGCAGCAGGAAGTGATCGCTGCGTTTCCTCAGCTGCTGTTCAAAGGCGATCCGAAAAGCATCTGCAACCATTAACGCCTCCTCTCTCCTCAAACGCTGAGCGTCCAGCTGGAAACACACCGAACACACAAACACACACACACAAAATAATGTACATGCTTTACTGACATACTCAGAGTTACACTTAGGTAAACATAGGTACCATTAACTCTGAATCTAAAAATATATTTTCATATTTTTGGTTTATATGGTTGGTTTAAAAAACATTGACAAAATTCAGGACATAACCAAAAGCCGCAGAGAGGCTGCTTGGTTTTGTCTGATGCATTAAAAAAAATAAACGACTGAGACTGTATTGAGCAGATCTTATTTTAAGCAAAAATTAATCAACGTATTATACTGAAATTATGATCAAAATAATCCAGCTATCAAAAGTAGCGATCAACAAGAAATACAGCCAGCCTCTCAACTCTCTCTCACACACACACGTCACACATAGGTGAACACGGGATTATATCATTATATGAGTCCGCCCGTATACATGTGAAGCTATCACACAATAATAAAGGATAAAACCGACAAGTCTCCAAATATTAACCATTTTCTACTTTGTGAGATTAATGGCTCCTGAACAAGTGACTTTAAAGGGAGAGCAGCTGCTACACGTTAGGAACACCAATGAAGAAGAGAGAGACGGAGCTTAGCACAGGTGAAAAGGTTCAATAATAAAGTTAAGGGACTTCCCTTTAACATTTTACACACATAGATTTGGACTTGATATTGAATATTCCTGTACTTTCTGTAATTTACAAGAAGAAAGTATTTGCCATTTATTTGATGAATGGCAAACACTATGATATATATAATATGTATTGTAGAATGTATTGTATTGTAGAATGGTTTTCAAGAAAAATAAAAAAATAAATGGCCTGACTCCAAACAACATTTTGAAAATGTTTACCGTGAACAATAAAAATATAGAAGCACTATTAAAAACATTATGAATAAAAAGGCAATCAAAACTAATTGTGTATTTGACAAATATTTAAATCTGAAATCTGAAACTGTATTTTAGTTTTTCTATTTATTTACCTCAGGGCTGGGGAACCTCCGGCCTCCGGGCCGTATACGGTCCGCGAGACCATTTGATACGGCCCTCGAGGTAATTTATAAACACATGCAAAAAAAAAAATATAAAGAAATGAAGACCGCAAAAGAATTAAACAAGCGAGTGCCTGTTTTTCCTGGCCAAGGACAGGTTCCTTGAACACAACACGAGCCTAACGTGTCATCACGTGGTATATGTCTCGTCTGATAGGGGTATAGAGCGGAGAGCACCGGAACGCCGCTCCGGCACTTCAAAATTGTAGTACACATAAGGAGCCGTACACATGCCGCAGTTTTTGCGTGGCTGTGTCTTTAGTTGAAAGCCCAGTGGCGATCTGTTCATCTGTCATACTGATCAGACAGTCAATAACGCCATCGAAAAGAAATTGCTACATTACAGTGGAACTACTTCTGGGTCTTTGTGTGTCATTCAAGCTCGGCTGTGTGTGTGTGTGTGTGTGTGGCACGAGCGCATTTTGTTTGAGCGAGCGAGAGAGAGAGCGGTACCGGGGATTTTTAGCATCTGATTAGCTAGCTATGCTAACGAATATAGAATAGAATAGAATCGGAGAGATGAAACCCTCTTTAATGGTCACACATGCAGAGCACACAGCACACACAGTGACATTTGTTCTCTGCATTTAACCCATCCTAGTACCAGGAGTCTCGTAGTAGGAGCAGTGGGCAGCTATTGTACAGCGCCCGGGGAGCAATGGGAGTGGGGGGGGGGGGGTGTCCGGTGCCTTGCTCAAGGGCACCACGACAGGGCAGGAGGTGAACTGGGACTTCTCCAAGTAGCAGTCCACACTCCATATTTAGGTCTGGTCAGGGACTTGAACCGGCGACCCTACGGCTCATAGACGAAGCCCCTACTGACTGAGCCACTGCCGGACCATTCCACATGGAAAACAGGTATAAAATACTATATGACAGTAAAAAAAAGTTGTTTTTAATAAACAAGAATACAGTTTAAAAGGGGAGTGATTTTTAAAATATCCATAAGCACTTTGCTCAACGTGGGTTGTTTTTAAATGTTTTTAAATGTGCTTTATAAATAAATGTGATTGATTGATAAAGAAAAAGAAAATCTGCTTACAGTTCTGTTTCAAATGGGTGTTGAGAGATGTATCCATAGATCTTAATGTTGCTCTCAAAGTGCACCAGATTGATGCATTTAACTTCAACATTTAAAAAAAATGAACATGGAGGAGGTTAGGTCCACCCCCCACTTAAATCATGTTCACATGGATAGGATACTAAATACATTCTTACCATGCGCGAGTCATGGTAAGATATCTGGATTAAGAGGTTGCCTTTTCTTTGCACAGCATGAAAGAAAGGCCAAATGAATGGGCTGTGATTTTAGTATTTTTAAGCTGAGGTTGAGTTCAATAATTTGTACGGCCCTCTTAGGATGTTGTAAAAATTGAAATGGCCCTTGAGAGGACAAAGGTTCCCCACCCCTGATTTACCTGATGTCATTTTTCATTCATTTAAATGTCTACCCCTGATGGGAAATGTTTGTAGACACCATATATGTTGTTGAATAAAGGAAAAGGGTTGGGTGTAGTCACCTCCTGTTGGAGCTGCACCAGCTGCTTCCTGCTGGCTGCAGCGGTGCGACCGCAGGGACACGGAGCAGCCCCCGGGCACCGGCAGGCCCCCAGCACCGCCAGCTGCAGGACACACACAGGAACACTCTGACAACTGCATCTTTAATCCTACTGTCGTGTTCGGGTCAGATCCGACCGATTTACTACTTTCATCAATCATAAATATTGTGTTTTACATTTGATTGCCTCAAGGCCTTATAATATCTTCCACAGTAGGCATTTGAACAAATTGCTGATCACCACTTCATTTAATTTTGAGTTGTTTAGTACACTTTATAACTCCTATGATCCCAGGTCAAAAATGACCGCCATAGGAAACGAATGGGTAACCCTACATTATGTTCATCCATCAGAGAGTACACACCCACCAAACGACGACCATGTTCATTTTGGAATACATTTTCAGTGTCTATTCTTTGTATATTTACTGCAGTTGTTAATGTTAACCAGTGGTCTGAGTCATTGTTTACAGCTTAAAGGGGTGTTCAATTCAATTTGGTGAAGATTTATGTTTTTTGTGTTAATGTAAGAGCACTTAAAATAGTCCTATAGATATTCCTCCATGTCTACTTATTTGTGCCCCGTGCAGTGTTGGGGTAGTTGTTCCAAAAAAGTAATGCATTACATATTACTAGTTACTTTTTTCAAAAGTCAGACTTTGGCCCTCATCACAATATCAGACGGTAATGAGACTTCATATAGAATAAGAATATAACATTGCCTATAAAATGTAATTCAAACCGTGCATTTAACAGAAAAAATCCACTTTAAAAACCACTGTAGCTCACTGTAGTCAAACTGTGGCTTTATGCTTGATTAATCCATCTTGCTGGACATGCTCATCAAAGAAGTGGTTATTCTTCATGAGGAGGAGTCTCTCAAATCGTTTGTCTGACAACCTGTTCCTCCTCATTCAGCAGCTACACACAGTGTCGCTGTAATAAATCTCCAACCCTCAAAAGACGTCTAACGCCACTCGGCCAATTTTGCTCCGTCTCCCCATCCATGAATCACAGCTAAAGTTACGTCCCGTAAGACGTTTTTTTTTTTTCTGTCCTCCCATCATGCAGATAGTTGAAGACCAGTAACGCAGGCAACAAGATCATTTCCTGTAATGTGATTACTGCTGTTATCAACAGTAACGTGTCACATTACTGATTTACAGACAAATGTAATCTGATTACAGTAATGCATTACTTTGTAGCATGGTACCCCAACACTGGCCCGGTGGCAACTTGGCAGGTAACTTTAGCCCCAACAAGTGTTTTGCATGGGATGTTACTGTACTGGATGTGAAGCTTTGTCCTAATTCTTTACCAGACTATGCGTATGGTGTGTGCAGCTCTCTCACCTCCAGATCAGCTGCGTCTCTCTCGGGGCTGTACTGAGGTTTGGTTCCTTGGTAAGCTCTCTGCTCCTTCACACTCAACATGGAGAGCAGCTCCAAGCACTGCCGACTACAAGCTGCAAACACACACAAACACATCAATCCGTGTGTAGATAAAGACCAGGACATGTGGTTGAAAGCTCTGTAAAAAGCTTTTTATTGGACGTCGCTCCAAAACATATAAGTATTTATTACACAGAAGGACAGAAGTCGAAAGACAGAGAAAATCTGTAAAATCAACGGAAGAATACAGACAGGAAGTAAACACTAGAGGGAACAGCAGAAGAAGACATGCGGTAAACACTAAAGGGAACAGCAGAAGAAGACATGCGGTAAACACTAAAGGGAACAGCAGAAGAAGACAGACGGGAAGTAAACACTAAAGGGAACAGCAGAAGAAGACAGACGGGAAGTAAACACTAAAGGGAACAGCAGAAGAAGACAGATAGGAAGTAAACACTAAAGGGAACACAGTATTGGCTCTTGCAGTGTTTAAAGAAGGGACTTTTTTTTCTAAGCAGAAACAATAAGGTCATTTTTCAATAAATATGTTCTAATGAATATTTTTTGTCAAATTATTGATTTATCAGTAAGCAGCCATGTCATATGCAGGATAATATGCAGCGTCAAGTCATGATAGTGAAATTAACCATGACGGGGGGATTCAGGACCCCTTCTCTTAACGTCAAGGCTCACCCTGTCGGGGTACCTTTCGCTTTAATGACGAGTATGCTGAATAATACCCGTATTTAGATGCTAATCGTGCCCGTTGGTAAGTTGGATTCACTGCATGTAGTTTCCTCCTCACGCTGACTTCCAGAAGGATCCACTCCACTTCACAGATGGAGATAATGCGTGCAGACATGTCTAGGTCACCTCAAAGTGATTCTACATTATTCAGCATTTACCAGAATGTTCTGCTCGCAGCTGCTGCGTCTCACTCTCTCTTTCCTCCAGGCTGTCAGTCAGAGCCTTGTTCTCACTCAGTATTCTGATTACAACAACAGCAACAACAATACATTACAACACAAACCAGTGAAAATACCACAGACATGTGTGTATGTGGATAAAATGGGACCTGTTGTATTTCTGCTCCCAGGACTGCTGAGACTTTTTCATCTGGACCTGGCTGAAGCTCAGTTCCCACTGCAAGCTGTTCACCTCCTGCAACATCGTTTTAGATATAGATATTAGATAACAGCTGGTCTCACGCATCAACAGATTACATGTAAGGGATTATGTAATCAGAATACGACTGTATTCCCTTACAGTTACATTAAAAAATATGTAATCAGATTACTGTTACATTAAAAAAATTGGGGATTACTAGCTGTACTGTTCTGTAGGCTAATACTTTAAGTGTGAATCTATACGCCTACTGCCTGAATCTGCTTCATGGTTTTCACTTTCTTTGCTTCATTTGTTCTGTTTTTAATTCAGTAGGTGAACCTATATGTTCATAGAATAGTGTGTGTGATCTTAACTGTGTGTATTAAACTAAAACGGAGCATTTTCTGTCAGATCAGATTTTATTTCTGCTTTTTCAAACTGTAGTATGTGCTCATGTTTTTCAGTGTTGGTGTATAGGCTGCTGCCTGAATATGCTTCATGACAGGCAGGTTTTCTTATAAATAAAATATTTTTTGATCCTAAATATCTTGGTTTCTTCTTTTCTAAGGTTTCATTGTTCTGTTGTCTTACATAATACACTTAAGTAAAACACATCTTATTGATATTTATTTCTCTTTTAATAATCTGCATTGCATTCTGTATTAAAGTAATCCAAAAGTAACAGAAAGTAATCAGATTTTATTACTTTTGTATTTTGATACTCAAATTAGGTTACTGACTTAATTTGTACAGGTAACTAGTAAATCGAACAGATTACATTTTTTAAAGTAACCCTCCAGCCCTGTATGGTTTATACAAGCCCTAATAGAGTGTAGCAGGAATGAGTTATAAAACCAGATATGAGTTAGCATTTAAGCACATCTGGGTTCCCTTCTTCTCAAAGTCAGTGTGTTTTATTCACTTATTTTTGGTAAGAATACTCAAATAAAGAAGTGGTCAACACTGGCTTATGGAATGTTTCACCATTTGTTCTACGACATACGTCAGTAAATACCCCGCTGGTGAATGTCTTCTATAGTTGTAAAAACAGCGTTTGATAACAAGTGACTAAGACCAGGGGGCGGGAAGGGGGGTGCTGAGGGCGCTGCAGCACCCCCAGCGGCAGGCAGGCGGTGCGGAGCTCCCCTGTCTGCAAATTTATTTAATTTTTATTTTATATATATTTATTTCATTTCATTGTGCCTGAGATTATATTTTATATTATATGTTATTATTCAAATGATCATTTAAAACTATATAATAAATAATTTTGCTTCAGGGAAGAAAAAGAAAAAAGATTTGAAAAAAAATAAAGGTTGTTAGTTTTTAGTCGGCTACTTTTAACGTGACGCACAACAACACAAGTAACTGACATGGCGCATAAACGTATCTCGGAATGTTTTCTCTCTAAAAACGCTAAATCTGCAAAATCATGTGCATAATCTGTATACTGGTCAATATCATGTTTGTGGTATTTGAATTACCAGCAGGAGCACACGCCGTCCACCGCGGAGAATAGACAGAAGGGCAACCATGGCAACCATGCTCCCGGGTCTTCTTTGCTGCTTTTGGTGTATTTTGTGGCGGCAGCAGCGCCACTTACAGGCCTGGCATATGTACTACAGCGTTTCCAGCGGGTCGAGCGGTCTCGTGTGAACGGACACGTTAATTGAGCTGAATGCGTGTGAACGGAAGACTTTTTTGAAAACGCATACGGTGCGTAAACGCAAACGTTCCCGTGTAAATGGGGTCTTGACGACTCAACATCCTCACGCCAACATTAGCCGCCTTTAGCTTAGCGGCTGTGGCATAAAGACCGCGTTAATTACACTAAGAAATGTGAAAAATGTCTTTGTTATTCCCATCTTAAATCATCATGATTATATTAACACTTTCCTTTTGGAGCCTCTAAGGAAAATGTTTTATTATATCAGAAAGTGACTTCATGTTTGGGGTTCACCATGGAAAGGGATGATGCTGCTAACTGTGAATAAGCTGCACTTTACATGCTTTTGTTTGAGCGTCACGACTTTAAGGCTGTGTCACTCTCTATTTGCTACAGTATAAAGTCAACTATGTTTACTCTCCTACATTTTTCTTTGAGTATATGTTCATTTTTGTTTTCATTTTTGCGTAAAGTAAGAGAAGTCCCACAATGCAAATTGACATTTTATAGAGTGCTTCATTAGTAGAAGACGATTTTTCTCATTCATCGCTCTTGACCCATTTTATATTCCCTGTTATTTCTCATAGCGTGTATTCACTCTGAAAATCTCCAGTTGAGATCAGTCACAGAGTGTCTGTAAAAAAATGTGTCTTCAAGCAGTACCAACATTACCTGTGGTATTACACCTGTATCCTTTTGTCTTTGACAAATAGGAGCAGTAGGAACCTGATTCAGACTGAGAGTAAACAGACCCAGCCTTTGTGTGTGCAGCCTGCAATCACACTCACCTTCTCCAGAGCTTTGGCCGTCGCCTCACTTTTCTGCAGCAGACTCTTAGTGTGACTCGTGGCTTTGTCCAGAATGGTCTGTGTGAGGAAGAACATTCCTGCAGGCTTTTATTCAAATTCAAATTCATATTCCAAGGAGATTTATTGGCATGACCAAAACATAGTATTGCCAAAGCATGTTGTACCAGGTGTTACAACAACAAAATACACATAAAACATAACACTAGTCAGTTGCCTCTCTGACTGAAGGCAACTGCTCCGAGACTGAGTTCATGTTAATATGTGTTGAATCAGTCCTACTTGCCACAGTACGATGTTCAGATATATTATAACGCCATACTAGCAGCTGTGTAGAACTTTCTAAAGCGACTATTTCAATGATCAAAAAGCCCAACCAGTTTCTAGGACTGGAATACGTGTCATTTGGAGCAAAGTCATACGGCTGAACTTGAAGGTTTTTCTGGAAGGTGTGGTACTCTCATTTTTCATCAACTAATCCACGGATTCCTAACAAGGCTTCACATACTGGTACTCAATTAGTATAGGGTGGCTCAACAGAAATATATTTAAAATTAAAAATAAATATCAAAAGACAGAGAAATTAAAACATGTAAACGGATTGAATTAACTATAAAATAGTTACCAATCTTGAATAAATGGTTAAAATGGTTAGTTAAAAGTAATCACAATATAATATATTTGATTATATGTCTTGCTTTTACCCTAATGGCCTGAATAAGTGGCTACATTTGATGCAATCTTTTTTTAATGATAAATCGTTTTTTTTTAATATTTTCTTTTTAAAATCGTAATATTTTTGAACTTCTCTTACAATTGATTTTCTTACGTTGTTTATGTTTGCACCATCGTACACCAAAGCAAATTCCTTGTATGTGTAAATGAACCTGGCAATAAACTTGATTCTGATCTGCTGTCTGGGACTTGTGATTCCTTTTATTATTAAGCATTATTATTTGTTTACTTATTCTGATAATGCTGCACTTCTGTACCTTGGATGTTTACTTATTTTGTTAATATTTTAATGTGGCTTGCTTTTTCTATGTTATTCTACTTGTACTTTGCCTTTAATTTGCGCCGTCTCCTCCGCTGTAACAATGTCAATATCCCCGGCTGTGGGACAAATAAAGAAGTGTGTGTGTGTGTGTGTGTGTGTGTGTGTGTGTGTGTGTGTGTGTGTGTGTGTGTGTGTGTGTGTTTGTGTTGCTCTACTACCTTCCCCTGCAGGATCTTCAGAGCTTCGTATTTGCCTTCCAGTAACGATGTGCCACCTCCAGCTCAGAACACAACACCTCTATCACCTGTCAGAGGTCAGAGGTCACGTTAGCAGGCTGCAGTCAAGAGGACGAAGGTATTCAAATTCAAGTTTAACATCCTTTTTTCTCATGCTACCTCAGTTGCTTCCTGCAGTCTGTCCTTCAGCTCGTCTTTGGAAAGGTCAACCAGGGAGCCTGCGTATTCACAACAAGTGTGCTCTTGCATTAGAGGTTATTGGAAAGGTGTGTGTGTGTGTGTGTGTGTGTGTGTTTGTGTGTGTGTGTGTGTGTGTGTGTGATGGACCAGGTGGAGCTTTATAGATTCAGAGCAAGGTCATCTGGATTGTGGTAAAGATAGCAAAGTGAGTTGTTCACATTGAGAATGTGTGCAGACTGAAATAGGAACAGCTTCCTGCTTCAGAGCAAGAAAATGCCTCTAACAAGCTGGAACAAAAACACAACGTGTTGCCCTCCATCAAAGGCTGCCTTTTGAACAGCAAAACATTACACACAATAAGAACTGGCCCTATACATTACTGCTCTTCATAGGCGTCATTCATACTGGGGACGCTTGGGACGTGTCTCCACCTCTTTTGGAAATGGACAGTTTTGTCCCCACTTTGCATTAGGATCATTTGTTCAAATGTTAAATAAATAGCGTGCACAAGTAATTGTACACTTTGAGAAAGGTTTATTTGGACAAGAGTACATGTATATTCTGGAGGACTGTTCTCACTTTAGGGTGTATTTCTGGGGACCCAAGTGGTGCAGTTTGGACCTGAGACACATTTAATATTAGTAAAAATGTAATAGAGAATAGTGAATAAATTGTTGTTCCCGCTTTGCAGCAGTGTGGCATAGTTACTGCACTAGTTGTCATAAAAAGTATTGTAAGCATAATGTGATAATAATAATACATTTTATTTGTAAAGCACCTTTAATTGTGTGTGTATGATGCGTGCGCATAACGCAGTAGTGTTTGTTGTTGTTTTTCTGAAAAAACTGTCCCCACCACTTTCTCTAACAAACCATGCTGGTCTTACATGGACTTAGAAAGAATGCAATATACGATGGACATTAATATGCAAATATGCTATAGATAGATGTTATATGTCTTGTTGTCATGGCTCTGTTGATTTGTTATTATAGGTCATTGCTATGTAATAAGCAATTAGGGGCTGGCTGGTATGTTAGAGGCATTTTACTTTAAAGGTTCCATGCCATGGCCATTTCCTACTGATCATAACTCCATTGTTGAGGTCTACAAGAATAGATTTATATTGTTCAATGTTCCAAACTCACATTGGTTACTCATACAGCATCTCTGTATAGTATGTGTATTCACTCTCTGTCCTAACTCCTAAACGGCTTGTTGGAGCTCCTGCCCCCCCCTCCCTATGAGCCCACTGTGCTCTGATTGGTCAGCTCGCCCACTCTGTTCTGATGAGTCCACCACCGTTACAGCTGAACATCAGTGATTATGTGTTACAATGGCGTTAGCAACCAGAAAATGACACCAGTAAGGACAAACAGATGAGAATGCTGCGTGGGGTCTGGGTGCCGTGTTGGCGGGACGTTGCGGGGCTCGCTGCTGGAGCGGACAGTGTGAGCTGGCTTACTGGTGTCATTTCCTGGTTGCTGCGTGGGGTCTGCGAGACAGCGAGACAACGCGAAACTCAGCCTGAACTCAGCCTGAGCACACACACACACACACACACACTCCTAGCCTGGCTGTGAGTTTGTGTGTGTGTTCAGGCTGAGTTTCGTAGTGTCTCGCTGTCTCAGGCTGAGTTCAGGCTGAGAAATCTGCGGAGCTGCAGCTGAGAAAAGATAAGGGTGAGTGTGTGTGTGTGTGTGTGTGTGTGTGTGAGGAAGTCCGCGGAATGGTCCATTTGGACCAATCCGCGTAGCCGTTACGTCACTTAGCCCCTTACGTCACTACGACCCAGGAAGACAAAAATGGAAAAAGAAAAATCTCCAACGAGGCGTTCTGGGGCAGCATAGACAGGTATTTCTGTGTTAGAGTTTTACTCGCTACAGGGTGTACTTTGAGGGTTTGTGACTCTGCAGACCGTTTACATGCAGAAAAACCTTCATAACACACAAGGGGACGGGTAAGAACCGGAAAAGCATGACATGGGACCTTAAAGGACACATGTCAAGCTTTTCCGGTTATTACCCGGTTATGTAAACCTCCCCAAAACGCCTCGTTGGAGATACGTCATTGTCCATTGTTTACTTCCTGGGTATCGTGACGTAGGAATGGCCAGTAGCTACTCCGGTTCATATATATACGGCTGTACTGACGCCATTTTTTTAAACTGACGCTCCGCTCAGAGCCGAAAAAACACTGTGTTAGACATGGGCGGAGCCTCTCTGGTGGTTGACTAATCAGAACAGAGTGCCCGAGCTGACCAATCGGAGCACACTGTGCTCACAGGGAGGGGGGGGCAAGAGCTGCAACGAGCCGTTTAGTGGAGAGAGTGAATACTGCTGAATACACACACTTTACAGAGATGCTGTATGCGAAACCAATGTGAGTTTGGAAAAATGCACAGTATAAATCTATTTTAGTATACCTCAACAATGGAATTATGATCAGTGGAAATGGCCATGACACCTCTCCTTTAAGATTATTATGGTTTGAATATTTGGTAAAGGCTTTAGATTAAACTCATTTAATTATTTATTTTTATGAATTAGACTTGGATTTAAAACATATTAATTTAGATAATTAGTTACTTTAAGTCTCTCCTTTCCGTCAGTAAATATGTGCTGTGAGGCAGGATATGACCTGTCTAAGTGTCTATATATGGCAGGACAATGGGACATAGAGGGGGATGATCAGACGGGGAAGAGGTATAGTCTTTTGACCGCAACCTTTTTGTTATTATTTGATTAAACGGAGAACTACTTTTGTTGCTTTTGAATCGAGGACGTTTATGTTGATGTTTATATACTGCCTGGATCGCTTAATAAATATTGGATGCAACGCTATACAAAGATGGTATTTTATTTTAGAAACTGATTAAACACCACAACGCTCTTCTTTAAACTCTACAATATAGACAGAGGGTTAGTCTCAGGTTAGCACTGATGGAACATCAACGGAGCATACAGTACTATGGACTGACCAATCTCAGTTTAAACCTCTTCAGTCTGAGATAAAACGCTAACTGAATATTTGGAGCCACACTGCACAGCGGTGATCAATTATGATCAGGTAACTAATGCTTTTCCTGACTGAAATAAACGTTCAAAATCCAAGTTCAACAGTATTCCCCTCCGTCAAGCAAAACTGTCGGGACATCCCCAAAGTGGAAGTTTATATATTTCAATTATTATTCTTTCTTTTCCTCTGCTTAGTAATATGCTAAAATTCAGACTTATGCTTTTATTAAAAACTGCAAATGTCCCCTCTGTGGGACGAATAAAGGTATTCTGAATCTGAACGCCAAGTTTCAAAATGAGCTGTTCACATACTGAAAACGATACCTTTATACCATTCCCAACTGTTTCCTAAAATGTCAATCTTACTGAATTGTGAGTTTAAATAGTTGTTTCCTCATGGAAAACAATATAAAACATATCCTGATTGAAGACCAAAATTCCTTAAAATGTTTTTTATACACATCTACTTCCAACTTTAGTTATTGTGTATTCCTTAATTAACAGATGTATGTTTTTTGTATAATAATGACAAATTAAGAAAAGATGCTATTTGAAGGTGAAAGAAGATAATTTGATGGTATCCTTTTTGTCTCTTCATCTAGTTCTTGTCACAGTAAAGGGTCTGTTAGGGCCAGTCTTTTGTTTTGTAAAAAAGGGCCAAATATTTTCACCTAATCGTGACCTCTGTAGTCGACACTATAAAGGACTACATTTCCCACTTTGGGTCTTTGTTGAATGTGTATGAAAAGTGTATTATTTTATTTAAATTAAACGCAAGTAAAAACAAATGAACGAAAGATAACACATTAGAACTGTCTGTTTAAGGCGTCTAATGGCCTGATAGGGTGGTGCGAGAGGGTCACAGATGTAGTTACCGGAGCAGGGGGGCTTCCAGCGGGCCCTCTGCTGGGGCCCTGCTGTCTTCAGGCCAGGGATCCAGGCGGGCCCCCCCAGGCTGCTGCTCCTCGGCTCTGCTCTGGACAGCAGGCTGTCTGCTGTGAGGCTCTGGCTCTTCTTCCTCAGGGGCCCACTGGGTGCTAACCCCCCTGTCCCATCCCCCAGGTCTCCTTCCAGCATGTCATCGTCCAGGCTGCAGGCCCCGCTGACCTCCTGCATCTGGACCAGAGGTGGAAAGTAACAGAGGAGGATTTACTCAAGTACAGTACTTAAGTATTTTATTTGAGTATTTACATTGGTTGCTACTTTTTACTTCTACTCCACTACAATTCAGAGGCAAATCGTGTACTTTTATTCCACTACATTTATTGAAGTATAAAATAGGGAGAAGTACTCAGATCTTGTACTTGAGTAAAAGTAGAAGTACCAGAGTGTAGGAATACTCTGTTACAAGTAAAAGTCCTGCATTCAAAATGTTCCTCAAGTACTTGTAATATGTAATGACAATAAAGTTGAATCTGAATCTGATCTAAAAGTAGAAAAGTATTATCATCAAAATAAAGTTAAAGTACCAAAAGTAAAAGTAGTCGTTGTGCAGATTGGTCCATTTCAGAATAATATGATATGTTTTATAATGATTGATTATTAAAGTGTTATCAAAGCTGGTAAAGGAGCAGCTAGTTTGAATGACTTTGTATACTGCAGGGTAGCTTGTGAATTTACTCCAGGTGAACTAAAGTCTGATTTAACACTTGATTAGATTTCACATCATTAATCCAAATCTGTAAAGTAACTAAAGGTATTACATACATTAGTGGAGTAAAAGTACAACATTTGTCCCTGCTTTGTAGTGGGCTTGAAGAGTACAAAGTAGCAACATATATTAGTACTCAAGTAAAGTACAAATACTTCAAATGTGTACTTAAGTACAGTACTTGAGTAAATGTACTTAGTTACTTTAAACCACTGCCGATCTTTGCCCTTTACCGGTGTGTTCGTACCTGAACTGTGCCACCATAATGACAGAAATGTCTCTGAATGATGATGATCGTTAGGATGGTTACTTCCTCTTACCTGCAGCTCTGAAGCAGTGAGCGTTATATTCCTGTTGGCGCTTCCCAGCAGACTCAGATAAAACCCAGTTAGTGAAGTTTGATCCCAGAGTTACCCCGAAGAGACAGCTCTAACAAGTTTAGAATATTTGTATAGATAACTCGGCGGAGTCGCTTCCTTCTGCACCTGAACGCAACCTGCCCCAGCGTTAACCAAGCTATCCGTGCCCAACACAAACTACTTCCGGTCCTGACATGAAATAAACTCAATATATTTTCATTTAAAAAAGCACGATGCATCCTCACATAACTGAAGTCATTAACAACGTAGGCTACCGTCAAATAAGTAGAACAATTCACAACCTTATTAAAATTATGACAGGAAAACAGAACAATTTTAAATTCTAAAAATGTAGTTTTGTATTAGATGAATAAGATATGCATTATTAGCCCTCATAGATTTAAAAAGGTATCACAGAAGGAATTATTTCCTCAAGTTAAATATAGTTTAGTGCGTCACCAAGAACAGAGGGACTATTTAAAGGAGCCTCCTGAAACTGTTAAAGTAAATATTGGATAAAGGGGTGTGTGCGAGTAAATGCAAGATAATGTGCAATTAAAGAACCCAATGATCAGTTTCACACATTGTTTTTATTCACATTCTTCTTAAGAAATAAACTATTTGTCCATCAAAAAGGCATTTACTGTAATTTTCCATCCGCCCATGGAACACGGTGAATGTAACGTCAGTTTAATGCTTGGCTTGTTCACAGACGGTTCTCCATTACAGGTTCATCTAAGGTTCAACAGTCACTCAGCAAAGCAAAGAGGTGTGAAGTAAAAAATAATGCTGAACATGCACTTCACACAATAAATACTGACAATATTTTAACTGGCACAACTGAACTGTTAAGGGCCACTTCCCCATGCTTTCATATTATCATGAGCCGGTTTTCCAGCTTAAGAATCACAGCTTCCATTAGACAAAACAATCTTATCTTATACAGGTGACCTCAATGAGGCAAAAACACTGGTGATACCAGAGCTAGTATCACAGTCATCAACACACTATGGAGTACAGGTTCAGGTATGAATACAAATCTAAATTCTCAAAGATCTAGGTATGAATTCTGAGGGGAAAGTGAAAGTATACCAGCTTTTAAATAGTAACATTGTTTTTCCTTTGTCAATCTCAGACCTGGTCTTGTTTTTTTCACGTGTCGCTGATTCTCCTCCATACCAAGCCAAAACTCATTCATAAGAACATCCAGTGAAATAGTGAATGTGTGTCACAGTATGACAGTGGATGTGTTAGTCACTGTTGTAGTCCTCTATGAGCAGCTCCTCCTCCTCTAGAAGGTCTTGGCTTGTTGCAGGCTGGGGCTGACTTTCAGGCAATCCCTCCTCAACCCCAGCCTGACCTTCCTCTTCCTTTTTCGGCTCCTCTTCCTCCTCACTGTCTCTCTCCGGCTGGGCTGGCTCTTTGTCTGTCAGAGCCTCCAGCTTTAATCTGCAAACGCACAACACAAACATCAGGTCAATACAGTTTACACAACTGCAATGTACAAATATCTATTTAAATTGAAGAACAGATGTTTCTTATAAGGACACCTGCACATCATTCTAAATCACGCTTAAGGAATTGATGTTAAATCACGGGTATCCATAGTAACAATCAATGTTTGTGATTTTAACCAAAGTAATACAATTACTTTTAAGCTCTTGCAACTATATTCATTTTACAAATAACACATTATGATGGAACTAGTTCTCATGCTTTCAATAATGGTTATTAAGTGCTTCTAGTAAACGGCAAAAATGATAGGCTCCTGTCTCCAGTCTCTTTCTTGAGATACCCAGAAATGATAAAATACACAACACTTTGTAAATTGTGAGATACAGCACTTAGTGATTTGTAATGCTGTTTGCATATCTATTGAGTGGTGCAGGGATGATGTAGCCACTTCTAGGCAACCGCTGTTTTTATGACAATGAAAAGCTTTTGACAGAAACCATGCAGTGTTGTATTTACTGACATATTTGAAGAAAAATGTGGAAATCTCTTAAAATGTGTGTTAATCACAGACCCTATTTCAGGCTTCTAACCAAAAACACATTTGAAAAACTGTTGACTTTGAGAAAAGGGTAGTGGGAGTGGTAAAATGCTAACTCATTTCCAGGTTTTAGAACTCATTCCTGCACCGCTCTATAAATAGAGCAATGTGTTATGCTACCTTATCTTTGATGTTCAGATTTGTTTAACTCATTATCACTTTTTACTGACAATGATGAACTTCAGCTAAATACATCTCACATAATAATCCAAAAACACCTTCAGTCTGAACCTTAAAGAGACAAATATAAACATAGAAATAAAAAAGGTACAATTTGAAATGAGATGCATTTGCTTAAGAATGATTGGGAGTCCCTAGTGAGTGCACCTTTAACAACATTACACTTGCATCAAACCTGTTGTTCTTACAATGTACAAAATAATGTATTCACTAAAACACATGTATTTGGTAAAATAATCATATTACTTTTAGTTTAATATAATGTGACTGATCATTAGTACTGTTATAAAGCAACTTCAGGTAAAAACGCTGAGTTAGAAAGTAAGACTTTAGGTCATGGGGACTCACAGACTTGAATTATGGGGAAATGTGAAATTGTGTGCTATACCTGCCGGGGAGCCTCCTCAGCGACATGTGACCCACATCCTGGATAAAAGCTATCTGAGCTGGAACACAGTGAAGCACAGAGCACGTCTGTTAATAAAGTCCAACACACACACACACATCCAAATGCGTTTACAGACTCTCACCGCAAAAATAAATCCTTACTTACTTTGTTCACAGTCAAAAATACAATTCTTCAGCCAGCACAATGACAAAACAAAACTCAATGAAACACTATGAGATTCCACCTAAAATAACAGTACCACCATCATTTGTAGTCGTTTTAAGCATGAGGCTTTGATATAATGCTTTAATGTCAATAGAGATATTAGCAAGGAAACCATAGCAACAGAGCATGTTATGAATGTGGCCAGGTGGGCTAAATGCTCAGTTGTTAGTCAAAGCTTTATAGTACATTTGACAAGCGATTTTATAAACATCACATCATATGACAGACTTTCAGTAACAAAATATATTCATTGTGTTTGAAACAATCTGTTGTTCTGAATTACTCATCTTAAGGGTTATGATTTAATACATGTTACTTTGTCAAAACAGACTATCCTCAACCTAACCACCCTTAACAACTTTACTCTTCCTTTTTAATAAATATAACTATAATTGTATTTCTTGGACATTTTAACTCAACAGCTTATGTTTATAGAAATATCTTTATTTATTTTTTAATGTTTTTACTGCACATTCCGACTTATGTCTATATATTATTTTAAATTGTATTTTGATCTTTAATTTACTTTATTCTAAACTGTCACGAACCCAACTTCCCCGGGGATAAATAAAGCATTCTGACACTGATTCAAAGTGTGAGATTTGACTCGTTTAAAAACACATATACAGGACAAATACATAATATAAAAGAAGAAAAAAGACAAACATGCATGTATCAAGGCAGCGGGTAACACATTTTATACTTAAGGTCAACGGCCAATGGTGCAACGTTATCACTGATTTCAACCAATGCGGTTACTACGCTCATTAACATCAGCAGTCTCTGTGTGTGTGTGTGTGTGTGTGTGTGTGTGTGTGTGTGTGTGTGTGTGTGTGTGTGTGTGTGTGTGTGTGTGTGTGTGTGTGTGTGTGTGTGTGTGTGTGTGTGTGTGTGTGTGTGTGTGTGTGTGTGTGTGTGTGTGTGTTACCTTGGTTCCTCAGAGGGTTGGTGAGTTGGCCAGGTAAGGCAGCAGCTCAGTCTGCAGGCTGACCGGTGTGAGGCAGAAGCTCCTGAACAGAGACTGAGCAGCCAGGCCATTCTCTCGGTGCTGACAGGAGCAACATCAGTGTCATTACAGAATACTATTCATCAGACACACGACAGGATTATATTACATTACATGTGGCTGGCGCTTTTATCCAAAGCGACTCACAATAAGTGCAAACACCATAAAGATTTACTCAGAACAGCAAAGAAAGTGCAGATATATTCACTCCAAGCAAGTCAGACTGTTGTAAGTGATGGTAAATTAGTTACAGGGCCTAAATTCATTTTAATTAAACATTTGTATTTATTTAATTGCCAATCTAGAATGGAAACAGATAGGTCTTCAGCTTGTGACGGAAGATATGCAGAGTTTCTGCTGTCCTGAAGTCAATGGGGAGCTCATTCCAGAATATAGGAGCCAGGATAGCAAACAGGCGTGTTTTTGAGGGGTCCCACTCACAGTGACGGGGTGGCAAGCCGATTGGCTGATGTAGAGCGAAATTGTTTCAGTTGATATATTCATGGTCAAATGTATAATCTGAAGGATGTTCTATACATGGTTTACCCTTAATAACAAGGACTTTGACAGTTGTTTGTGGATAAGTTTTGTTACAGTAATACTATCCCAAGCTCCCAACTATGCAAACCTGCGGTTGAGGGCACACGTCCAGACTTAAGAGCTTTAGGAAGAGATAAGTATAATCAAAATGTTACATTTTGTATTTACTCATGCATATTAAAGTGAGAACGTACACCTTTAGTCTCAAGCTCCCGGCAACTACTGTACTTTTGTAGTAATGGTTCAGGTGACATCTCTAGTTACAACCATGCATGATGCAGTCACACAAATTCAGAGTATGTCCATTACATAATCTGTCTACCAGACCATAGCCAAATGAGCTAGTTTGTCAGTTACCCTCTTTATGAAGTTTAATTTAAAAGAGCCAAGTATTTGTTGCAGACAACACAAGTTAAACCAGCCACAGCTGAGCCAATGACAGAGCACGATGTGATGTGTCTTACCTTTTTGTTGACCAGCAGCCAGTTGGGCTTGTGAAGCGGTCTGAAGCCGACAGAAACCTGCTGCGAGTTGGAGTGCAGGAGCCCCCTTGTGGCCACTGAAGACCCATAATACTCCATGGTGCTGCGACTCTGAAAACATCATTACACAACCTTTTGGTACAGATTGTTATGATCAACAGTGGTGTAAAGTAACTAAGTACACTTACTTAGGTACTGTATTAAGTACAATTTTGACAGACTTGTACTGGACTTGTTCAATGTTTTGCTACTTTGTACTTCTACCCCACAACAATTCAGAGGTAAATCTTGTACTTCTACTCCACTACATGTATTTAATACCTTTAGTTACTTTACAGATCTGGATGAATGATGTGAAACATAATCAAGTGTTAAATCAGACTTTAGTTCCACCTGGAGTAAATCACAAGCTACCCTGCAGTATACAAAGTCATTCAAACTAGCTGCACCTTTACCACCTTTGAGAACACTTTAATGATCAATCATTATAAAACATATCATATATATTATTCTGAAACGGACCAATCTGCACAATGACTACTTTTACTTGAACTATATTTAGATGCTAATACTTTTACTTGAGTAACCTTTTAAATGCAGGACTTGTACTTGTAACAGAGTATTCCTACACACTAGTAGTTATACTTTGACTTAAGTACAAAATCTGAGTGCTCCTCCCACCTCTGATGATCAAAGTATTCATATAACTTTTTAAATGTCTAGGAAAGACTGACCGTCCAATCAGAATTGAGGAGGTCAGCATCAGACAGATACTCGCTGGCTCGGTCCACATCCTCCACCTCGGAGAAGAAGTCCAGGTAGTTCTGGTGGAGGTACAGGCTGAAGAACTCCCCGGACATGTGTGAGCGCTCAACAACAATCTGAGCGAAGAGATAAAGACAGAAGTGTTATTAGTGTTTGAGCATGCCGTTTGTTATCTGTGAAAGCTAGTAAACAAACGTGTGTGCACCTCAGGGTCTACGAGTAACGCTTCTCTGTGATGATGAGACAGGTGAGAGGGTAGAGGGGGTCCAGGGGGACTCTCAACCACTTCAACATCTTCCTGTTTCCCTCCTGGTAATGACAAACACACAAGCAAACAAACTATTTGACAACACTGACAGAAGCCATTTGAATCATCATAAACTGCATCTGTGCTACCTGGGGTCCTTATAAACAAAATGTCCCCCTTTTAAATGGTCATTAAGTCTTTATTATTTAATTATTTTTATATTGTTTTATTTAATTTATAGGTTTTTATTCATATAATTTATTTTAGAGTTTTATTAGGGACATTTCCTTGTAAGTTGGTTTTTTAATCGTTTAACCTTTATTATAAGGTTTTGATTATTCTTTTTTTTTTATTTGATAGGTTTTTATATTTTGTTGTATCGATTCATTTTTGTCTTTGTTTTTTTCCGAGAGGGATCATTATTTATTTTGTTTGGATCATCGTACCTTTGACCTCCTTGTGTCTCTTAAACTGTTCTATGACGTTGCTGCATGTTAAAGGTCTTAGCGTCTGATCTGAGCGGAATCTCTTCTTCTCTGTTTTCAGTTGTAATGTGTGCCATGTTGTTGAAGCACTTTGAGCTGCGCCTGCTGTATGAAAAGTGCTACATTTATTTATATAAAGCAGGATTTCAGATTAATTCCGATTCATGAAGAAATAATAATAATAATAATAATTATTATAATTATAACTAAAGCTTTATTTAGCTGGCTCACTGGTTTGTGTTTCTAAAAACAGAGGAAGAAGATAGTTCAGGCTGTTACACACACTCCTGGTTAGGAGACACTTGTATGGAAACGGAGATATGACCCACGTTTGCAGTGCAGGATCTTCCCCAGAGCTCTGAACAGGAACAGAGAAGCATCTTTCCCTCCAATAGCCTGCTCCTCTTCCTGATCCCTTTTCTGTTTAGACCTCTTCTTCCTCTGGTTTGTTCTGGAAACAGCTTTGCCCAGTGATGTCCCCTGTCGGTCCTTCCTCAACAGCCCCTTTTCCAATGACGTGTCTGGAAGGTTACAGCAATGACAGAACTTATACATGTCAGTTGATTAGACAACCACGATGTTGAATGCACGTATACACTCCCGACCCCCCCCCCTCCGGTGTGGTGCGTGTGCGCTGACCTGGGAGGGAGGAAAACTGGAGGCTGTTGATGGCACTGCGAACATCTCCTGAGCTTCCTGAACACAGCTTCTCCAACACTGCCTGGTCAGGACGCACATCCTTCCCCCGCTCTGCTTAGAACAATGGGAAAGTACAGTGTTAGAAAACCTAAAAACTCGTACCAATATGATTCATTTACTGCAAGGCTTCCTTTCACCTTGCCTGCCTCCAGGGTGGAAATCCGAGAGAGGACCTTCATCATTGTGGTTGGAGCCACCGGGTTAAAACTGGAAACAGAGAGCACACAAAACAATGTTCAGAGGAATCCTTTAGATCAGCGGTTTTCAAAGTGTGAGGCGCGCCTCAGGGAGGTGCAGCGTGAGAAGAAAATAACGAGAAACAGTCAAATCTAGCTAGTTAACTTCAGCTAACGAGCGGCAACATGGATCGATTTTTTGTGAAGTTACCTAAAGTGAGAAAGGAGACAGCGTCTGGCAGAAAACGGAGGAAGTATGACCACGATTATTTGAAGCTAGGATTTTCATGGACCGATCCTAGCAGGGGCGGACTGGCCATCTGTGTGTTCTGGAGAATCACAGAAGGCCGGTCGTCAGCGGGCCGTTGACCACCGCCCTTTATTTTCATTTTAATAACACTTACTTTGATCAAAAGCAAGTACCGGTCAAGGCTGCAGCCAGAGGATGATCTGCGTTTACTCCTGTCTACATTGCATCCCCGCATCATCCGCCTGTGCGCATCAAAGACGCAGACTCATTGTTCCCACTAAAGTAGGGTGAGTGTAATAAGGAGGCAGAGTTGCGTTCAGTGTGTTGCCGGGAGCATTAAGGATTTATCCACCATGTTGAAAATGTTAAAAAAAATTAAAAAATATGTTTAAAACATAAAGATAAAAAGGTTTAAAAAAGTTGTTGTTTAATAATAATAATAATAATAAATTATATTTCTATAGCGCTTTTCTTGAACCCAAAGACGCTTTACAGGGAGGGTAGACAAACAAGGACAGGCAAAAACAAACAAAAACAACAAAACAAAACCAAAAAAAACAGATGTTTAAAGGAGGTGACGCTACTCAGCCAATCAAATGGGTGCAGTCAGGGACTCAGCACGATAGATCCACACACAGAGACGAGACAAGAAGAGAGAAACAGGCGCAGTCATTTCAAATGGCCTGCTCAAAGAAGAGAAAGGTAGACAGCGAACAGAGCATTTAATGACATGTTCTCTCACTGGACCTCTTTGAAATGCAATTGAATGCCCCTGCATTATAGCAACAACAACAATAATAATAATAATAATAGCAATAATAATTGGGAGGGGGGGCGCGGCTGTTCTTATGTTCTCTGAGGGGAGGCTCACCTTCCCACACTTTGAAAACCGCTGCTTTAGATGTGCAAATACTTTGATAAAAGCTGTTCAAGATACAAATCCTATCAACATGAAAACATAAAGGCAAAAACTTTAAGAGGTGATCAAATAACCGTCACTATAATGGAATACAAGGTATCAGCTTAATGAAAATGAACTTGTTAAATCAGCTGTGTCATTTTCACTGACTGCTCAGTTTCAGTTTGAGTGCTTTTTATAAAAAGACTGTTTGATTTGCCCACAGGTGTTATTACCTACAGTCAATTCAACTCTTGATCTTTTACAGTCTGACAAAAAATTCATGGGAGGGCTTTTGTCCCTGGAGTCACTGAGTTGCTTTTAAACAGAGGTATCCATGCAGGAAGAGCAGAGTTTCACTGTGACACAAATAACTGCAAAGCAGAAAGGACTGTTTATAATATCATTGATAATATATAAGTGACTGAAAATAGCATTTGAGAGTGAGGAGTATGACATGTCTCTGTTGTCCTGATGGAACTAGGGTACACCTCAACAGGTGGCCAGTAAATCAGAAGGCTCATACAAAGACACAGACAGCCATTCACACGCAAAAGGCAATTCAGAGACGCCAATTCACCAAACACATGTCTTTGGACTATGGACTTTTGCCAAAACAAGATTGTTTGTTCCTATACGCTCATCCCCACCTCTACAATCGTCCCTCCTCAGTCCACAGCTGGGATTAAACTGTGTCTAACCTGATGCTGCTGATATCCAGCTCCTCCTGGATCTCTTTGGGGAAGAGATGGCGAGAGCTGCTGTCTCCGCTCAGACTGTCTGACACTATGAACACCAGGGGACACCGACTGGTCTTCACAAAGCGCCTGAAAGAACCACAGCAGGACACAATCTCACAAAAAGAGAAGGGAACACAAGGTGACAGATCATATAGCACATAACTACTACCAAATACAATTACTAATACTATTTTTGTAGACCGAGCCGGAAATTAGCATCACAAGGACAAAAAGCACACACACACACACACACACACACACACACACACACACACACACACACACACACACACACACACACACACACACACACACACACACACACACACACACACACACACACACACACACACACACACACACACACACACACACACACACACACACACACACACACACACACACACACACACACACACACACACACACACACACACACACACAACACACACACACACACACACACACACACACACACACACACACACACACACTTTGTAAACTGGAGCACAGACCTTATTTAGGACATCTAATCAAAAACATCGACTTGCTGACTAATTTCCATTTTATAAAAAGGCACTCAATTCCTAATGCTGAGGAACAAATGTCTCCAAGGTGGCAAGAAAGGTTTCAAGCCCCCTATAATTCCCATTTTACACTGAAATGAGGGCAATGAAAGCTGCAAAGTTAAACAGCAGTGCTGGAGTTTCTGTGTGAAAGAAGTGCACAGTGTAAACTCACCTGAGGATATCGTGCAGGCTGTCAGGCTGCCTGTAGAACTGGTTTGGGAAATCCTGAGGAGGGACATGTGAGTGTCAAGTGTTGTCTCAGGTGTGTGAAAAGAGATCTAAACAAAGCAGCTTTACAACAATCACTGAAATAGTGAAATAGATAAAGGTTCCAGGATAAAATTGAGAATATGCCGAGGAGGAAAATGAGGAAGAGCTCATTGATTACAATCTAGTTTGTAAATAAATTACTATTCGTCACAATTATTGACGAATGCTCCTGTGCCAGTGGTTACAATGGGAGGGCCAGTGGATTGTTTCCCTTAATATCTACCCCTGCAATGTATCTGGTATTATCAGATGATACAATAAGAGGCAGAAGAGAGGTTAATACATGACAACAACAAAACATGAACAGTACAGCATTTCAACATATAACTGTCAGAGAGAACTTCAGTCTTTTTAAATACAGTGGAGCATGTCAATGGGTAAGACTTTGAAAACCCTAACCAGTTGCATAGTTGGAGCTAAATACTTTGGCTTCAGGGATCATAAAAACGGTGGCAGCGCTGTTACAAAATAATGAGTCTTTAAATATGTCATCACGTCAAACAGGCATATGCCATACAACATGAGAAGTGCATAACAAAGAAAGACAGTTATAGAGACTCAGTTAAGCAAAACACATCGCAGGTGCATTAAATAAAAGAAAGGGAACAATGTCTTCAGTGTAGTACAAACCTCCACCAGTATGAACTTCCTGTCTGTAGCTCCACCATCACCAACCATCTTCAGGCACTTGTACTTGTTTGCTCGGAGAAGGAAGTCCTGGAACTGGGTTAACTGGGAGGTGAAGGACAAACCATTCGTCCTCCATTCTGATTTTTTTTTTAGAAATAGAGACACATCAGAAAAAACCCTGGCAATTCACACATTTGAATAAAACACACAGCACATCGCTTTAAATGCCGAAAAAATTATATATTCAACAGTTCAAATTATGCAATATATATATTTTCTTGGTACGGTCCACTCTCAATCCTTAGCAATAATCCACATAACGTCTCAGTTTCAGTTCAACAAAAAAACATCTTCCTTAAATACCTAGTTCCCCCCCGCGCCACCTTAAATGAATACAGATAAAGGGGAGTTTTTCCATCAGAAAGGCAATCCTCTCTGAGGTGAATGATAATAGCCTGTATTGTTAGTGTGACAGTGACAGTGGTAGGACAGGGGGCTTCCTCCTCACCATGCTGACTGCTGCTGTATGGCTCCTCGTTGGAGGGGTTAGTCCACTCCTGAACCCTGAGGTCCAGCTCCAGAGATAGAACCTTGACTGTGGCAGTCTTCCCACAGCCCGAGGGTCCCGTCAGCAGCAACACACCACCCTGTAAAAGACACAGGTGGGAAGTAGTGAAGTACAAATACTTTGTGCTGTACTTAAGAAGATTTTTCTTGTATCAGTACTTTACTCAACTATTTACTTTTCTGACAACGTTTCACTTTACACTTTACTAATGACCAATGAGAACTCAGCTCGCGGCGCCTTATCTCAAACCGCGCCAGTAGCCTACGAGGCTATTTCAACAGAAGAAGCAGAAGGCAGCAAGAAAAATCTCGACCCGACCAACAGGGACCTTCCTAATCGTCCATAGCCATATATGAGGGATATGTTCTTTAAACAGTTGTGGTTTTGGCTACTTTTTACTTAAGTAATAACTGTTACATGTCTAATATGTGTAATGTGTAATGTAAAGCGATTTGTGCTCAAAGCGCTCTAATAAAAATGTAATAAATTATTATTATTATTTAAGTACATTTCAAAGCACATACTTCTTCACTTTTACTAGAGTGATAAAGTTTAGTAAGTACTTTTACCAGAGTATTTTTAAACAAGAGTATCTGTACTTCTAGTTGAGTGAAGGATGTGTGTACTTTTGCCATCTCTGGTAACAGAGAGCAGCCAAGCTAAGCCTGCACTTTGACCTCCACAAACAGCATGTTCATGTGTTTAGGTTATTGTAGCTCAGACCAAAAGGTCAGCTCTTGACACTTCTAGGGGTGCGTTTCACTTCTCTTATTTTTCATTTCCTCGCTCCTCGGTCTCGGTATCACCGGAAGTTGATTTGTCTGCGCCATCTTGAGTAGCGTCCCAGTGGCCTTATTTTTGCCGGAGGACCGAGGATCGAGGATCGATAACGGAGGAGCGATAATCGAGGAACTACCAGACCATCCTCCGGTGAAATCCTCATACACTCGCCCCGCCCCCTTACTGTGTATCGCTCACTGATTGGACGATGCAGCGCATGCACTGATCTGGCTGCTGTCAGACGATCAGCTCTGCGGAGTCATCACAAACGGACGTCGCTTCACGTGACGCTCCGGAGGAAAGGACGTCCCATTGCTCTTAAAACTAATTTCCCTGCTTCTCGTGGTTTCCTTGCGTCTCTCCATGCTTCCCTGGTGGGAGGGACTAAACGCAGGGAAACGACGCAAGTGAGGGACGCAAGGAATCCATTTAACCGAAGTGAAACGCACCCTTGGTCTTCAGACAGGACCAAGTACATAATAATACTCATACCTGAGATTTATATTGCCCTTTTCACAGTGCTCATAGATGCTTTGCAAGCTACTAAAGTTCTGAGACAAAAGAAAGTAGGGGGTGAGGTAGAGGACTAGAGTTCAAAGGCAAGAGTGAAAGTTGAGTTTTGAGTTGTTTTTTTATCGATGAGTGTTGGACTTTCGTTATGACTGTGAAGGGAGTTCTACAGGGAGGGGGAGGTCCCAGGTCCAGAGCTAAGTCTTAGCTTAGTCCTGCTGCAGTAGGTTAGCATCAGCAGCACATTAGAATTCGCTTGTTTTGTTTGAAAGGAAGTAGAAGTTTTGGTAACTGAAACCATGAAACATTCATTACCTTTGATGTGTTTGTGTGAACTTTTATCCAGCTATCCACTTCTTCGATCTTCTTCTTGTGGACAGCCAGCTCAGCCTACACAAACAGACAGTTTAGAACAAATATTGTAATTATTTAGCAGGCCTTATGGATTTAGATTTGAAATGTCTTCATTTGTCATATAGTTGGCCAAAAACATCTCAGTGTTGTAGCCAAAATAAATGTGTTAACTGCCTTTACAGAAAACGTACTGTAGCAGAAATGTTTTAATATGATGATGAAGAGTATAATCATATCAGCCACCTATCGTTTTTGTAAGATATTGAGCTAATACTGTATTGAAAGTGTAATAGTGAAAATAAATTGCCAATGTGTTTGGAACAGTTGAGGAATTCACAGCAGCTGTATCCAAATGTATTCACTGAGATCAGAACAAATGTAAAGAGTGAGGATGCTCACCTGTGAACGGGGCGAGTGTCTGTCCACCCAGGACTCATCCTGGTCCCAGGGGGCGGGCTCTCTCAGCAGGGGGGGGGTGGGGGGCTCTGAGCGGCCTGCCTCTCTTGCCCTCTTCCTGGGCTTCTTTACCTCAGCCTTGGAGCTCACAGCCTTTCTCCTTCTGGACACAGCAAAGCTTTCTCCTGGCAATTCAGCGAAGGACGGGTCCACCCAGCGGTTCAGCTAATAAAGAATACAGTCATAACCAAGACATTTCATCAGGATCAGAATTCCTCTATTTGTCCTGTAATGGGAACATTTACATTATTACAACTGCAGAAGTATCGTGCAGATAAAGTGAAGGGAATAAAGTTAAATATAGAAAATTAAATAAAACTAACACGTTATTAATCATAAAATAAATACACAATAAGTAAAAAAATAAATGTCAAATAGGTAGACCATGTTGAATAAAGGTTTTTTTTTTTTTAAGTGACCATATAAATACAGAGAAAAAATAAAGTGTGAATTGCACCAGGGTATATTGTACATGTGTGTATTTTGCACAAAGTTTAATATTAACAGGCAGTACATGGACATTGAAGGTGGATATCTAAAATAGATATACAATAGATCAACATTTATTTATTTAGCCTAACATCATTGATTCATAGACAGAAGCAGAAGTTAAATAACATTTTTCTGAAGGACGGGGGTTCTTTGTGTTCTCAGCGAAGAGCTGCTACATCTCCACGACAAGCCTAAAGGTACTCCTGTAAAAGTATGTGATTCAATTGTTGCTATGAAAAAAATGGGACAATGATAGATTAAGAAAGATAAATTAAAAATAAAGTGAAAGATTAGTGGGAACAAATATGAAATGAAGTACGGTTAAAATGCATTTAAAGCAACCCATTGTAGGTCAATCCTTCAATATTCTATAGATATGCGGTATACATACAGTATAGGCAGTGGTGGAATGTAATCAAGTATATAACGCAAGTACTGTATTTTCAAATGATGCTACCTATTGCTTCACCTTGACTGCATTCTGGAATCCAATATTGTACCTTCACTCCACTACAATCATCTGACAGCTTTAGTTACTTCATAGATTTGGAATATTAGCTCATATATATATATATTTTTTTAAAAACATATAATAATTATAGGATCAGATATACAGCAGCAGTACACAAAGTAAATAAAGTTAGCTCCACCTTCAACAACTGTGACAAACACATTGATGCTTCAACAATCTTAGTCAAGTCATCTGATTCTGAAATGGGCCATATGCAAAACGAGTACTCTTACTTTTGGTACTTGATTATACTAATACTTGCATCAAAATACTTAAACTTGAATACAATTTTGAATGAAGGACATATACTTGTAAAAGAGTATTTTTACAATTTAGTATTGCGACTTTTACCAGAGTAAAAGTTCATTTACTCAAGTACTGTACTTAAGTACAATGTTGAGGTACTTGTACTTCACTTGAGTATTTTCATGTTATGCTGCAACATTGACAATAATTATACAAACATGTCATATTTTTTTATTTGAAATGGGCCTTATCGGAAAATCAGTACTTTTACATTTTGTATTTAAAGTATATTTTGATGCAAATACTTTTGTACTTTTACTTTGAGTACATGTTTTTAAAGCAGGACTTGTACTTGAAACTGAGTATTTTTACAATGTTTTTTTACTTTTACTCAAGCAAAATATGTGAGTACTTTTTCCACCTCTGCTCATAGCTCGCTTCTGTAAAACTAAACACACACATAATGTGATGTAATCAGAGGTGGGAGAAGTACTCAGATCTTGTATTTGAGTAAAAGTAGAAGTACCAGAGAGTAGGAAATACTCTGTTACAAGTAAAAGTCCTGCATTTAAAATGTTACTCAAGTAAAAGTACAAAAGTATTAGCACCGAAATATACTTAAAGTGTCAAAAGTCAAAGTAGTCATTGTGCAGATTGGTAGAAGAATCAGAATAATATGATATGTTTTATAATGATTGATCATTAAAGTGTTCTCAAAGCTGGTAAAGGTGCAGCTATTTTGACTTTGTATACTGCAGGGTAGCTTGTGAATTTACTCCAGGTGGAACTAAAGTCTGATTTAACACTTGATTATATTTCACATTATCCATCTGTAAAGTAACTAAAGCTATTAAGTACATCGTAAAAGTACACCATTTACCTCTGAATTGTAGTGGGGTAGAAATACAGAATAGCAAAATGGTACTTAAGTAAACTCAGTTACCACTGCATGTACGTATACAGCTCGCTTCTGGAGAGCTCACCCCACACATAGTGTGATGTCATGGTACTGATGACCTTACCTTGCTGGAAGCTGCTTTCTCTCCGCCGAAGAGTTTGTCCATCCTGCACCGTGCTGCCTCACATCGAGGCCAGCAGCTCAAGCATCACCTGCGACCCTGAACAGTGTGTAGTTGGTGGTGGAGATGCTTTTAGCTCGAGCTAACACAGGCAACAAAACAATAAACACTTATATTTGTAGTATACAGCATAATAAAAAGGTGGGCGGAGGTTTAAGATTCTGTATTACCTTAACTTCTTATCGTTGTTATTGTGCTGACACACATATATTAACATATCCCCACACCTCAGCATATAATGTTTGTATTAGCTACGACTACATTGTATTATATTTAAAAGTCTGGGGGTGTAACTACATCCACATGTGGACCGCAGAAGGTTGGATATGTAAGCTAACTAAGTTGTTAGTTTGTATACAGCCAATATAATATCTGTCTGAACTCACCTTGTTTGACCATGTGAAGCACACCCTTCTTTACCTTGTTAGGGGGAAATGAGAACTAAAGTTAATGTGTAAATCCAAGAGGGAGTACCGTAATATTACTAAAGAGTTGCTGAGGCAAACTGAAGTGTATCTATTTAAACGATTTAAACTCCGGGATACGTCATGCCGCAAACTGTCTGTTTATTGACGTAAAACTGACGTAAAGCAACCAGTTCACTGCAGTGTTTGTGGAGGTCTGGCGTGTTTGCTAACATCAAGCTAGCTAACTAACGCCAATTCGACACATTTATCTTTTTCAGGTTCGTTTCTTAACATTTATCTTACATTCTAAAGAGAGTGTCTAGAATGGCATGAAGAAATGATAATACTATTGTGTTTTGCAGGTGCCGTCATTACGACACGTGTTGTCTGCTAATAAGCTATGAAGATGAGGAAGCGACCTAACATTCTGCTAACAGGTGATCAACACCAACTACTGCTGCATGTCTGTCCGCCAGTGGTGGGAAGTAACTAAGTACACTTACTCTAATACTGTACTTAAGTGCAATTCTGAGGTACTACACTGGATTCAGAGGTAAACATTGTACTTTTACTCCACTACGTTTATTTAATACCTTTAGTTACTTTGCAGATTTGAATTTATGATAAACAATATAATAAACACTAAATTAAGACTTAAGTTACACCTGGAGTAAATGCACATGCTACCCAGCAGTAAATAAAGTCATTAAAAATGAGTTCTACCTTTTACCAGCTTTGATGAACACATCAATAATTATAATTAAAACATACAATGTATATTATTCTGAAATGGGCCAATCTGCATAGCGAGTACTTTCATTTTTGAACAGAGTAACAGAGTATTCCTACACTCTGGTACTTCTACTTTTACTGAAGTACAAGATCTGAGTACTTCTTCCACCTCTGCTTTTGCAGTCACGTCAGATTGGCACTTATCATCAGGATTACATTTTAATTTTGTATTTATATAGTTTGTCAATTTGAACAAGAATTCAGTTTTTAATGTTGGCACGTTTGACTCATCTTGTCAGGACCTGGTGATCATTATCAAACTAATACTTAACCCACATTTCTAACTATAAGTGAATTATTAGATACCAGAGCAGAGGTGGGAGAAGTACTCAGATCTTGTACTTAAGTAAAAAAAAATAAGTTATCAGGTAAAAGTACAAAAGTATGGTCATCAAAATATACTTAAAGTACCAAAGGTAAAAGTAGTCATTGTGCAGATTGGTCCATTTCAGAATAATATATATGATATGTTTTATAATGATTGATCATTAAAGTGTTCTCAAAGCTGGTAAAGGTGCAGCTAGTTTGAATGACTTTGTATACTGCAGGGTAGCTTGTGAATTTACTCCAGGTGGAACTCAAGTCTGATTTAAGACTTGATTATATTTCACATCAGTAATCCACATCTGTAAAGTAACTAAAGGTATTAAATACATGTAGTGGAGTAAAAGTACACCATTTACCTTTGACTTATAGTGGCGAGGAGTACTAAGTACTCACGTGAAGTACAATTGTACTTAAGTAAATGTACTTATTTACCAACCCCCTGTATATTTTGTATATATTTAATTTACCCACACCACATCTCACCCGAACAGTTTTCCTGAACATAACTTCGGCGGTGAACAGCCTCTGCATGCTGAGCTCCGTCTGAACACTGAGCTGTAATCACAGACTGTGACTGTACGGACAGGTGTGGTTCTCTCAGGTGTTCTCATGTCATCATGACGCCTGGAAGATTATTTACACAGCTGGTAAAGGAGCAGCTAGTTTGAATGACTTTGTATACTGCAGGGTAGCTTGTGAATTTACTCCAGGTGGAACTAAAGTCTGATTTAACCATCATTCATCCAGATCTGTGAAGTAACTAAAGGTATTCAATACATGTAGTGGAGTAAAAGTACACGATTGACCTCTGAATTGTAGTGGGGTAGATTATAAAGTAGCAAAAATAGAAATATTCAAGTAATGTTTAAGTCTCTCAAATGTGTACTTAAGTACAGTACCTGAGTAAATGTACTTAGTTACTCTACACCACTGTACCAGACGGGTCAAATCCATCGGTATGGCTAAACCGCCTGATCATATCTCACCAGCTGATGTAGTATACATGGCTTTACCTTTGGAAAGTAGGGCAACACTAAATATCCATGTCCTGAATGTTACAGGTACCCCTGGTGTTGGAAAGACCACCTTAGGAAAGGAGCTGGCCCAGCGGACAGGGCTGTCCTACGTCAACATAGGAGACCTGGCACAGGAAGGTACAAAGGTTACCCGGCTGTTCTAACAAATATTCCACTACTTGTATATATTTGCACTTATGTCATATCTATTCATTCATTTTCATATTTTCATACATTTTTGTCTACCAGTTTTTGTCTGTACTGTATACATATATGCATATATTTGTTACTTTAGTATGGTGGGTAATGGCATTTCCGTCTCCCTGTTTTGTACCAAACACTCCAAAAGAAACCAAGATTGGGACAAGCACCCACAGGATGGAGCATCCATCATCTAACTGTTTAATGGAAAACCCTTATTGACCACTCTCTTTGTGCTGGTTTGAATCTTCTCTCAATGGGTCACTTCTAGACTTCTAATGCAATTCTAAGCAGATAAATATCAGAGATAATCCTGAATCTGTCTCCACAGGAGAACTTTATGATGGCTATGACGAAGAGTACCAGTGCCCAATTTTGGATGAGGACAGGGTGAGTTCATGCAAGCTCTTGACCGGGAGATGATATGCTGATCTGTATGCACATGGATATGACTTGGAAGTGCAGTCTGCACCACCCTGCTGCACGTCTTGGTTAAGCTCACTGAATTCCCTGTGTTTTCTGCCTCACTCTATTGCACATGACAGATTTAAACCATAGGGTTCCGAAGTTGCAGAACGCTACCGAACTTGCCATCAACCAGCAAATAAAACCTCATCAGTTTGATTGAAAATGAATCAGACTACTACACAACATACATAAAGAAAGACTTTTGTGACGGAAATGTATTTATGTAGCCTACATATACATGCATGTAATATGTTTCTAATATGTATGATTGCAATCACCAATATATATGTCACATTATTCTCTTTGAATAGCTGTAGGTGAAATTCTGCACAAACTGTTTTGTGTGGTAAGTTGAAATGGAGTGGAAACCTCAGCCAACCAGCACGGTGCTGGCGGGGTTTTGGAGCACCTCTCAAAGCACAACTTAGTGCACTAACATCTTGTAGAGAAGTGAAGGAGGAGGTGTTGCTGTTTCCTCCTTCTGCCACTCCATACTGTATTGTATGAAGACAAACCTCAGGCTTAAGGCCTTGCAAGCGGAGTTTAATTTCGGTGAAACAACTCTTGCGACCATGCAAAGGATTTCTACAGATTGAATTAGGTTAAGGGTTTGTTAAAGTGGCCTTATTGTCCTTTTGCAGGTGGTGGATGAGCTGGATGACCAGATGGTAGACGGTGGGATGATCATTGACTATCATGGCTGTGACCTGTTCCCTGAGCGCTGGTTCCACATCGTCTTTGTCCTCCGCACAGACAACACACAGCTGTACACGCGGCTAGAGAGCAGGTAACGTACACTTCTGATATACAGTGAACCTGTTTAATGCTTGTCTTTCCCGCATCCAACTAGGGCCTGCAATGTGCTAAGATTAAAAACACTCACACATAGTGGCATGCAGAATCTGAGTGGTATGCCACTGCTGGGGCACTATAGACTATTGTTCAAATGCTGCTCAAAATGTCATGTTCTGTAATGGCTGATAACACTCCCAACAGGCAGGTCTGAATTTTACCCCCATTTGCCATGGCTACAAATGTACAAAAGCTCTACCTTCTGACATGTTTGCATGCAAAATTGCTTTTCTTGATTATCAAAACAATTGTAGATTTTAATTTTTTTATTTAATTGACTAAATATTTGCAGCACTTCTGTGTAACCGCACTGAAGAAACATTGATGGCTTGACTAATCCCTGCCTACCACTCAAGATTCAAGATATTTTGTCTATTGTCATATGAACAGTATAACGGGCAGTTGTACTGAACAATGAAATGATTACACTCAGCAACTCAACTCTATTGGGTAACCCCTTAGATATGTTTAGTTATGGATTGAATTCAAAGATGCAAAGGCTTTATTGTCATATGCAGAGTAGCTACAGTGTAGTTATGCCAATGAACCTTAAGTCCCAAGCCCCCCAACAATGCAACATAATGTATAAGACATAAAACAAATGAAAAAATAGTGCAAGAAGAAACAGAGTAGAATCAAATAGTGCAAGTTATGTTGCGAGACCAATATGCAAGTAATGCTGATGAAGAAAACCATATACATGTCTGCTTTACTACACGAAGACCCTGCTCCACTCATTAGAATGTTGTTACACTCTGTCTGAGTTGGATTCTGTTATATGACAGGGGGTACGCGGGGAAGAAGCTGCAGGACAACGTGCAGTGCGAGATCTTCCAGACTATCTACGAGGAGGCCATGGAGGCCTACAGCGAGGACATCGTCCACCAGCTCACCAGCAACACTCCTGAGGACATGGACCGCAACCTGGAGCAGATCGTCCAGTGGTCTGAGCAGTGGGTGAAGGACAATAACTAGAAGCTGGACTCTGTCAACAAATGTTATTTGGACAATTAAACATAAATGGTAAACTACATTTATTTTCACAGACTTTGCCCACATGAAGACTTATGATATTTTCTTCAGTGGCTTGGCAAATGGTCGGACTTTAAAGCAGTGGATGGTTATCTATTAAAAAATGGTATCGAACAGGCTTACTGACACAAGTCG
Source organism: Dissostichus eleginoides (assembly GCA_031216635.1). Classification (NCBI taxonomy): domain Eukaryota; kingdom Metazoa; phylum Chordata; class Actinopteri; order Perciformes; family Nototheniidae; genus Dissostichus; species Dissostichus eleginoides. The sequence goes on along the minus strand of CM062269.1, from coordinate 35,915,512 downwards.
GAAGCCATAACATGATATGTAACAGAGCGTACTGGCTTCAAGTCATAGCACTTGTGTACTGCATTCATGTCATATTTTTGATAATAAATGACTAATGGTAAACAACATTGTCACAATTTCCTTGTGATAGGCCTACTGACGTTATTACACAACACTCGTTAGGTAAAAGTCATTAGAAGTTGGGGTTAACAGTTACTCCAAGTCTTTTTACTTTCATCAGATATAGCCTGATTTAATTGTTTAAAAATATCCACATTTTATTTAAAGAACATTGACATTTGAGAACGTAGCTACTCTATTTGGATTATGCACTATGCATTATTATAAATTAAGGAAACTAAAATGTCAAGTCCTTTAATTTGGGCCGAGCATTATCAACTGTCTCGTAAAGGGGCCATGTCAAGATATATATTGTTTATTCCTTCATGAATAAGTGTTAAAATGATGGTTTAAGGGACAACTACTATCTGGTCCATGTGGAATGGTCCGGCAGTGGCTCAGTCAGTAGGGGCTTGGGCTGTGAGCCGTAGGGTCGCCGGTTCAAGTCCCCGACCAGACCTAAATATGAAATATTGACTTCTACTTGGAGAAGTCCCAGTTCACCTCCTGCCCTGCCGTGGTGCCCTTGAGCAAGGCACCGGACATCCCCCTTCCCCCCTCACTCCCATTGCTCCCCGGGCGCTGTACAATAGCTGCCCACTGCTCCTAGTACTAGACTCCTGGTACTAGGATGGGTTAAATGCAGAGGCCATTTTCACTGTGTGTGCTGTGTGATCTGCATGTCAGAATCAGAAACAGGTTTATTGCCAGGTAGGTTTGCACATACTAGGAATTTGTCTTGATGTCATGGTGTATACATAAAATATAAAAAACAGGAAATCTAATATAAAACAAAAAATCTTTTACACCGTAATAAAATACAGTTAAATAGCAATACAAATGTGTGACCATTAAAGAGGGTTTCATCCCTCCCAATTCTTCTTCTTCTTTTAAATTCTAATTAGGTGCAGGTAAATACTGGATTCTGAAGATATTTTCCCATTGAGCTACTTTTGTATTTCAAGCTTTTCTGTTCCCTAAATGTTCCTTTTATGCTGTGCATTGAAAACGCAGTGTCACCAGATATGACCTTCAGTGGTGTAGGATATCAGATAAAGCCTGTGAGTTGTGGCTCCAGGTCATACATCCTGTGTAAATAATCTTCCAGGCGTCATGATGACATGAGAACACCTGAGAGAACCACACCTGTCCGTACAGTCACAGTCGGTGATTACAGCTCAGTGTTCAGACGGAGCTCAGCATGCAGAGGCTGTTCACCGCCGAAGTTATGTTCAGGAAAACTGTTCGGGTGAGGTGTGGTGTGGTGTGGGTAAATTAAATATATACAAAATATACAGGGGGTTGGTAAATAAGTACATTTACTTAAGTACAATTGTACTTCACTTGAGTACTTAGTACTTCTACTCCACTACAATTCAGAGGTAACATGTGTACTTTTACTCCACACCATTATTTAATACCTTTAGTTACTTTACAGATTTGGATGAATGATGGTAAATATAATGAAGTGTTAAATCAGACTTTAGTTCCACCTGGAGTAAATTCACAAGCTACCCTGCAGTATACAAAGTCATTCAAACTAGCTGCACCTTTACCAGCTTTGAGAACACTTTAATGATCAATCATTATAAAACATATCATATATATTATTCTGAAATGGACCAATCTGCACAATGAATACTTTTACCTTTGGTACTTTAAATATATTTTGATTCTGATTCTGAACATTTCTGACTTTTACTTAAGAGTATTTTTGAAACCCTGGTACTTTTACTGAAGTACCACACCTGAGTACTTGTCCTTCTCCCACATCTGAGAATATACATACATAAAAACATGTTACATTTTAAATAAATGTATTACATGGTTTAGTTGAATACTCTATTCTGATTGGTCAACTCAGAACACGTGACACGTTGTTGATCCAGAACAGACAGACCGCTGTCAAGGATTTATTGACCGTTGTTAAGGACGCTTACAAAGAAGTTCGGTCGATTTAACTGTATACAGTTTGGCCGAAAAGCAAACTGCATGCAGTTTGCCTTCATGCAGATCTAGATTCCTCCGCTTCGCGTCGGGCTCCTGATCAGCCTGTCGGGTGTTCTTTTCCCCATAATGACCGCGTCGCTGCACATTATCCCTTAAGTATAAATCAAGTCCTGATGAAAGGCACGGTGTTGAACTAGTTGTGCTGGTGACATGAATGTTTTCTGACCGCTTTATGGTATCGTGTATCTGTCGGAGACTTTCCAGTGAACCGGCAGTGGCTAACTTTATACTTCCTCCAGGATCATTTTTCACGTTATCCTGGAAATAAAGAAATAACTAACTTTGTCTTAGTAAAACGTATTAACACTTCAACATTTCTGTTGAAAAAGAGGATGACGTGCCTTCAGTCGAATAAATGTTCCGTTAGAATCCCTTCAAAATAAAGGCCCTGAAGTTGTATCAGATGTACAACAATATGTATTATAAATTGGTGTGTTAAGGTTAACTAAGGGCAACATTATTATTTATTATTATTATTATTATAAATATGAGCTCTTTATTGAACAAGGACCATGCATAAAAATACATTAATCTCAAAGAGAAGAGATGCTTTATGCCACATTATAGCTAAAAGCTCATTTCCGACTGCAGTCCGTGGGCAGGTACACATAACAATCAACACACATTACATTACATGTTACTTGTTAGACGCTTTTATCCAAAGCGACTTGCATACTCAATACTGTGGGCAATCCCCACAGGAGCGGTTGTCTTATTTTGAAAGGTTTTTTGGCGGCTGGGTGGGACGCCATGTTCGGTTTGTCCAGCAGAGGGCGCCGTGCTCTGCTTACACACTACACCGGTGCTGTGTGCTAGTCGGAAGTGCACTTTATTTCCACCGTGTTTAGGTGGCTTCGGACACGTATGGACAAACGTGTGAAGTACAATGGGTAAGATTAAGATTTTGAGTTCATAAAATAGGATAATGTTCTGTTAGTGGGAGCCACAAGAGCTAACGTGCCTGCGGTGTTACAGCGGCTCCCCTCATGAATCCTCTCTGCTTTTCAATGTCACCTTATGAGCCGGCGAATGAACAGAGTGGAGTAGGTTCACTTCTGTGGTACTGTGGTGGTTTATTCAAATATATATTTGGTCCCCATTTTAGTGTGTAATCAACCAATATAGAACAGATACTACACCGCACCACAAAGGAGATAACCAGAGTTAATGGACAGTCAATTAGAGCATTATGTTGTACACTGTCATTGACCAACATGTCCTCTCTTTTATTTTTCATACTTTTCTTGTGAGTGTGGCACCCTAACCAACCAAACCCTGTTACCCATATTATTAGCATAAGACAGATTCATTTCAAAGTTATCTTTCTATAGTTACATTTAAGTCTGTCCTTGCATTGAACGTAGCATTACATTCCGCAGCTTAGCATTAATTCCTGAGGTAAAAGCTAATATGAGTCAGATTTGCAACCCTGTTTCTTTAATTGAAGTAATTATAGTTACAGAATTGAATTACCTACAGTACAATTTATTATCTTTAATACATTGAAATCTGTATATATAATTAAGCATAGTATGTTTTAAATGTATTGTGTATTTTCCCAGAATATGAAATTCCTCTTTGTAATTGACACCATGGAGCCTAAGCATGGTAATATTGCAATAATTAACACTTTTTCTTATCAATTAACTCAAAATGAACACAACTGTGATTCAATTATAGTTAGATCAAGAGGTTGATAGCATTTTTAAAATTGCTTTCTATTGATTTCATAGTTCTAGCCCACCATTGAGCACTGTCAAAAAGTAACAAATAAAACATCAAATTAAATATGTACCATTGAGGTCTGAGCGGGCCAAATCCGTTTTTGTGATGTTTACTACCTGATTTTCTCAAATACAAAACTGAAAAATTAGAAAGAAAGGGTTCAAATTGTTCATATGTTAAGGTCTAAATGTCCTCCAGCTCTGGATTAACCCATGTATTGCTGTGTTGTTACATTGGTTTACCTGCTACTGGGCTTTCTTTCCCCTACACTTGTACTGGGATATGTGTTCTTTTACCAGAATCTCCAGAGGAATGATAAAGAGGAATGAGCAAGCTTTTTTTGTTAGTTAATATCTTGGTGCAAGCTTTTTTTATTTTATTTTATATGATACTGTAAAAAAGTTCTAGGAACACAAGCATACATTTAAAAGACATGTCCTCAGTGTGTACCTACGTAATCTTATTATGACGATCAGTTTAAAAAAATGGTTACAAATAATAATGTATGTATTATTATGTAAAATGTTTGTGTGACATTTGACAAACATATATTTGCATTTGAATTCAAAGTCACAGCTATTGCTATTACATGTCACTTGCTTTTATCCAAAGCGACTTACATACATTCAGTACTGTGGACAATCCCCACAGGAGCAATTTGGGGTGAAGGGTCTTGCCCAGGGACACAACGACATGCTGACTGCAGTGGGACTCGAACTTGCTACCCCTGATTCGAAGTCCAGCACACTACCCACTGAGCCACAGCCTTATTATTGCTAATAAGTTGCCAAGTTGTGGTACCATTATATATATATATATATATATATATGTGTTTGCTAAGGTTGATGGAAGCTAATGTACAATTACGTAACACAAACAGAAAGTTGTCTTTTTCACTTTCCTCAATCAGTCAATCAATCAAACATTATGTTTTTATTTGTTTCCAAGTTTTCTGTAATAATCCAGTTGTCATTCTAGAGTGACTTTAAAAAAAAGTGCTTGTGTCGTGCACTCATGTGCGAGCAAGAGTCACAGCTGAAATATCATGTAATGCAGAAACATGGCTTATTAAAGTGAAGATGGCTGGAGGTGTGAGTCTCACTGGCTGTTTGCTGAAATGTAAATGTACTGCATTTATCTAACACTTTGAGCTGTTTCTCATTCAACCATTCAGACCAACACTCAAACACTGAAGGCAGCGAGCTACAATGATATAAACATCTGGAGCATTTGGGGTTATAGTCTCCTTACAAATGCAGGCTAATGATGAGCGTTCATTTGTCTCCTGTGTGCTCACAGAGATCAGCAATAATGCCACAGCCCAGAATGATGCTGGTGGTGACGGGAGATGACTTTGGCTACTGTCCCAGAAGAAACCAGGGGATTGTGGACTGCTTCAAGTCTGGAGGCATTTCCAATGTGTCCCTGCTGGTCAACGGCTGTGCTGCCAAGGAGGCGGCAGATCTGGCTCAGAGGTACGGTCACGACGGGGCACGCGTTTTGAGTAACTAAAACAGTGTTACAATCAACTTATGTAAGTAAAAAACTCTATAGAGAGTCGAAGTCCCTCCCTTTCCGGGGGAGCTCCATGGGACCTTATTTCGGAAAAAGTATGTATTGAAGTCAATGGAGAGAGAAAGATTTTCTTTCGATCCCGTTTGAATTGTGCCACGAATTACACATATGATGTTTGTCAATTTAAAAGATAATTTTGCAAGTCAAAAAAATAAAGATGTGTCGTAAAACTGAAGTAACACTTTTTTTGTGTGAAACCGCTCAATGAACTACATCTCCCGTCTCGCACCACACACCATGACGGCCGTCACGTTGGCACATTTCACTTCTTTCTTTCAGAATGAGGCGAAAAGTATTAAAAGAGGTGAAAATCACTACAAGTCTAGGCATGTTGAGAGCTGTACATACACACAAGGGGAGTTAGTCGGTTCCGTAAGAGCCAGCATGCGGGACCGGGATTCTGGGATTTGTAGTCTTTCTAGTTGCGTATTTTTCATAGTCTTATATTTCAACAGTTTTACGACAAACTGTGACTTTTTTGACATGGAAATGATTTTTTAAGATTGACAAACATCATATGTGTAATTCATGGCACAATTCAAACGGGATCGAAAGATACGTTTTCTCTCCCCATTGACTTCAATACATAATTTTTCCGAAATAAGGTCCCATGGGTCGGAAGTAGATGGGCGGGACTTCGCCTCTCTATATGATCAATGTTATTGTAGTGGCGAAAAATAAAGAAACAAAACAGAAAATGTACTCAAAATAAAACTGCCACTGAGCCTCCAAAAAGCGAATCTTATGCAGGGAATCATTATCCAATGTCCAGGCAAGAACGTAGTTTTGTCGTTTTTTGTCGAGGATCCAATATCCAACATATACACCAATGGTTTCCCGGATATTCCGTAGAACTTCCGTTGATTTCCCTCATCCACGTGGCTCGTAGAGCACACACACTTGCTTTCTCCGTAAACCCCGCCTCCCAGCTGCTACATCACACCCGTCTCAGCTGTGTCAAATGAATTGAGAGGGAAAATAACTCTGGATTCGGCTTTTGGGGTATTTTACCAATTTTAGGACATCATTTAATGAATAGGACTTTATTTAAATAAAGGTTAATTCAAATGTTGCTACTGGGTAGTTGATTTACTCATTCCACGGGCCTCGTTTATTCCTATGACAGTTGCTCAGTAGAAAAAAGCCGATCATAAAGCCGATCTTGAGAGCAAAACGTTACAAATGACCCATCATGCCTGCCTGTCGAGCAGATCTCCCGCTCTCGGCTCAGTCAGATGATTGGAGAGAGAAAATAAATCTGGATTCAGCTTTTAGAGCCTTTAAAACTAAAAACCCTAATGATTCAAATAAGGGCTATAAAAGTGTTCCTTTGGGTAGTTGATTTGGCAAATCAAAAATACTATGTAATATAAGTCAATGGGAAAAGGCCTTTTTGGGTGCAGTGACGTCACAGACTGACAAAGAAGTTGAAGTACTGCCGTTTGGCCACTTCAAAAATGTGCTTCCACATCCCGCGCACTTCCTGGGGGCTTGGTCTAATACCTTTAAGGCGCTTTCACACCGCAGTACTTTTCCCACTTTAGTTCCGATATAGTTCCGAAATGTTGCGCTCACACGTTTATATATATATATATACAGTCTATGGTTCACACCAAAAAAATCCGGAACTAAAATGAGTTCATCAGAACCTTTTCACCGCCTTTTCTGTCCCTGCTAGAGAGCAGGGACTTTCGTGGGAGAAAAAGGTTCCTATTTCTGATTGGCTGGGCGGATTGCAAACCACGCCCCGTAAAACTCCCAAAAGGTTTTGTGAAGCCGCCATTTTATTATCCTCGCATTAGCATCATTAGCATTAGCCCAGCGCACAAAAAAAAAATTACACATTTCCCCCTTGATCACTTGTGGACTGTTTGTCGTATTATGGGTTTTACTTGATACAGTATACAAAAAACGCATTCACAGTTTAATTGCTTTTGAACAAAATATGTGCACGCTACCTCTCCCCCTGTTCGAAAAGTTCTGTAGTAGCTTGGCTTCACTCACCACGAAAAACATCAGGTAAACATCTCCTGAGGTTTTGACCCACACCTTATCTGTGGATCTGGAACATTTGGTAAATATTGTGTCGCAGCAGCATCAGCAGATGGGCGTGTTTCCTTTGGTAAAAGCACCTCAGAACTCACACACCTCACACACTTCTTGTTGTATCCCAATGCACACACACCTGGCACAAAGTTTAAAATGATAAAAGTAAGTTGGCTTTGAGAAGCCTTGCAAAATGTAATTGTAGCTTAGTATAATGAAAAAAAGCAACAAGTACGTTTGTTAATCTAGTTAATGACATCCTTGGTTGTTCATGCAATGTTCCATATTTTCTGTCTTTAAAATACCTGCTAGCTCCTCAGTACAATGTGTGTGTAATGTCCAAACTTGTCATTCAAAGAACAGCAAGAGATGAAGCGTGTTTTAGAGAGTGCTTCTGACACAGACCATCTCTGTTGTTCAAAGATTCAAAGGCTTCATTGTCATTTACACAAAAGTCACAGCAGAGTTTTGCCAAAGAAAATCGGAAGTTCCAGGCTAAGATAAGATCAAAACAGAATGTAAAATGAAATTCTGTAAAGTGGAATCACATAACATGGTGTTTAAAGGAAACTCAGGACATTATGAAACAAATCATTCATGGAGCACATTGGATTCTGCACAACTGACATTTTTAGCCAACATCCCATTCTGATAGATGTCTTTTCTTTTAGGCACAATATCCCCATGGGTCTCCATGCCAACCTGTCAGAGGGCGTTCCGGTGTGCCCCAGCCTCCAGCAGGCCTCCACCCTGACCAACCAGCGCGGCTTCTTCCACGGGAAGACGGGCTTCCGCCAGGCCCTGGAGGGAGGTCAGCTCAGCATGAAACAGGTACACTGCTCCAATGTGTTAGCATGTATCAACCTACAGGCACAGGACCCTGGAAAACATGCCAACAGCCATGACACTTTCAACTGCTCACCTCTGGCTGGCAGAGCACTCACTGCTCCATAGTTTTAGTTTATCCCCTCCATAGGGTCTTTTAAAGAACAGTCTTACCATCAACAAACATTTTATATTGAGTATTCTTTATCTATCTCTCGTCAAGATTTTAGTGTTTTTACTCATGATGTTCTGTTACAGAATTAAAACAATGAACACAATACAGTAAATGCAGTAGTAGAATGGAATGAAGTACATTTACTCAAGTAGGACTTTTTACTTAACTAGATTTATTTGATGAGTTACTTTACAGATTCAGGTTATTAGTTAATACAACATTTAAATACACGGATAAGTAAACATTGACATATAATTATGTATCATTTATCCTCTGTAATGAACACATTAATGCATCGATAATCATCATGCAGTCAATATATATGGTTCTGAAATGGGGTATAAGGCATAACAAGTACTTTTACTTACTTAGTACTTTAAGTATAATTGTATGCTAATAATTACTGTACTTTGACTTAAATAAGATTTTGAATGCAGGACTTTTACTTGTAAAAGTATTGTTACTGTTGCTACTAAATCTGAGTGCTTCTTCCACCTTATTTTAATGTTATCTGCAATGCACAATACACTGCCCAAAGACCAGACGAGTTAAATACTTTAAACATATTCAAGTTTGAAATCCTGTGCAGTGTGTACCCCAAACTTTCTCTGGAAAGGAAAGTGTGTTTGAGACAGAAACGTAAGAATATATCAAACACACAGAGGCGTTATCTGCCAGAGCATGACGCACGCTGGAGGGTGGTCACTGGCACAGAGTCACACTCTACAAGACAACCCCGTTTGTTTGGCTGGGTGGGGTCACACTTGATCTCTTTATGTTCAGCCTCCAACCACATAAATACACCTGGAATCTAGTTAGGAAATCAGGAGAAAGAGAAAGAACACACATTAGAGAGGGTAACCAAACTGAACAGAAACCAAAACATAAGGGACTTTGGAAGTATTGAATTGTGGTTACATGTTTTATAAATGTCAACTCAAACAGATGAAATGTACTGCTCAATGACGTGATGTTTAACAAGCATTGTCTGAAGTCAACTCGAGTAAATGATATCTTTGATATAGATTTGATTCTCTGCTGTGTCCTCTGCTGCTCTGTGTGTGGAGCTCAGCCCACATTGGTGCCAAAAAAACTATAACGCAGATCTACAGGATTAAACTGGTTCAAAGTGTTGTTCCATTATTATTTGAACACTGAAACATTGAAACCAACCTGATGGTGACTCATCAAACTAAGTGTCACATGTGTAAATGAGGTGTTTGTGAGGTCATTTTGCATGACTCCAGAATTGGCACAAGATGGAAACTGTGTTGCATTTTTGAGTGAAGTTAAAGCCAAATAGCTGGTAACTAGCCAGACCCCCTGTTTCTCCTCTACGGTATTGCTACACTTTAGCTTTTTCCTTCCCAGGTGGAGCTGGAGTTGAGGGCACAGGTCCAGCTGTTCAGGGATCTGACGGGTCACCTGCCTCACCACATGGACGGACACCAGCACGTCCATGTCCTGCCAGGTAGTGTCAAGTCAAGTCTGGAAGAAAAAGCAACTTAAACATGCTGACTTGTATCCGTGAAGAGATCTGACATTCAAACACACATTGGGCAAGCTAGTTCAGTACGTAAGGAATTTGAATATGCAAACATCGACTAGGAACAGGGAAAACAGGCCTCGATATTGTACTTCAGTAAACGTAGAAGTACCACAGTGTAGGAATACTCCAGGTGTAACAAGTCTGATTGAGGACAGATCCTTCCACTCTGCGTTGTATTGATGATAAAAGTATCTTTAACCCTCCTATTGTCTTCGTTTCCCCCCCCCCCCATTACTTTGGTGTTCGCGGTCAAATTTGACCGGTCCTGTTTTAACTGCTATCACAACACAAAAACCATTAATCATCACCACATTTCATTTAACACCCTTTCAAACTGTACATATTGTATCAGACTACTGGTATACATGAAAAACTGCAGTACATATACAAAGAGCAGACACTGAACATGTATTGCGTGTGCCAGGTGTGATCCATCTGGGGGGATGGGCACATAAGGGGGGGGGGCACATCTAGAGTATATCTGTGTGTGTGTGTGTGTGTGTGTGTAGGTGTTTGTGTGTGTGTGTTATCTGATCCGGATGGTTACTAATTCCTTTTCTTTATGGCGGTCATGTTTGACCGGGAACACCATGGGTGTTACAAAGTTGACTAAATCATCCAAAATACGACGAAAGTGGTGATCAGCCATTATATATGTTCAAATGTCTACTGTGAAGGATATCATAAAGCCTTAATGCAATCGAATGTAAAACAAAAAAGTTATGATTGATGAAGGTAGTAAATCGGTCAGATTTGACCCGAAGACAACAGGAGGGATATATATATATATATATATATATATATATATATATATACTTTTATCATCAATATCGTGCATTTGGACTACTGTAGGTCTATATATGACATTCAGATGTTTGACTTGTTTTTCTTTAATTGTTGGTCACAATAGTCTGCATTAGGTGGAATATGCCTGTATGATGTGTGTGTAGATGTGTACCTGAGTCCTGATGTTGCTGCTCTGTGTTCCAGAGGTGCGTGAGGTGTTTGCACTCGTCCTGTCAGACCTCCAGATTCCGTTCACTCGTGTTCCCCTGGAGCCCGGTCTGCAGGGCTGCCCCGCGCTACCAGCACACCTCCAAAGATTCTACGCTCAGGTGGAGAAGGACGCCCGGGACTCCATCCCTGTGTTCACCCGCTACGGAATCAGGTCTGTGTGGACTGAGCTCAATGAATCCTCTAAATGGTTCGACTGGTCTGACAGAGGTTTAGAGGAGGGTCCTGAGTCCTGGGATCAGATGGATAAACTGATGTTCATAAGGACAGAATGGGACCACCTCACACAGACTTCAGAGTGAACAGGCTTTTAGAGAGTAAGCGGAGGGTGATGGTTGAAGTGGAGATGAAATATATAAAGTGAAAGAAAGAATCTAAAACATTGTTTTGATTGACAGCTTATATCACAGTTTTTTTTTTGTCGGCAATCAACATATTTTAGCATTATTAAAGAGGCCCTATTATGCTAACTTGTGTTTTTCCCTTTCCTGTAGTGTGTTATATAGGTTTTAAAATGGTCTGCAAAGTGAGTTTGTGTTTTCATGCAGGGTGTCCGCGGGGTCTTAAAAAGTATTAAAAGTTGATGAATAAATTTAGCGGAAATTAAGGCTATTAAAAAGTATTAAAGGTCCCATGTCATGGCCATTTCTACTGATCATAATTCCATTGTTGAGGTATACTAAAATAGATTTATATTGTTCAATGTTCCAAACTCACATTGGTTTCTCATACAGCATCTCTGTAAAGTATGTGTATTCACCAGGTATTCACTCTCTGTCCTAAATGGCTTGTTGGAGCTCCTGCCCCCCCCTCCCTGTGAGCCCAGTGTGCTCTGATTGGTCGTCAGAGCACACGTCTCGTTACGTTATGTCCGCGGAGCCCTTACGTTAAGTCCGCGGATTGATCCAAATGGACCAATCAGTGAGCATACACACAGACTCACAGCCAGGCTGCGGGTGTGTGTTTGTGCTCGGGCTGGTTTCGGGCTGGGTTTCGCTGTGTCTCGCTGTCTCGCCGACCCCACGCAGCAACCAGGAAACCACACCAGTAAGCCAGCTCACACTGTCCGCTCCAGCAGCGAGCCTCGCAACGTCCCGCCAACACGGCTCCCAGACCCCACGCAGCATTCTCATCTGTTTGTCATCACTGGTGTCATTTTCTGGTTGCTAACGCCATTGTAACACATAATCACTGATGTTCCGCTGGGGGGGGAGGGGGGCAGGAGCTCCAACAAGCCATTTAGGACAGAGGGAATACACATACTTTACAGAGATGCTGTATGAGAAACCAATGTGAGTTTGGAAAATTGCACAATATAAATCTATTCTAGTAGACCTCAACAATGGAATTATGATCAGTAGAAATGGCCATGACATGGGACCTTTAATTGATTCGTACAGGGAACCAAATCTGTGATCAGCAGGTTCCTCAGACAGACCGAGCTGCTATTGATCATCTTGTCCACATTTCATGACGATTAAAATGATATTTCAGGTATCGTGGCTTTAATGATAGATTTAGTGAAACATTAATGATAAAGCATGCGGCCCAGTGTAATGGTTGTGTGTCACAGCTGAGGATTCACTTTACAACACACACAGTCTGTGGAACTGTGTTTGAACTCTGCTGTCTTTTTCACTCATAGATCTGCACACTGGTGGAGGGATCAGAAGTATTAATGTGTGAGCAGGTGATCAAATCAGCTGAGATCTCTCTAACACAGCCATGTGTTGGCATGGCTTCATTAATGTGATGCAATGAGTGGCTGTGCACAGCTTTCCTTTGGAGTGAACCAAAGAGTTAATTGTCCTTTTTCCAGGGCGAACACACTGTCTACTGCGGGTTCAATTAAAACACAGATTGATAAATATTTGAATCCCATTAGATGTATTAATCCCCAGAGGTGTCGCCCTGCACAGAGGTGGGAAAAGTACTCGGGTGCAGCTAGTTTAAATGACTTTGTATACTGCAGGGTAGCTTGTGAATTTACTCCAGGTGGAACTAAAGTCTGATTTAACACTTGATTATATTTCACATCATTCATCCACATCTGTAAAGTAACTACAGGTATTAAATACATGTAGTGGAGTAAAAGAACACCATTTACCTCTGAATTGTAGTGGGGTTGAAGTACAAAGTAGCATCAAATGGAAATACTCAAGTAAAGTACAAGTATCTCAACATTTTACTTAAATAAAGTACTTGATTAAATGTACTTAGTTACTTTCCACCTCTGCTGCACGTCCCTGATGAGAGTTGATGCAGCTTGTTGTTGTTTATTGAAGGTTGAATAATGACCTGCTGATGCATGCAGTGGTTCTGTCCTCTCTCTGGCTGACACACACCGACTGTCTCCCCTCTGTCCCCAGGTGGCCCCATGTGTACCTGGGGCTGACCACCATGGGCCAGAACATGTCCGTCCCCAACCTGCAGCGGGCCCTCAGCCAGGCACTGGCTGCGGGGCCCCCAGGCTCTCCCTCCAGCGGGTCAGCAGGCTCTCCCCAGCCTGTGGTCACAGCAGAGCTCATGGTCCACCCGGGGTACCCCAGTCTCCCCCAGGAGGGGGGCTGTGGGGAGGGCCCCGACGAATTCTCCCAGTCCGCTGACAGACAGCACGAGCTGGTCGTGCTGAGGGACCCCGCCCTGCTGGCCCTCTACCGCCGGGAGGGGGTGCAGCTGTGTGCCTTCAAACACCTCTGAGCACTTTCTGGGTCCTATAGAGACACAGTGGTTAGAGCACAAATCACTCTCAATCTGCCCGGACTAGCAGCATGTGATGTGGGGGGGTGAGGATTTTACTCCAGACGTGGTTTTTATAATAGCATAGCTTATCTTGTTATTAAAACATTTCCTAAAAGCACAGAAATATGTGCACTACTACGCTGGTAAAACTTTATGAATTCAAATTCTAACTAATCAGTCACTAATTATGTTAATAATAATGAAGGAACGCAGAGGTTGGACTGAGTTATAGACTTTCACTTTCTATAGATCCTTACAGTTGAGAACAAAAGTGGTATCTGATGTTTCTCTCTCTAATCTTAAAGACAACGTGTCATTTTTCATCTCTAATTCTTACATTCTTAGAGCCCTCAGAGCAGCTTTAGCACAGATTCTCCAAACCTACATAACAGATGATCATTTTTCATTATATTCGTATTCTTGTTGCATAGTTTAAATACTAATCAGACATAGTTGTAGAAACAAGTGATATCACCGGCTGCTGGACTTCCAGTAAGAAGATCAATGCAGTGTGCACAGAATCACTGCAATGAAAAGTCTTATTTGTGTCGTTTTTTTATTATCATCCTCACACAAAATGCCTCTGTGGTGTTGTGTTTTCATTTCTTCTTGTTAATAATAATTAAGGAACCTTCACTAAGAGGTTGTACTGAGTTATACCTATATATTCACCGGGGTTGTGCTATCATGCAATAAGGGGTATTTTAGCTCAAATAGGCTGAGAAGAGGTTCAATAATCTGGATCACCTGTTGCTTTGTCGTCGTCGTCTCCCCCCCTGGACCTCTGTCTCTGTCGTGATGTCACCAGATGTCAGTTGCGGAATGAAACTTCAGAAGGAAGTTGTAATTAACGTTATTCCTTTAAAGGAAAACCCACAAAAGGATGATTTTTATAACAATCAGTCAACCCATTTTATCTTTTATTGTTAAAAACATTCTTTTTTCAGGGCTGCACACGATGAGTATTTGATATGCAATTAATCGTTTTGTGGATGAAGTATCTTCAGAGTATAGTTTGAGTCTTAGTTTTGTGCTCATGTGTATTCCTCAGTAAATGAAGCCATGTTGTCGTTGTGGATTTGATTCCTAATGAACTCAGGTCTGTAGCACTGAACATCTGATAACCTGCCAAATGTCGGACTCTAAGTGAATGTGATTGAACATGCACCTGTAACAGTACGCTTTGTAATATTTATAGCTTTTTATCTGGATATTTGAAATTGTATATTTTGATAAAGTTTCTGTTGAAACTTTTTTTACAGTGCTGTGTTTAAATTGTTACAGAGATAACAACTGAACAGCTGAGCGAATAAATGATGTCAAACCGATATCTGATGTTTCAACGTGTCATTTTCTATCTCTAATTCTTACATGTTTAGAAGCCCTCAGAGCAGCTTTAGCACATATTATCCAAACCTACATAACAGACAACACAGTCTCACGGCATTTCGTGTTATAGTCACAAAATTAATCTATTGATTCGTGCCTGCACCAAATAATAACAAATTAGAAAGAAAAAAAGATGACAAAAAATACAGATTCCATGTATTCTGAGGCTCTGAGCCCCATTTCTTTTCCTCGCGGACGGCAAGAAAACTCCGACATACAATTTAAAATAAAAGGGTTAGGGTAAGATATTGAGTAAGAAAATGTTTTTATGAACCACACTGCTTCTGATCTTCCAAGACCCGACCGGACAAAAAGACGTGTTGCAGGCACGAAACATACTACCAATCAGAGGTCGCGTTAACCGAATATTTTCCGTCAATGACGGAATTTTTCCAAGAATGACGGAAAAATCTGAAAGCAGTCCGTGATTTTGACAGATTAGAACACAACTCGGAACAGCGCCAAAATGTCCACCAGCGGCCCACATTATATTACATCCTTAGTGGCCAGGTAGACTGAGGGCGATCTACTGTACTCTACTGTAACTATTATTTAGTAATTCACACCCCTGTCCAGTTGGTGGCGAGTGTGTGCATATTAAGTAGCTATTGTCTAGTCTTGTTTTTGACCTCGTTGATTACCTCGTTGTTTAACCGGCTTTAGCAATCGCAAAATGTCACGGCAGCTGAGTGTCCGAAGCTTTTTTAATAAGCCCAGTAATTGTGATGGTGTGGATAAACGAGGTGAAAAAAGAGGGATTGATGCAGTGGAGGATGAAGGACAAGCCAGTAAGACTACAACTGACAACGTTCAGCCTGCAGCAGAGGGACAAGCGAGTGGCAAGGAGTTGAAGCGGGAGTACCGGGTTCAGTGGGAGCAAGAGTTTAAGTGGCTGAGGAGGGAAGATGGCAAAAATGTTTTTTGCAATCTCCCTTGATGCGTTTGACTACGCACAAGCGGGCACCAGTTCCAGTTTAAATCCATGCGGCCCAGGAGGAAGGTCTGAGTTCAGGCTAGGCTACAGCAGGTCAATTGAGTTGTTCTTGTAAATGTTTTGTTCATATTTTAATTGTAATTGTCTCATTTCAAACAATGGCAATCATTCATATTCGTGTTGACATGAAAAGTAACCGCACGGTCGGTGTCTCTGTTCATCTTTTTTTTTCTCCATGTCCTTAAAAGTTCTGTATGAATCATTAAAAAAAAGGAATGAATGAACATGTGCTGCTTAGTACCCAAACATAAATATTAAATATGTCTCATCATTAAAACATGAAAAATAAAATGACGGGTAATAATGGATTATGACGGAAATTTTACGATCCTGTCCGTCAAAATGACGGACAACGAAAAAGTCTAACGCAACCACTGCTACCAATAGAAATACATTGCTTTTAAAATCGTTCTGTGTGACACGAAAAAGGGGAAGATCGTGTTGGTGAACACGAATCAATAGATTCAATTAATTACGTGACTATAACACGAAATGCCGTGAGACTGGGTTGTAAGAGATGATCATTTTTCATTATATTCGTATTCTTGTTACATTGTTTTAATACTAATCAGACATACAGTAGTTGGAGAAACAAAATATATCACCGGCTGCTGGACTTACAGGAATGCAATGTCCAGAAAATCAGTGCAATGAAAAGTCTTATTTTGGTAGTTTTTTCATTATCATCCTCACACAGAATGCAGGGGTGTGGTCATTTCTTAGCAGCTGGATTGATCTTGTGTGCAGTGAGCTCTGTCACTAAGATGTCATCTGTAAACGTGATAGTGCCTCACTTTGAGACTTCACTTTTTAAGACAGCTCGCTTAAATTTGTTTCTTTTACAATCACACTTTTTTGTTTTGTTTTTCAGGAATGAACTGTCCAATGTCAGCAACTGTTTTATGTTGTTGGTGGGTGAGAAACACTGCTCCTCTTTGACATGCACTCTTCCCTAGTTAAGCTCACACACACTATGTTATGAACATATAGGTTCACCTGCTGAATTAAAAACAGAAGAAATGAAGCAAGAAAGTGAAAACCATAAAGCAGATTCAGGCAGTAGAAGTATAGATTAGATTCACACTTAAAGTATGAGCCAACAGAACAGTACAGTTTACAGAGAAGAGATAACATCTGATTCTTTACAACAAACACTATATGATCTTTTTAGGTTTTAGTAACATTGTAATCCTGATAGTAATCCACAAATTGAATGAATGTAACAGTAATCTGATTACATATTTTTTTAATGTAACTATGGGAATGCAGTTCCTACTGATGGCGCTGAAAGAGATGGAGCTACCTGACAGACACCAGCCCCCCCTGGTGGAGCATGGATGTATAATAAGAACTGGATACAGCGTGGGAGGCGGGGCCTCGTTCATTCCCAACTTTTGAGAGAGCGAAACGTCGCAAAAGTATTCATATAATCATATAATCCGTTCTTATTGTGCATCCATGGGTAAAGGTAAAACTCATGTAGTACTGAACACGTCACATGAACGTGCCGGGCGGCGCGGTCCCATGGGTTAGATGTGCGCTCATAATGCAGAGGAAAATAACTCAGAATAACGTTATTAGCACATTTTACAACTTGAGACCGAATGTTTTTCATAAGGGCTATACAAATGTTCATACTGGGCAGTTTATTTAGTTTAAAAAAAATTATCCAACGATTTACAGACGTCTCTTTCCCAATGTTAGTCAATGGGAAGTGTAGTACCGCCGTTTGGCCACAACGAATATTTTCCTCAGAGTCCGGCGCACTTCCTGGGGGCTTGTGGTGGAGGGGTTGCAACATTTCGGTTCCTGCTTCATTGTATGATGAAATATCAAACAGCACTTGAAGGCAGCACAAGCATTTCCACACAATGGTGTTCAGATTCAGCTAGCAGTTCTTTAAAGGTCCCCTATCGTGCAAAATGCACTTTTTGATGTCTTTTATACATAAATATGTGTCCCCGGTGTGTCAGGGAACTCACAAAGTGCCAGAAAACAAAACCCTCTGTCTTTTCCTCCGTACCCTCATCTCTAAAAACGGGGGAACAACGGAGCTAATCCAGATTTGCTGCCGATATGACGTAATGTCTGAAATTTGGGCTGGCACGGCCCTATCAGAAACGTTGCTATCTGAAACAATGCGCAACGTGTTTTGGAAGTAATATGGTCTTTGTTTACATTAGCAAGCATCGCTAACAGTCAGAGCTAACCTGTACTGGAGAGAGCATGTGTAAAGAAGCCGGATCTAAAAGGAACTCACCTTGTGGTAAACCCGCAAGGGAGAAAGAGTTTGAGCTCCATACTGTTTCAGAAATAATCCTTGATGTGGTTTGGAACATGATATGGCGTTTAATCACGGCAGCGTTCCAGACCCAGAATCAGCGTTTCTCTAACAGGGCTGAAATAGAGGGCTATGAGGCATGGCTAGAATGGGTGATTGAGCAAAACACTTCAGAGACATGTTTTTTATATATATCTGAGACCTATAATATATTCATAGAAATTGTATAATAGGAGACCTTTAACCCTTGTATGGTGTTCGGGTCTGTGGGACCCGTTTTCATTATTTAGCTAAAGAAAAATGATATGATAAATTATTTTCAAACTCACACTCAATGGCCTTGGCTCATTTTCTGTGAAGAACATATATCAGAACACATTTCCAATGACCATCCACTGTACCCCCCCCCCCCCCTACACATTTATATTACATACAGGGTGTTCGGGCTAACAAAAGTGTGGGAATTGTAGGTCCTGTGCACTTGTCTGGGCCTGTCAGGTCGATGGGGCTTATTGTCTTATGTTCCTGTCTGTGTGTGTGTTTGTGTGTGTGTCTGTGTGTGTCTGTGTGCGTGGCGTGCGTGCGTGTGACTGTGTGTGTGTGACTGTGTGTGACTTTTGTGTTTCTGCCCCTGCCATTCCCGCACAAGGTTGCAACATTGTTGATAAATTGAAGCACGGACACCTGAAGTTACCTACTGTAACTCCAGCTTCTATGAGTATTGGCGTAGCCCTCTAAGGCTATCGCTATTGGGTAATCCCCTGCGCGCCCGCGCAGCACTGAAACACTTGTAGTCCACGCCCACCCGCAAGGTGGGCCCCACCCTCGGGCTCCCTTCCGGTATAAATAGGAAGGAGGCCCGACAATCTGCTCCCACACAAAAAAACTTTTCTTCAGCTATTCGTGGAGCCAGTGGGGCCCAGAACTTAGAGGGCTACGCCAATACTCATAGAAGCTGGAGTTACAGTAGGTAACTTCAGTTCTATTTCGTATATGGCTTCGCCCTCTAAGGGTATCGCTATTGGGTTAAGGGCGAAGCAAGATGTAGTCTGCGCCCCACTGGGTCCCCCCGGTACTGGAAGCACAGACACACCTGCTCAGATAATAACCCATGCCTATTGCGCCATGCGAATGGCGCATCACAGTCCCTGGAATATAGCATAACATGAATATTTACCATGAGGGGACGCAGGCTGGGAACAATACATACCCGCCGCTGTGATAAGTAGAGACGAAGGTCACACTTTGCCCAGCGACAAAAAGAGGGGGAACACGGGCAGCTCTCTGCGTGCAGACAGGAGAGCGCACAGCTGGATCCCTGACATCACTCACTCTGACAAGACACTCCGTACAAAATGTGTCAGAGGAAACAAGGAAACATCCCTCTCATAAGAGGGGAAAAGGGCCGCTCTTCGTGTGCCGAGAGGCAGGAGAGAGGCGCACAGCTGGATCCCTGACGTCACTCACTCTGACAGGACACTCAGCACAGGGTGTGTCAGAGAGGAATGGGAGACATCCCTCAAATAAATTGAATAAATGAACAGGGGGAAGACCAAGATGCAGCAGTGCAAATGTCTTCCACTGACATTCCTCCGTGCAAAGCCGTGGAGGAGGAAATTCCTCTGGTGGAGTGCGCACTGATGTTCTCCGGGGGATCCGCCCCAGAGGAGACATATGCCTGTGACACAGCCTCACACAGCCAGTGTGACAGCCGTTGTGCAGACAGAGGCTGCCCGATCGAGCGCTCTCTGTAATGCACAAACAGGCGCTGAGAACGGCGCAAGGCAGCCGTGCGCGCCACATAGCAGGCCAGCGCGCGCACCGGACAGAGGAGATGAGACGTGGCTTCTTCCTCCGACTTGTGAGGAGGGGGAAAGAAGCCATCCAGGGTGATCACTCTTGACTTAAAAGAGCTTGTGATGACCTTTGGCATAAAAGCCGGGTTAGGGCGTAAAACAGCTGAACTGCCACTCCTTGGATCCGGAGGCATGACGGAGCCACAGAGAGAGCAGACAAATCACTCACCCTTTTCGCTGATGTTAGAGCCAAAAGTAGTACTACTTTGGCTGATAACAGTTTAAGGGGAACCTGAGCTAACGGTTCAAATGGGGCTTTGCTTAGTGCGCGTAACACTAAAGCCAAATCCCACTGAGGCGCCAGTGCGCGTGACACAGGTCTGAGTCTCCGTACTCCTCGCAGAAAACGTTTCGTCAGGGGGTGACTAAACACCGTCCCGACCCCGAAACCTACGTGACAAGATGATATGGCAGCGGCATATACCTTGATTGTGTTGAAGGCCAAATTCCTGTCCAGCAACAGCTGGAGGAATGACAGCACGTGAGGCAGGGGGCACGTAATGGGGTCCAGGCTTTTCGCCACACACCAACGCTGGAAAGCTGTCCACTTGGCTGTGTATAGGACGCTCTGGTAGACGCTGCCCTGGCTCCCTAAATGGTACGTACAACATCTTGAGAGAGGCCCAGCCCCTCTAAATGTTCACGTTCAGGGGCCACATTATTGCCTTGTTGAAAACTGACCGATCGAGGATGGGTCACACTCCCCCTGTCTTTTTCGGGATAAGAAAATAGCGGGAGTAATACCCCTGATTTTCTTCCCCTTGAGGAACCCTGGAAATAGTCTCTTTCAACAGGAGTTCCCGCAGCTCTGACTGGAGCGCAAGACACTGTTCCTGGGATGACAGGAGTGTTTCCTGTATCCCCTTGAACTGTGGGGGGGAGAGGCGAACTGCAGGGTGCACCCTCTGCTGATCAGCCTGCTCATCCGTCTGTCCATCAGACACAC
This sequence comes from Dissostichus eleginoides, assembly GCA_031216635.1. Taxonomy (NCBI): domain Eukaryota; kingdom Metazoa; phylum Chordata; class Actinopteri; order Perciformes; family Nototheniidae; genus Dissostichus; species Dissostichus eleginoides. The sequence continues at coordinate 35,894,286 of CM062269.1, read as the reverse complement.
GCGCTGCCACTCTGAGAAACACTCTGAGAGCGGGCGCACATGCTCGAGATGTGTTGTGGTCGTCATGGCGACGAGCCACGTCAGAGCCCTCGCCGCCGCTGCCCGTGAGGCAACCCAAGGTGGGCTAGAGCGAAAGGGCTGTGAGGGAGCCTCCACACGCTGCGTTTCACTCCGGCTCTCATCATGAGGTGTGTACACACTCAGGGGATGAGTGGAGGTGTGTGCAGTGACGTCCACATGAGGCGTCATAACTGCTCTCATGGGCTTATTATGACCGTGTGTAGGAGGCGTATCTCGGACAGAGGAATGCCGCGAGCTCTGCGGTTTATTAACCGATAGGTTAAAACCAGCAGACTTCTGCAGCGAGCCCTGCTGCCTACTAATCAACAGATTGGTGGCAGCTGGCTTAGTTAGCGAACTCTGCAGTTTTTCAGAAGCTGCGCTGAGCGTACTCCGCCCTGGCGATTGATGTAGGCTGCCGCGGCTTTGTTGTCTGTGCGAATCAACACATGCTGATTCCGCAGCAACGGGGCAAAATGCTGGATTACTCTCCGTACGGAGAGCAATTCCAGCACGTTTATGTGGAGGGACATGTGAGCCGGCCACTGTCCCCCCACTGCCTGCGACATACACGTTCCTCCCCACCCTGAGAGAGATGCGTCTGTGAACACCGAGATGTGTGACGTAACTCTGCCCAGGGGCACACCCGCTGACAGCACGTGGGGACTTTTCCAATAGGTTAAGTCTGAACCCACGGAAGGAGGGATGGCCACCATGCGCCTCTTCTGTCGCACGGGGTCGATGCGCAGGCGAATAAACCACCTCTGGAGTATCCTCATGTGAAGGAGACCCAGGGGGATCACCACGTGACCAGCTGCCATCATGCCCAGCAGCTGCATCACGGAGAGGGCTGTCACCACGCTGCGAGGTGTGACGCGTCGGAGAAGAGCTGTCAGTGCCTCCACTCTCTGCTGTGAGAGTCGCGCTCTCATGCGGGCTGAGTTCAATTCCACACCCAGGTAAACAATACTCTGGGAGGGAAGAGGGCGGCTCTTCTTCCAGTTTATTATGAAACCCAGCTTTGACAGATGTGAAACGAGCTGTACCGTCTGTAAAGCAACTTCCTCCCTGGAGCGAGCCAGCAACAGCAGGTCGTCCAGGTAAAATAGTACTCTCCTCCCTCCTCTGTGTAGCGGCTGCAGCGCCGTCTCTACCCACTTTGAAAAGGTGCGAGGAGCCAGGGAATAACCGAACGGCAGACGGTTGTACTGGTACGATATTCCCTGGAATGAGAAACGCAGGAATTTCCTGTGTTTCGGGATGATGGGTACGTGGAAGTAAGCATCCTTCAGGTCTATAGAGGTGAACCAGTCCCCTGGTGAACACACTCCAGCACCTGTTTGATCGTCAGCATGTGAAAAGGCCTTTTCATTATTGCCTTGTTGAAAACTGACCGATCGAGGATGGGTCTCACTCCCCCTGTCTTTTTCGGGATAAGAAAATAGCGGGAGTAATACCCCTGATTTTCTTCCCCTTGAGGAACCCTGGAAATAGCCTCTTTCAACAGGAGTTCCCGCAGCTCTGACTGGAGCGCAAGACACTGTTCCTGGGATGACAGGAGTGTTTCCTGTATCCCCTTGAACTGTGGGGGGGAGAGGCGAACTGCAGGGTGCACCCTCTGCTGATCAGCCTGTTCATCCGTCTGTCCATCAGACACACGCGCTGCCACTCTGAGAAACACTCTGAGAGCGGGCGCACATGCTCGAGATGTGTTGTGGTCGTCATGGCGACGAGCCACGTCAGAGCCCTCGCCGCCGCTGCCCGTGAGGCAACCCAAGGTGGGCCTGGAGCGAAAGGGCTGTGAGGGAGCCTCCACACGCTGCGTTTCACTCCGGCTCTCATCATGAGGTGTGTACACACTCAGGGGATGAGTGGAGGTGTGTGCAGTGACGTCCACATGAGGCGTCATAACTGCTCTCATGGGCTTATTATGACCGTGTGTAGGAGGCGTATCTCGGACAGAGGAATGCCGCGAGCTCTGCGGTTTATTAACCGATAGGTTAAAACCAGCAGACTTCTGCAGCGAGCCCTGCTGCCTACTAATCAACAGATTGGTGGCAGCTGGCTTAGTTAGCGAACTCTGCAGTTTATTAACCGATAGATTAAAAACTGCAGGTTTTTTCAACGAGCCCTGCTGGCTACTAACCGATAGGTTATAGGCAGCTGGTAGAGTGGGGGATATGTGAGAAACACTTGATACTGATGCCTCAGACAACAAGTTGGAAAATGAACCCATTTCATTTATCTCACAACCCCCCCCAACACGTCAGAAGCGGCTTTGCTTCCTCGGAGGCTCTCGCGGAGCAGACCAGGAGCAGGAGTGCCTCACTCCCCGTTGACTCACCGCCGGAAGACCCCTCTGTCTCTGGGGTGGCGGGGGAGCGGAGACGCGGGGCGGAGCCCCTGCCGCCGCCGACGGGCGAGCCTGACGCCGCGGCTGCGGTTGCTGTGTGCGTCTCTCCGCCTGCCGCTGTGGCCGGGTTGGACGCTGCGGCTGCTGCGGCTGCTGCGGGCGTTGGTGCCGCTGTGGCCGCCCCGCAGGCTGGAGCCAGCTAACGTCCTGGCGGATGTCGTCCGCCTGTTCTGCAGCCGCCTTCATGGACTCCACCATGGCGTGGAACTGGGGTCCGAACAGCCCGTCCGGGCTGATTGGAGCGCCCAGTAGCACCTTCCTGGCCGTCTCCGTAACAGACGCCTGTTGCAGCCAGAGGTGGCGCTGAATCTGCGTCACCCACGCGGCGATCCTTGCCTGGGAGACAGCAACGGACGCGCACAGTGTGAGCGCCGTGCTGGCCGCCTTGCTGATCTCCCGCGGCCAAGGTGGTGGACCGCTCCACCAGCGTCACCACCGAGTTGGAGAGCAGCGCGATGTTGTTCGCCGCCGCCGACACCTGAAAGGCACACTGGTGCACCCGGTCGGCCTGGCGGGCGACATACTTACCTCCTGATGGCGGGAAAGCGTGGCCAGATCGGATCACTCCTGACCGTCTGCACCCCCTGAGCTAGGGGAACGGGGAGACCTCTGCAGGCGGCCGCCTTGCATATGATCTCCGGCAGTTCCCCCAGGATGCCACCTATCGCCGGCAGCGTGATGACGGAGAAGGGGGCCGCGTGCTCGGCCGTCAAGCCGGCACCCTGCTCCGACTCTGTCTCCCCCGTCCGGGGGAGAAGAGGGAGGGGAGAACCGCACGGTGAACCGTGGAGGGAGGTGGGGTAGGAGTCGTCCGACTCCTGCCCGGCACTCGGCTCCAGGGACATGAGGCTGCCGCCCACAGGCTCGAAAGCCTGGACGAGCCAATTGTCCTCCTCGGCCGCAGCAGCGAGAGCGTCCGCTCTGCGCTTCCTGTCGTCCGAGGGGAGACGGGCACAGTGGGTGCATGCGACCTGCTGGCTGAGAGCCTCGTACGCGTGCTCTGACCCCAGGCAGGATTCGCATGACGTGTGCTGGTCGTAGCTCATGATATACCAAAGCCACATGAGGGACAATCTCTCACACAGTTGGTACTCATGTTTGCTAATCGAAGTGTCTCTTGTGCTTCAGTATTTTACGGGGTGCTGAAGAAAAAGAGGGAGCAGATTGTCGGGCCTCCTTCCTATTTATACCGGAAGGGAGCCCGAGGGTGGGGCCCACCTTGCGGGTGGGCGTGGACTACAAGTGTTTCAGTGCTCCGCGGGTGCGCAGGCCATATACGAAATAGAACTGTCTGCTCTCACATTCCCGCATTATGTTTTGCGGGAACCAATCTTTATTTTTTTCACACTCTATCCAAGCTGCAAATTTGGGGCGAGACACAATAAATAAAGCTTTGCCAGTTTGGGTCCTTATCACAACTGATCAAGATGGCCAAAAGATTCTCTGCTCAGAGGGCCTTGCAAATGATTCTGGAGGAGAGAGAACCATTTGATGATGATGTACAGGAAGAGGAAGAGGTTTCGGAATGTGATGTTCACATTTCTGAGAATTCTGAGTCTGACAGTGACTTTGAAGAAGAGGATGAGATTGAGCATCAGCTAGTTACAAAGAAAAGACGAGCCACAGGACCAGCCGGTCAGCGGGCAAAAAAACAAGTAGCACTTTAATTCATTAATATGATCTAACAAATGTAAAAGGGCAAATATGAACCATATATGGTTTCTATTGCTTGTAATTGAGATGAAGTAAACATCTGTTGAGTATTTGAACATAAAATAGTTTGATTGTGTTGAATTGAAACCCAAAAAGGCAGCGGGTCCACCAGAACCACGAACACTGGCTGAGTAACATATATATTCAAGTTAGACGTAGTGCCTGAATTTTCTTTTTGATTTTCATTTAGGCTACTGTCATTCTTTTTATTAAATTCTCATTCTTTTTGTTTTTTATTGCAATAGATGGACCCGATTTATTAAAAAATAATACTGTGTTTTACTTTAGTTGAAGTTTTTAACTAAAACAGCAGTTGTAAACTATAGTATTCTGTAGGCCTTGCCTTAAGATGATACATTGTCCTGTTGTCTTATGAAACATCTTATTTTCTCCTTTATTGATTTGCTTAGCATTTGATAGAGGTATCCTAAAGTAACGGAAAGTAATCAGATTACATTACTTTTATATTGTGATACTTAGATAACATTACTGATAACATTGTTTTACATCAAACTGGTAATTGATAACCCCATTATTTGATGGTTAATGGAAAAAGTCATATTGTTGTCATTATTCAACACTCAGATTTGTATGATTATGTTTATGATAATGCAGAGAACTAGACAAGGTGGAAAGTATCTGACTGAATGTACTTGTATCTCAATGTCTAATGGCTTCTTGTATTCCAAAGGTAGGAGCCAGCAGGTGAGAGTCAAACTCAGGAGAAACTGAACCTGTTTTTGTGAATTGAAAAGGAAATCCTTCGATAGTCTGGAGGAGTTTTGCTCCTCTGTCTAGTCATGGACTGTATGCATTTGTACTGTTGTAATATATTCATCCATTAAAGTTTACCAGACTAGACATGTCAAATTTGTTTGAAGAGTGCTATTTAATTGTGTGAATGTATATACACATGTGTATATATTTGCATTCTTGTGATGGTGAGAAACTGCATTTTGGTCTCCCGGTTTGAAACACTCAGAGAAATGTACGATAAAGTTGACTGACTTGAAAGCCAAAAAGGAACATCCAGTGGACGAGCAGACAGACAGTGAGGCCAAATGGTTAGCCATCTTTATTATGAAACAATATTGGGAGCAGATCAAACAGCTGTTACATGGTGGTGTTTGGGCCACTGCAGTCCCTTCCCGTGTCCCGACACCCCCTCCCCGGCAGCCAGCCCTCTCCCAGCTGCCTCCAAGGTGCCCGATACTAGGACCACCTCCAGGAGCTGAGCTTCATTCCAGCCGAGTGCATCCTCCTCCAGCTCCTCCACCCCCCCCTCAGACAAGTGATGTCCTTCACAGCAGGGCAGCTGACTGTATGTTGGTTGCCGTGTGGAAAAGGTGACAGGGGGTTATATTGGGGGAAATATGTGAGAAGGATTCAAATTAACAACCTTCCCACGTTACCAATTTTAAATATCATGTGCCAATCAAAACAATTTAGAGGGGAGAAAGAATGATGAATATGGGAAAGAAAAGAACAATAGCCATGGGTCTGGCTGTTAAGCGTTTTAACGGCATGGTGCCTCTCTCCTGTGTTTCCTGTCCAATGTGGGGATAGATAACTGCATGTTTGGAAACCAATGATGTTTCTTCAACACACAGGTATCTTCTGTAGCACTTTCAGCTATAACAGATCAATGAATGTATGGCCTGCCACTGTTTGTTGGGGGTGGTGAGGGATTGTCCCGTAGAGTACAGTGCAAGTCTAGAAGCAGTGGAGGTGAGTAAGGGAACACTGAACGTCCTAGCTACAGCTTCTCTTCTGTCTGTCACCTTTGTGTTTTAAGCCTAAAATATTATCAAGGGTGGGGCAAAAGAAAAAGAGGACAAGTAATCAACCTGTTTTACCAAAAATAAGATACTTCAGAAAAATCACGTCTAAGCGATCATCTACTTAACACAGGAGTTGTTTATATAGAGGAAAAATTAACAAATGACTCCGTATCGCCATCTAACTCTTCATCTGAACTTCATGTTCCCTTAGCTATTTTTTCCCATTAAGAAAAGAGTAAAAAGTTAGAAATGGTCTGGAGAGTTATGGCCGAGCAGGAGGAGGACGAGGAGGGAGGGGAGGAAGCTGTCTGATCCACAGAGAGTCCTGGATGGGGGGGGGGACGGTGAGGCTGCCACTGCTGGGCTTCAGCTGGGCGGCTCCTGGACTGCAGGGAGGACCGGTGAGGGAGGGGGGGGTGGGAGCGAGGGAGGGGGGAGGTGAGGGGGAGAGAGCAGGGAGGTGAGAGGAAGATCTGTGTTTGGTTGGGCAGGTGAGATAGGAGGAGGGGGGGAGAAAGAGGAGACAGAGAGAGGGCTACACGCTCGTCAGGTCATCAGTCCATTGGCCGCTTTTCTCCGTGTTTCTTTGTAAACTCTTCAGCGTTCTTCAAGAATTTTTTTCGGTCCTTTGAGTATTCTTCTGCTAGGTCCGCCCTTAGAGGATGCTCCGGCTGGGGGTCGTTCACCAGCGCGATGAGGGACTGAATCACTGAAAGACACAGCCCAGGACAGCAGCTTAGAGTCGTACAGTGCTATGCCCTCAGTGTTTCATTATTGTAATGAACACCGATCTGTATGTGCCCTTTTATAATGTGTTGGAAGATTTGTTCAATAAAGTTTCAAAAATAAACGTGCAGTGCTTCTCCCAACAACACTACGGTCCAGTGGTACTGTACTTAAGTACAATTTTGAGGTACTTGTACTTTACTTCAGTATTTACATTGTTTTGCTAATGTGTACTTTTACTCCACTACATGTATTTATTACCTTTAGTTACTTTACAGATGTGGATGAATGATGTGAAATATAATCAAGTCTTAAATCAGACTTTAGTTCCACCTGGAGTAAATTCACAAGCTACCCGTTTACCTGTTGTATCTCAAATTGTACGACGACATTTTGTCTATTCAAGCGTATTTTTATATTAAAAAATGAAATAAATGTTTTAGTTTCCCTGCGAACAGGGGGAATACAAAACATCGGTGTACTGCACACAAAATCTCAGTCGGTACTTCCCTACAACATTTTTTTTTTTTTTAAATCAAGGGAGTAACTCTGCCAAGCGCCAACGCTTTGAAAATGATAATGTCAGAGCATTGAGTGTAGACCTTATCGGGAGCTTTTGTCTTGGAACTTCCTGTCATTTCATGTCACTTCTCAACTTCCGGTCACAATTCCAAACTGAAGGTGGAGGGTGTAAAAAAAAAAAAGCAGCAAGATATGGGACAAACTCCTTTCGGACTTTTGTAACTGTAATTTAGAATAAGCATTTTTTTCAAACAAAAAAAATATATATTTATAATAATACTCAATCTTTAGTGGAGTTTGTTTTTTGTAAGCATCTTCTCATTTTTAAATCCCAGATTTAAATGTTTAATGTAAATATTTTTAAAAAACGTTACAATCACTAACGTCAACATTTGCTTAAGACTAGACACAGGATATGAGTAAAAAAGAAGAAGAAATGTAACCTTCAAGTTTTTTTCATCTGTATGAAAATGTAAAATGTCTTTCTTGTTTAGTGCTGTAACACCGTAAATGTTCCTGCTGCTGGCCAATAAAGGATTTCTCATTCTGATTGATTGCCAGACTTAGAAACCAATCATTAAAATCGAAGTTTAAAACTTCTTATTTACTTTTGGATATTAAGCTTTAACGTTAAGACGTTGGGCTCAAGCCTCCAGTACACTTTATTTTTCTTTCTAATCTTACATCATCAATCAATATGGTGATGTCAGTAATATTATTCATTTAATGGACATATTACATTTGTTTCAAGTGAGATATAATTTACATGTGACAAAACAACTCTTGATGCTCTAGAAATAACATTTAGTTTTATTGAACTTGAAAATGAATTATTATCCTGTTCTGCATTAACTATTTTTTCAAATAATTTATTATGAAAAACGTAAAAATATAAGAATATTGATAAAGAATTAGGTGTATGACCACAGTATTAGTATGGGGAAAACCCCAATGTTACCCATTGGCAGATCATAGTCCTTTAAATATATATGATAATACTATAAAAGACATGTGTCTGCCAGTGATGACATCACTCTAAAGTCTGACTTGCTCCTATCAGTCTCTCCATAATAAACTGATTTCATATGAATGAAACGAAAACAAGAACGATTGTGTTCCGTTTCTGTTCATTTGACTTCATACAGTAATGTACTGAAGGTGTTTTGTTTGAGTATTGGCACTAAACCAGGCAGCGTAATCATGATAAAGATTTAAGACAAACGGTGATTAAGTAGCGTCAGTTCACATGCAGTGCTCCTCTGTACACCCACCTTGGTCAGTTTTGGTGGCAGGCTTCCAGTTCTCTGCACTGATCACAGGCAAGCACACCTGGCCCTTCTCATCAATGTTGGGGTGGTAGATCTTTGTCTTGAATGTGATCTTGGGAGGCTTGAAAGGGTACTCGGTGGGGAAAATGATTTCGATTCTGAACGCACCTTTGTCATAAGGAGGGTTGTCCTGTAAGGGAACAGAAGAGGTCAGTGAGAGGAAGTGTGGGCCAGCAGATGGCAGAGCAGTCATTAAGAAGGGGCTAGGGTAAAGAAAGATAAGATATATACTTTATTAATCCCAAATTGGGATCTTTTTTTAAAATAAACAAACATGAATATCTCAAAAAATAAAATAAAACGGAACTAAAAGGTAAATATACTTACAGGAACAATGAGCCCTTGCCATGACAATAGGTTTGATTCCTCAACTTGAATGTTTCGGAAGTTTTTCATTCCAGACCTGCGAATCTCTTCAAGTTCCTGAGAAAACAAGCAAACAATAAATATTAGAGGTGAGTTTTGAAATGTCAAATTCTGTACCTGGGGATTAAATATGAATTGCTTTGTTATCTCTGAAGGTCTTACCATACTTAATGCATTATTTTAGTGACAGCAAACGTATATAAACATTAAAAATGTTGCATAAGAGAAGGAGGCAGTGGGAAGTGTAGGCTGTTCTTGTCCACTTCCTCAAGAGTTCTGTGGTTCAATAACTGATAGTGCTACCTGCAGCTGGACTTGCAAGCATTTTGCTCACAGGGAAAAAGCCCAAGAGTGATGCCATAGTTTTTGCTGCACTAGTGACTTTTACTGGCTGGTGAGGCTGCATGCAGAATGGGGAATGGAACTGATGAGATTGTATTATCGTGAGTCCGCCTTAAAATCTGCCTCATGTCACAGCGGAGGCACTGATCAGAAAGTGGACATTAAAGAAGAAAAATCCTAAATGAAATTTTCTCTAAATATGGTGTCATTCATGTCAGATGATTGATTATGACAAACTGATTCTTAATAAAGAGAACGTTTTTTTATTTCTCTGTTAAATTGTGTCCATATTCATTTAAAAAAAAAAAAAATGCAAAAGCTACAACAAACACACCAACACTATACTTCACCTATCTAGATGTTGTAGTTAGTTAACTTTATATCATATGTATTGGTTCACATTTAATTTAGTTGATTGCAGTGCTATTTTATTATAAGTGTAGTGTGCTGAGACGCCCGTGACTGGCTAATACTTTCTACTCGTCCTCCCTATCTCATAAAGACACCGGTGCTGAGTGGGACTATTAAGGGGCTTTTGTGAGAATCTTAAAATATGGTGAGAAGTATGAAGGGGGGGTTAACACAGTATGTTGTCTAACATACAGGTCTTCATATTTCATATAGAACAAAGATACGCCTTGTAGGCCTTGAGCATGATCGTCAATCACTGTCGTCTACTTAGCCGGGTCTGACAGATCCTGCTGAATCCACATCTTTTTTGAATCAATTTAGTTTTGTTACTACGTTAAGATCTTAGCAAAAGGTTAATTTTGACCTGCTGTATAATGATGTGAAATACGATAAAGCCTCTGTCTGTTTTGGGCCTATTTCCTTGTTCTGTTCTGCCAGCTAGCTTTAAGGCTCCATGTTGTTGTGTGTAGCTCCTGTACAGCCTCGTTACCTCATTGTCTGGGTACCGGGAGATCATATCCTTACAAAGAACTACCACCTGGTGCTTGCATATAACAGCAATGAAAAAATGGGAGCTGTGAATTTACTTTAAATTAATCCCCGCCAATCCAAACCCGGCTAACTTGAGTGTAGCTAAAACTCGCTTGCTAGCTAGCGTTAGCTGAAACGTAGCTCAGATCTGAGGCTAGCACGTTAGCTGATTAGCAAGCGCCTTATGCCGAGCAAATCCACTCACGCTCTCTGTCGGCCACATCTAAACTCAATTCGCGGTCACACAACAACAGCTACATGGAAGCTATAGATAGGTATTAAACAGAACATGTGTCCCGTGTTTGTCTTCAGAAGGCTGACTATCGAATCTCTGGCCTAATTTTGCCGGTGCTTTGCTGCTAGGCGATATGATTTGGTCGGCTAACGGCATCACGGTGGACAGTAGTGACCTCTCGTTTATATTAAGTTAACAGTTAAAAATAGCCTCTTAATGTTTCTTCATACAACATGATCTCATATTCGTTAAGATGAATAACGAATGAGTACACTGGACTAAAATGCGTTTTTACAGATAATAAATAATATGAAAAGAACGGATCGGGAGATTTACCTTGGCCAGCCTCCTGCTCGCCGCCATCTTGATACTACTGTGTGTTCCCAGAATTCACAGCGCGGCGAATATGGGGCTGGAGCTCCGGCTGAGCATCAGCCATCCGGTTAACTAATGGCTGCAATTCCACATCCATAATATATCATGAATGTGTATAAGTCATCTATAAGATAAGATCAGATTATTACAGGCTGAACAGAAGCCCTTAAGTTTATCTATATGTTTGGGCTACATGCGTGGGTTAACTACAGATTTAGGACAGCCATCAATTAACTACAAACTTAATATCAGCCATCAGTTAACCCCATGGTTAACCCCAGTTGAGAAGAAAACCTTAACCTTAAAGTTACAGGACGACTTTTTTTATTTTGTTTAGGATTTTAGAATATTGTCAAAGATGTAATATAAAATATGTGCAACAGGCAGCTGTGATAACGTTTAGCTAATTAGGAATTTGCTCTATTTTTTACGATGTTACATGTAGCATCGAAGTGTTACCCATACCTATTCTACCATGGCATGTGTTCATAGTGATAAAATCCTATAGCCCACCATTATCGTTACCCATGGCTAGATGTCTTATCGCTGGGTATTTCCAGACTGTTACTTCAATTTCTCACTCTTGTGAACTGAGGCTTAAAAAGTAAGCTACTTTTTTTTTTTTTTTACCTTTATTTATCCAGGTGTATCCCATTGAGATCATTGATCTCTTTTTCAAGGGAGACCTGCTCAAGTAGGTTCCACATGAAACATAAAAACATAAAACAACAGAACAACAAAAAGGACATCATACAGCATCAACTTGAGTATCAATACATTCATAAATAAGTACAGAAATAAATTATTAAATATTTATAGTCAACACATTTTAAATTAAATGTGATAATCTATTATGTCAAAACTTGCAGTATTGGTTATTTGGGTAAACCAGGCAGAAACTAATCTGCTTGTCTAAACTACAGTTTATTATTTAAATTTCAGTTTTTAGTAGGCTATTCAGCTTTGACCCATCACAAGTAGTATTGTGTTCATGTGTTTTTCAGGCCTCTGCCACAGAGGGTGCAGAAAGGGACATCAGAATCTAAGTCACCTGAATGCGAAAAAGCGGAATATACAAAAATTCAACCTCTGAAAATCAGACGTTTGCACAACAGGCGGACATCTTGTGACACATTGTGTTGTGAAGTTTCCTTATCAGAACTCCTGCAAGTTGTTTTGTTGTGGGTTTTTTTATTCTCATTGTTGAGGTTTTGGATGTACACGCTTATTGCAGGAATTGTACGTTTTGTGCAATGTAAAACCACCCAATGATGTATCCGTTTTGGAGAGCAGTGCAAAGCCTCTACCTTTTATACCATCTTTGTTGGTTGTGGCACTGGTGGATTTAGGATAGGTGTTCATTTCCCCCCAGTGAAAACAGACAATATTAAATGCACAAATAAAAACCTCTATATCTAAATATCATTCACAAATATATTCACCTCTGAAATTTTTGTGCAACAATGTTGTCCACAACGTTCAGTTTTGCCTCATCCATATTTGTATTTGAGGCAATGCCTTACATTGATGCTATGCTAGTCCGGCAGTGGCTTAGTCACTAGGAGCTTGGACTGGGACCTGTAGGGTCGCTGGTTCAAGTCCCCGACCAGACCTAAAATATGGAGTGTGGACTACTACTTGGAGAGGTCCCAGTTCACCTCCTGCCCTGCCGTGGTGCCCTTGAGCAAGGCACCGGACATCCCCCTTCCCCCCTCACTCCCATTGCTCCCTGGGCGCTGTACAATAGCTGCCCACTGCTCCTAGACTCCTGGTACTATGGGTTAAATGCAGAGAACAACTTTGTGTGCTGTGTGCTCTGCACGTGTGACCATTAAAGAGGGTTTCATCCCTCTCTATTCTATTCTATCTTCTGCTCTCTTCTACAACCAGAGATGTAATCTATCAAAATACCACAGAATAATTTGTATTGAATTCAGCTCGTTTTTGAAAGATAGGCCACAACTAATCATAAACATGACTGGCATGTTAGTAAAACACAGGAAAGATTTCAATCTTAAGAACATTTACTTTTGATACCTGAAAATGTCTCTAATACATGATCAGGCCTTATTTTGTTTGAATAAGGTTTTACCTGTAGTGGAGTTTTTCCACAAATTAGTATGAATGTACATTTCTGTAAGGCTGTTAAATCTGATGTAATTTCAAAGAAAAGCAGATGAAAATATATTGTTATGTTCTTTATGTATCATATATCTTAGCCTATAGTAGCCTATTTTATCAACAGATACAGAGGAGCAAATGTTGGCAATGAGAATCTTAAGTCTCTTTCCAGATTACAGACTAAACATGTAAAGATCACACAAGTAAAAAAAGAAAGAAACATTGACATTGTGTTATTGTTATTGTTGTTTTGTTATAAAGATTGTGCTAGTTATAATTCCTGTTTGGACAACAATGCATCATATTCTTTCAAATAAATCATCAAATGTTGTGTTTTGCAGATAATCCAAGGTGGTTATTTAATCTGTTTTGTCCTAAATAAGTAGGGCACTACTTATTTTCCTCAAAGAAAAGCTATCTTTTATGATTGTCATTTTTTACGTCTTTATATGTCTTCCCCTGATATCAACTTTTGTGGTATACAAAATGTATAATGTTCAAATGTTCTTGAATAAATAAAGGAAAAAAAACTGGACTGGAGCTCCACTGCTCCGGACTGGAGCTCCACTGCCCCGGACTGGAGCTCCGCTGCCCGCTGTGTTTCTAAACTGTGGCGTCAGGGCGTCACCTGGAAGTAGTCACTCTGGGCGGGATAACCGGAACAACAAGATGGCGGAGAGTGAAGAGTTTCGGGTAGGCTAAAAGAAAAACACTGATTGTTACTTTCGTCTGTCCACATTAAAACACGTTACAAAAACTTGAAAATAATATGATGTTATAAATATGGCGGTCGGAGCTGACGGGCTCAGAGGATAGGGCGTTACTTCGCAGAAATATGCACTTTTAAGAGCAGGTCGTTTGCGTTTAGGAAGTTAGCCTTAATGCTAAGAGACGCTAATAGGTCTCTTGTTATTTCACTTCAACTGAAACCCTTGCTGAATTTTATTTTTCACTGTGTCTGGTCGCGGTGTTGTTGTCTTTGTAAGTAGTTGTATAACGCTGTTAAGCAACATAATTGGTCATTAAAACCCTCCTGCACGAAGTCGATTACATGCAGCTATTATCGCGACGATACAACGGCTAGCAAAAAGTTAACGCTATGCTGTCTAAATATCTTAATTTTAACACCTTCATATAACCTTAGCCACACTGGTTTAAAGTCTTTAGGTTTTTTCTTTTATCGTTTTAACAACTTAATAGTTTCATTGTATTGTACTGTTAAGTCTAGATTATATTTTCTGATGCAAACAACTCTTTGCAAACACAAAGCTGAGTGAACAGCTGCTCCGCCGATAACTGATTGATTATTTGCTTGTTCGGTAATATAACGTGATTTAATTTGGTTAAAGGAGGCTGTGAAGTTGTTTTGCTTATTAACTACATGTATTAAACATCACTGTCTAATGTAGGTATTGTTCCTGTGATAATGAAAATACAAGTGATGCTGATAATCATTTAGCGGTGTGAGGCGGAGGAGGAGGGTTACTTGTTAAATCTCAAAAAATGTAATCATTTACCTAATCTGATAAAGATGTTGTTTTTTACTTAAGGGTAGGCCTATGTAACAATGTAACCTTAGAAAAGAAGAAGCCTGTAGACCCTGGAAGGGTTTAATAGGAAAATATAATAATGTGTGCACACAGATTTAATTGATGGTGTTAACAAATTACAAAATCTATTCTCTTACACTCTTGTTCATGTTAATTAATTGTCTTGAATTAATCATTTGTATATGAATTAACTGAACATGACTTAAAACCGTTTTTGAAATTAGAACATACAGTATTCCTAAGGGAAGTCACCGATAAAATGATGTATTAAAGTAAACAAACCTGATTCAACCCAGACTTATGATTATTTAATTAAAATATCAAAAGCCTGAAAACCAGATTTCCTCAAGATACAGGTTTTTCATAGAAAAGCATGCATACAATGTAATCAAGACTTGTATTGTGTGTTGTTTGGCCTTGATGTTGGCTTGTGTAGTGTCTTCTTGTTTAGATCTTTATCAGCAGTAGTGTTCAGCAGAGCAGGCTTCATCACTTGGTTTAACTATTTCTTCAGTTGTGTAACTTATAGAGGAATCAAGAGTGTCCCAGCTTCAGGTGTTTCTGGGCTTTATTTGGCACGATAAAAGAGGTTGAAAGTCAAAATGAACTTCGGCACTGTGTCCAGAATAAGTCAAGGATCAAAGACCCTTTGGCCCAATTCCAATCGTACTGCTTCCCACTCTGACGGAGTGGACTCCGTCTGTAGTCACACTCTCAGCTGAATGTCGCTCCTTCTTTAAGGCGGAGGGTGTCAATACAGCGACAAGCTTGGGGAATACTTCCTATCTCTGGCAGAAACGGGAACGGTTGTAACTTTTTCTAACTGTAGTTTCAAATCAGCCACTCACTGACTATTTTTAATAAAACTCCCAAAATCTTAAGGGGCGTTTAGTTTTTATTTTATTTGTCGATGTTCGCATGGAACTATGTGTACATAGCGTGTTTCATGAGGGACACAAACAGCGTTGCACCTGGTAAGGTAGGTTCAGCAACAGGTTTATCAGGACCTATGCTGTGTGTAGTGGTCGGCCGTGTAGGCATACTCTCACTGTTGCCCTGTGATGTAGGTAAACAGTCAAAACTGCCTTTTCTGTCAGCAGGAGTCCTTCCTGTAGCAGAGACCTCAGCGTGTTGACAGGAGAAACAGCCGCGTGGGACCACACCAACAGCAGCATGAACCTCCAGCAGCCGGCACCTCTCGTCCCCCCCGTCCACCCTGATGTGCAAATGAAGCCCCTCCCCTTCTATGATGTGCTGGACATCCTCATCAAGCCTTCGAGTCTAGGTGTGCCGTGGAGTTTTCTTTTCTTTTTGCTTTAAACTGTGAGACATGTAACCCTGGGTTCTGCCATCATGACTTGTGGCGGGTATTTTTGAATTGTCTCATATACTGATGCAAATGTATTATTCTAGAAGTTGTTAATAATATACCAACAAAACATTTTTCATGACAATACTTTCCTGAGTAGGTTTTACAAATTAAAACCATTTAAAGGTTTTGAATTGTGTAAATATAACCAGCTAGGGAATTGTTTATCACAGGATTATACCACATTCATGTCATATTTAAGCTTGAAGATTTTTTCCATCATACATTTGAAAAATGACGGCAAATGAGACATTATTTGCCCATGTTTTACCCATGCGTCCCTAATTCTGATACAGATGCTCCATGAAGGTGTAGTTAGTAGTATGAAGTACTTCACTTATTTTGGTAATATGTGCAAAACCTAAAGGACTAGAAAAAGTAGCATTATGTTTTTCATGAAAAAACATTCCTGAGTAGGCTATACAAACAAAAAAATCCTTTTAATATATTCAATTGTGTAAATACAACCAGCTGGGGAATAGCTTATCAAAAGATAATACCACTTTCATGTCAAATTGGTGCAATCATAATGATGAACTTTCATATCAACTTCCAAGACGTATTTGAAACTGGAACATTTTGTGATATATACGACTTGGCAATAAGTAGTCTAGTAGGGACTGAAAATAAAATATGGAACCTTGATATCAGAAGTAGACTTCCGTTATTTGGTCAATTAAAGGTGGGGTAGGTAAGTTTGAGAAACCGGCTCGAAATCCACTTTTTGTTATATTCCATGGAATGCTCTTAACATCCCGATAGCAATGAATATCTTAAAGGTGGGGTAGGTACGTTTGAGAAACCGGCTCGAGATCCACTTTTTTGTTATATTCCATGGAATGCTCTTAACATCCCGATAGCAATGAATATCTTAAGTGCTTTGACAAAAAATCCATACAAAAATGTCATCTGTGGAAGCCGTAGAACTGTAAAAAGCACGACCAATCATCTGAGCCGGCCCGGCTAAAATAACTGGATGGCCTACCTGCCTGTCAGCCTTCCATCTGTGCACAAACTTATCTCGTGCCCTCATTGGTCATGTGCGCGTCGTGTGTGTTGGAGGAGGGGCTCTGTAAGGAAGTGGCAGATTTTTTCCGGTTGTGTATTTTCAAATTCTAGCGCACTCGAGCTGGTTTCTCCAAAATGACCTACCCCCCTTTAAGAGTATTTTAATCCTTACATGACCAACATCCTATATGACTAACAAGACTTATACCTGACGAAGGCAGTGCCAGCTAACAGTAGGAAGGGTACAGTTTGTAATTGTTCCGTAGTAAGGCCTAACTGTTGACTGTGTTCCTTAAGTGCCTTTGTCCCTAGTACAGAACTTTAATTGAATTGTGAACACAATTAGCCTTTGTTGTGGCAGAGGGAAAGACTCATGAGAATAGAGATCACACTGAACCATCAGAAACAATTCAAACAAAGTTCAGAAGTTTTTTGAGATATTTCTCTCCAGCAAAGTGATCAGAAGTCGAAAATGCGCTCTGTGTGTTGGATTTCATTTGCTGATCCTGAAAACACTCGCTACAAAGGGCGGAAATCCTGCATCAAGTACCCCCAGGGGTCCACGTACCCCCGGTTTGGAACCGCTACTGTAGTTCATTGAGAGGCAGCACAAATGAAAACATTGAAGCAGATAGGAGGGGGCTACATGGCTGCAGCGTTTCAGTGCACTCTAAGGAGAGTACTTGAGTTCATGGTGTGGGGATTGTGCAGATGAGTTGGGATTACTGCAGTGATCCATCTGAAAAGGTACCAAAATGGTAACTTTTTCTTCTGTATGAAGGTCACTAATGATGCTAATGTGTGTGTTATTAGCCATGGTATTCACTCTAACTGTCAGTCACCATTTGTGTCTCCAGGAGCGAGTCCTGCACAGAGGTACCACCAAGAGAAATACTTCATCTTTGCCCTGACACCACAACAAAGTTCGTGAAGTGTGCATATCCAGGTAGGACTGTTTAATGAAAAGCGACTTGTGGTTTTAAAAAATAAATATGATTAGTTTGTTAAACCTTGTTTCTTTGCAGGGATTTTCTACCAGGGGGAAGACGAGACTATATGGTTCAGATTCAACTGAGGTGAGAACTGTCTCTGACATGTAGATAAAACATCTTCAAATACGTTGAATCTAAAGGAAAGAAAAAACAAATGAAAGTAATACACATTTATTTGAATGAAGGGAGCAAACCATTTATTAAATCTCTTTTAAAATCATATAATATTTTTATATTCATGTTTTAGAATACAGGACTTTCTGCCGATACATGCTGTTGTTAATTGCAGTAAACCCAAGTTTTGGGGGTTCTTTTAGACACAATGATACATTTGTTTCAAATGTAATTGTATAGAAATAAAGCACACTGCAGACAGAATACAGATCTACTTAAGTAAACAGAGACAATACAGACAACAACTGCATTCAATACATGTACATTTAGGTTCAACGCTATTGTGTATCAGTTATGAAACTAGGGTTAGGTATCAGCCATAAGCTGCCCTGCTCTGTAAAAAATGGCACCAGCTTTAACAAAAACACAACTGTCCACCTGTACTCCAAACCTTCCATTATAAACGTGTCATCACAGGTTTACTAAACACACTAAACATGTACTATGAGTAGGTAAGACACTTGTTCAAAAACACTACAATACACCAGTTTTGCATCATAGTTTGAACTCATGAGAAGTCTGCTTTTTTCCAGATATAGATTCTGTCTCTTAAATGTTTCGTTGTGTTTTCAGGTTTTGCTTATCAGAGACGAGTTGCCCTCAAGAGGACAACTACCCAAACAGTCTTTGTATAAAGGTCAATGGGAAACTTTTCCCTCTGCCAGTAAGTGCTTTCTTCTTCTCCAGAAGTCAATCCAACCAAGTCATCCCCATAAAGACGCTCACAAAGCATTTGATTCTCGCAGGGTTATGCACCACCACCAAAAAACGGTGTGGAACAGAAGAGACCGGGAAGACCTCTCAACATCACCTCTCTGGTCCGCCTCTCCTCCGCCGTACCCAATCAGATTTCAGTGACATGGGCACCTGAAATTGGAAAAGTGAGACTATGGAAATGATTTAAACACTTTATACTGTATTTTCCTGTGCTTGAGTTGGACATTTTGGGTCATTAACAGTGCATTAGATTACGTAAAGGTGTTTTTAATGTTTTACAGACGTACTCCATGTCTGTGTACCTGGTGAGGCAGCTGACATCCCCACTGCTCCTGCAGAGGCTGAGGATGAAGGGCATCAGAAACCCAGACCACTCCAGAGCACTGAGTGAGTGCACAGTGAAACCCTTCAGTGTGGCAGACTACATGTCATTCAGCAGCACTTTCTCACAACTTGTTGAAAGCCAGTCTGGAGTAGGCCCCTGGGGATGACTGAAGTGTATTTTCACTTTGGTTTTTGCATATTGTATATATATATATTTTTTTTTAATGAATCATTTTGTTTCCCATGCCCTCTGTGTTCCAGTTAAAGAGAAGCTGACAGCAGATCCAGACAGTGAGATTGCTACAACGAGCCTTCGAGTCTCACTCATGTGCCCGGTAAATGAAGCATCCATGTTCAATGTTTATGTGACTTTTAAATAGCAAGTATTTAATTATTCTGACCCTGAGACGCTAGTCAGGAACAAGAGTACCTTTAGTGAAATACTCATTCCACCAAGATGCACCACAGAGCGCCACAGGAAGTCCTTCCTGCCTGTGGCCATCAGACTCTTTACTCTGTCAGGGGCAAGCCCCCAGGAAGTGTGGCCGATGTTGGAGCCAATTTCCGTAGTGACCAAACAGCGGTAGTTGTGCCCATTGATCTGATCACAGAATAATCATGCATTACTTTCTGCCATAAGTTCTCATTTGAGATACCACTGGGGGGTGCCAAAGTCTGAAGAATTCAATATACATACCATGACCACATTTAAAAAGCACAAAGGCTGGAGAGCATCTTCCCCTAAAACCAATAAATGAGCACTCCCTTCAGAAGTCAAGTTATATTGGTTTTCATGACAGAATTATTAGATTCAATTAATTTTGCCATCATGTCCATTGTGTTAATGTTACGTAGACATTTCCACTTGTTACATTACATAAAGATAATGCCATGTAAGGAAAACTGCATGAATTGAACCAAGCATTTCCTAAAGGCATGTGTCCTGACTGACCTATGTGTTTGGTCCTCCAGCTGGGTAAGATGCGCCTGACGGTGCCGTGCCGGGCGGTGACCTGCTCCCACCTGCAGTGCTTTGACGCGGCCCTGTACCTGCAGATGAATGAGAAGAAACCCACCTGGATCTGTCCTGTGTGTGACAAGAAGGCTGCGTACGAGAGTCTCATCATCGACGGGTCAGTTCCCTTCATTGGACCACATCACACACCTGCTGCTTCTACATTCAGATTGTGATACAAAAGATAAAACAAGTTATTAAAGCTGGGCAGAACAATTCCTAATATCTCTACTTCACCATAAAATGGAAGAAATCGGCGTAATAACAATCTTTATTTGTATAGCTCCTTTCATACAAGAACTGCAGTTTAAAGTGCTTCACAGTAAACGGTTGACGTCTCTTAAAAAACTCACAGAAAATGGATATAACATAGAATACAGTTACCAGTCAATTACATAAAAACAAAAAATAGCATAGAAAAAACGTAAAAAAAAATGGATTAAAGGTCTGACAATAGAATTGTGCATTAAAAAGAGGATAGTGGAAATACAACACAAAATCAGATGACAGTTTAATATGTGTAAGAGTGCGTTGAGCAAGTGCAGCAGAGAGCAGGAGTTATCTTCCTAAAGGCTAAATTGTACAAATATGTTTACAATAAATAATTTCACTGAGCAGGCTAGTGTTTAAAATACAAGGTTCAAGGTTCTTTATTTGTCAAACGAACATAGCTACAGTGTAGTTATGTCGATGAAAATCTTGTGTCACAGGCTTCTCCAACAGAGCAACACAAAACACAGATAAACAGAAAAATATAGTGCAAGTAAATAGTAATACAAAAGAAAAATAGTTTTAAAAAAGTGAAATAGTGCAATAAGAGTCTATATGCAAGTTATTGAAATAGGATATATAAGGTAATAGATGAATAATTTTTAAGTAGCAGCCAGATGAATATTGTGGATGTTGTTTCAACAGTTCAGGTGTTTAAGTCTTATTGCCTGTGGGAAATACACACAGTTTCTCACCATTATAGTCCATAATGTAGTCTAAATATAGATTCACTTAGCCGATACAGATCATCTGGAGTGATATTGGGATATTGGAAAAAATTCTAACCTCGACTTTTATCGACCAAATTAAATCTGATCAAAATCGGATCCTTTCTTTATGTGACATGATTTGTCCCGCCTGCTAGTGTTGCAGTGCTACTGTCTTTAGTGACAGCCAGGCTCTACACTACGAGCATGTCACTGCATAGTTTCACTCTCCATAATGTAATATATATACGTTCAGTTTTTGGATTAAGCAGCATGTAAAAAAAAAAGATTTCTCACATTGAGAGGGTTGCACATGTAATTCCATATGTGATACAGTCTGCATCAACATTAAGAAGTATTGGAGAAACACAACATTGAAGGTTCAGGATTGGAACGTGCTTGGAACATCCCTTTTCCTAACACAAGGATCAATAGGTTTGACATTTATCATTTTGGTGTAATCAATTGGGACATTCCTCATGCTCATGCATATTGAAATTCCCTTGATATGTAGAAGTCTTAAATGGCTCAAGGTAATGAAAGTCGTGTGTCAGAACCTGAGAAACCCACCAATGAAGTCCACCTGACCAGTTATGGCGCATTTCCACTACAGCGCGGAGCCCGGCCTCGCTCGGCCTCGCTCGGCCTCGTTAGGCCTTGTTAGGACCAGCTCACTTGATGGCGCGTTTCCATTACAGTTTAGGAACTGGGGCAGTAACTATAGTAACGCAGTGTAGGCGGAGCGATCGGCTTTTTGGTGGGCGGAGTCACGCTGCTTAAAACTGCCGTGACGACTTATTTGTTAGAAGTGAGCTTTAGAACAGATAGGGACACAACGCTTTCAAGCAAATAACAGAGCGTTAGAAAAAACGTACCATGCAGAGACTCCAGTAACGCCGTTGCAGAGTCCAGGCCTCCATCCCTCCCAACTCTAGCCGGTCTATGGCCGTAAATGGTGTCCATTAGCTCAAACCACTTCCAGTTTTTCCTACTGGCACCACTCGTGTTGTTATTATCTTTGACCAAGCGATATTCACTCTTCATCTTTTGAGTTTTTCCCTCACTGCACGACAGTCCTCGAGTAGCCGCTTGTGGACATCTGTGTAGAGTCCTCCTGAAATACTTTAATATTGCGAGTTGTCCCGTCGAGCTCCCGCTGGATCTTATCATCTGCAATGTAATGTAGGAACGTCGTCACTTCCTCGACCAACCACGGCGTGCTTTTCTTTGCCATTTTAGCTCCTCTGTTGACAAAAATGCTGTTTATAAAAAATGCTGCAAGCTTCGCTATATATATATGCGACGCTAGGGATTATCTCGCGCGCCGATTGTGACGATTCTCTCTGACCAATCAGCAGTCGAGAGTGTTGACGTCACAACTCAGCCTGGTTGTTCCTGGCCCTAGAACCACGATTTTATGAGGCCAGAAAAACTGTGAATTAGGACCCGCCGGCCGGTACTAGGCCAAGTGGAAACGCAACCAAAGTCGGGCCGCTGACGTCACAGCCCTCTTAAACCGGGCTCCGCGCTGTAGTGGAAACGCGCCATTAGTGGCCCCTGCTATAAAACTGGTGATTGAAGGGAATTGTTCTTTGTTCAGTCTATTCCTGGAGATCCTGAACGACTGCTCCGATGTGGATGAAATCAAGTTCCAGGAGGACGGAACCTGGTGTCCCATGAGACCCAAGAAAGAAGCCGTCAAAGTTCCCTCACAGTCCATTTCAAAAGTGGAGAGTAAGTACATCATCCTGTACCTGAGCAAGGTTTGAAATGATCCTACCAACAAAATGTTGTCACTAACCGATTTGTTATGCGCCTGTGCCAAAATGCTGCTAATTCCCATGATGCTTACTGAAATATGTTGAAGCACTTTACGTTTTTTCTGGGATTTAAATGTAAGTCCTTTGGTTGGACTTTTTATGTAATAGAAGTCATAGAAGTCAGAAAAAACAAAAAAAATCCATGATATCGGGGGAGTTGTTTTTTTAAATAACTTAATTGAATGAAAAAGGTTACAACACCAACATCAGAAGAATGCTCATCCATGTCCATATGCTGACATGAAACGGAGGGGCATTATAGACAGTGGTCATTCAGGTGCATAGATTTTGGTCATTTTGCAGGGCTTTTTTAATGTTGCTAAATTGTATAGATTTTTCATAAAGTACTCTGTTATAAATAATTCAATAAATATGGGAGACATTTTGAGGGAACGGCATTTAGTTTGTAATATTTTGCCAATATTATCAAGTTATTATTTCTAAATTCAGTTTTTTGTTCTCTATTTGAAGGCCATTTCATATTTCATATACACTGAAAAGTATAAGAATCAATCAATTAATTTTGCGCAGAACAAACCGGGTTTCCGATACGGCTCAGGCGGCGACATGTGTTTATATCAAAGCCTGACATATCTTCTTCCTCTGGGCCATTGATCATAAGAATATTTGTAAGATTACGTTTGTTTTGAGAATTCAATAGGGTGCAAAGGGCTTGGAGCTGAGAGCCACAGACAGAAAGCCAGAAAGGGACAGACATTGTTGGTTTGGTCTCTTCATGGGAATTACTGTCAATAATACAAATCTATGTTGGTCTGAACCTTTTAGCGTCAGCTCCTTCGCGCCAGTCTGCAGTGGTCCCCCACTCCACTGAGCCCAGCACCACCAAGAAGGCAGATGTGATCGATCTGACTCTGGAAAGCTCGTCCTCCTCTTCCTCTGATGAAGAGGACTCGGACCCTCCCCTGAAGAAACGCTGCATTTACATTTCCAAGACTGAGGAGATGCATCCGAAGGGGTGAGCAAGCCTGTCTTTGTCCTTTTCTAGAAGCATAAACAGACACGCCTGGACCAAATCTGCAAGTATTACATTACATTTAGCTGACATTTGATGCATGGGCCAAGGGGAAGCCACAGTATTTGTCGTAGTGGTCCACAATATTTACAATACATTAGTCACTATAACGACAGCAGGAAAGAAACAAAAGGCGCTTTCACACTGCAGTACTTTTCCCACAAAGGTTCATGAGAACTTAGTTCATGAGAACTCTTTAGTTCTCATGAACTAAGTACAGATCGCGTTCACACCGGAATAAGTCCCTGGGGGAGGATTAGGCAAATGAAGCCGCTGACGTCACTTCTTCTTCTGCTTTGGGTTTACTGGCAGGCCGCAAACAACTTCACGGCGTATACTGCCATCCGAAGTCCCCGGCCGGAAGTCCCTGGAGTTCGGGACTGGCTTCAGTAGAAGCTGCTGGGACTCCCAGCAGCTTCTACTGAAGCCTTCCGAGTAAATCGCCAGAACGCCGACACCTCCTCATCTCCACCGCTCCCATGTTTTCTTTTGTGTTGCCATAAGTTAGTCTCTCTGCGTTTGTGCGCTGGGCTAATGCTAATGCTAATAATGCTAATGCGAGGATAATAAAATGGCGGCTTCACAAAGGAGTGGGAGTTTTACGGGGCGTGGTTTGCAATCCGCCCAGCCAATCAGAAATTAGAACCTTTTTCTCCCACGAAAGTCCCTGCTCTCTAGCAGGGACGGAAAAGGGGGTGAAAAGGTTCTCATTAACTAATTTTAGTTCCGGATTTTTTTGGTGTGAAGTTGAACGCAACATTTCGGAACTATATCGGAACTAAAGTGGGAAAAGTACTGCGGTGTGAAAGCGCCTAAAGTCGCTGAGAGGCTGAGGCCGGGCCTGTTTGATATTGTGTGACACGCTACAAAAAAGTACTTGCTGAGATCAAAAACTCTGTTGAAAAATAATGTAGTTTAACGAAATCTGGGATAATCAACTTATTCTCCTTGGACATATACATTGTTATATTAATCAAAGCAATCATTAAACTTGCGGTCTACAAAAAGTACAACGGCCCTGTGTCACCCTCTCTTCTACACACACACCTCACGCAAGTGAACAGGATTATAATGAGTGCCGCCCCAGTGTTTCCCCTACCATTGTCTTGGCCGGGCGCTGCGCCCTGCCAACGGAGCCCCGCGCCCTGCCTGAAATTCAAGGTGTTTTTTTTTTTTTATTTAGAAAAAAAAAAAAAAAAAAAGCACCAAATTGCAACTGAAGTAATCTATCTACGGTCACTTTTCACATTGAACATGTGCTCTTTTATTAAATAAACTAAACGCCTATGTTATTTATCCAATGTATGTGCATGTTTCAGTGTCCACTGCTTTGCGTATTCACATTCTCCCTCCGCTGTTTCTGAAGGGCGGGGCTCCGCTCCCCCCCCCCCCACACACACACACACACAGGAACGCGACAACGAACGTAGCGTGCGCATTCTAAAAATAGCTCACAGATGGTGAGCAGGTACCGCGGTTTAGAACTACAGTATTTAATTTGACAGAAAACAATGAAACGCCAGCAGAAGAGTCTAATGAGTTGGGTGAAAAAAAAGACAGGAGATGTGAGTTGGTTTATTCAGTAAATTAGCTCTGTTAATTAGTTCTGTCTACACCTGTTGATGTGAGGCTAATGCAGGATTTGCTAGCTTGATGCTACCGGCATTTAGCGGCAGTGACTCAACAAATTTCCTCTTAAAATGTATCGTCAGCAATGTATGACAAGCAGACTGCTTGTTTAATGTTAGACTCACACCAATAGCTCAATATGATCATAACACGATTGCTTTCATATCAGAGATCAGATGAGGTGGAGCTGCCTCCAGCAATAGAGGATGAGGCAGAGAGAAGCAGCAGCAGCACAGGGTTGCAGCAGGTATGTTATATGCTGTAGTCAGCTGATTTAAATGTATCAATGAAAGGAAGAAGTGTAGGCTACATGATAAGAAGGGAATACAGTTTGAATAAAACACTGTACTTTATTACTTTTTAATGTAAGAATACTTTGTTACTGTACTTAAGTATAATTTTCAAATATCGCGACAAGCAGCACAAGTCCGGTCACAGGATGACAGGATTCGACCAAACTTGGCTGTCAAAGAGTAAATACTCCTCCTGGCTCTACAAGACAGAATTAGGTAAACAAATATACCAATAAATGAAACGCAGAGTACATAAAGAATGAATCGGAATTATAACAATTTTCTGTTTTGGTTTTAGGAATGTTCTGCCGGATATGTAGGCAACACAAACAGGGGGTTGTGAGAGGAAGCCAGACCCGGGTCTTTATAGAATTACGACGGCTTCATGTGCGTAAATTACATTAATAGATGTTTCCCAAAAAAAATTTGGGTACCCCCCCGTTGGGGCCAGCACCCTGCCAAGGCAGTAAACCTAGGGGAAACACTGCGCCCATATCCATGTGACCCAAGCCAACCAATCAATAGTGATCAAACAAATATCTTATATTAAAACAAAACGCATTACTATACACGTTTCATGGCTCCTACAGTCACTATTGGAGACACACTCTTTGAGATCCTGAATACGGAAGTAGCCTCGAGTCCAGCTACATGCTTGCTGGGCACAACGCCCAATGGCATCATTTCTAAACATAAAAGAAACTCATAGCTCTGGCATGCGTCTCAACCAAACGCCTATACTAATGAATTGGAAAATCAGAAGGCCTTTCAACTTGGATGAATGTCTGGTTAAGTATGGAAGAAGCTCCCTCCTCCCTTTCAGATTTTGATAGGGTAGATAACAGGTCACGATAATGTCATTCCTGGACCTAAACCATCTCTCCTTTGTCTAAAAAAGAGAGAATGAGAGCAATATAGAACAAGGATTTTTAACCAGTAAAAATGAGATCGTCCAATTAAAATTAACCGGTCCAAAACAATATTATTTAGTTGCTGCAAATAAAATCTAACAGTGCCATGGTCCCAAGCAAGCTTAAATGTCATGTCTTCAAAACAAAACAGACTATTTTGTTCGCCTGTTTAAACAAACAGAAAACAGGTCACTTTTATGAGAAAAACCACAAAGGTGGCTGAGAGATCTCAGAAAGCTAGTTAGTAAGTAGCTGAACTCATAGCCAAATTGAAAGACTTTAAATTCAATTCTTATTATATATATATATATATATATATGCTCTATTAGGTTACAATTGGTCATTTTGTAACTTTTGGTTATTGGTTTGCCGCAGGACTTTTTTTTATGTAAAAAATGTACCTCAAAAAGTTTGAAAATCACTGATTTAGAAAATACATTTAGAGAACAGGGGAAACATTAAATAATATCTGTATATCATGTCTATGCTATGGAGTAAATCATGTACTCATACAAGACCATGTGCATGCATAAAATAAAATTGACACTGTTACCCCCCCCCCTTTATGTTGATGTTCTGTTTTGTTTGTTTATGTGTGTGAGCATTGTCCTTGTATCAAACTGCTGTCTTTCCTGTTATGTATGTCTTTGAAAATATACCCTAAAATCTAAATGAGAATAACAAAATGTCGGACACACAGTCACAGTAATGCTTGTTTCCTCTCAGAGTGTTGACCTACCAGCCCACTGTGCGCGTGCCAAATGTCCAGGCCCTGGACCCGTCCTACCTGAGCTCCACGCTGGCTGACTATGCAGTCCCCTTCCACCCCTCCACCCTGGCCTCCATCCCCACTGACATGCAGAGTGAGTCGGGGTGAAGGGACACTGACCTGCAGCCATACCCCCACTGCCCACTGTTAACCTGCTCTCTCTCTCTCTCTCCTACAGGTCTGGATCTGTTTTCCTTAATCCAAGCAGATCCTCAGGTGAGTTTTCTACTGTGATCACATTCTCTACAGAGGTGGAAGAAATACTCAGATATTGTATTTAAGCATCCAAATAAACGTATACATTTTATGAAATCAATATGATATTGACCCCTAGTATAAAACTGCACTTCATAACATTTCACTGTCATTCCTTTTAAAATGTTGACTTTGCTGTTCAGTTTCCTTTCTTTTTTTGTATCAACAATCAATAAGAGTGTATTTGAGAAGTATACTGAAAGCTACCTGAAAGCTACCTGAAAGCAGAACAGAGTGGATATTAATATCTGTTCATTAATAACAAGTACTAGTTATCACCATATTCAACGCCTATGTCCCTATTAGATATATCTGACACATCAATATAACAGCTGTAGCAACCTGACTTACATTTTATTTCACACAAGCTACTTGATTCATCAAAAACGACTACTTCCATTTTGTACATTCTCATAATATTCACCTCTCGGTAAAATAAAGGAGGACAAAACCAGAAAATACGATATCAAAATAAAAACCTATAAAATAAAAACAACATAAAAATAATAACCCCAATTAGATAATAAGAATAAAAACTAAATCAATAATAGGAATAATAAAGATTAAAAGACCAATAAAAAATGTGGTGTCTCTAATAAAAAGCTAATCTAAAAAGATGTGTCGTTAGCAGTCCAGTGAGTAAGCCTGACTCGGCTCAGGTGGATACAAAAAAGAGGGTGAAGTTGGAATTGTATCTTAGCAGTTTAAATATTCTTTGAGTGGACTTTATTAATAAATGATTATTGTTTCTTCCCGTCAGCATTATCGGCCGCAGATGTTCCTGGACAACCTTGCCAGCAGCATGCAGAGTGCAGCCAGCACCTCCTCCGCCCTGGTGTCCTCCTCCAGCAGCCACTACGACACCAGCTCCCACGCTGCCAGCTCCCTCCACGAGACCCGGGTCATCACTGGAGGAGGGGGGGGCGCCGGAGGGGGGGCTGACAGCGGCATTTCAGATATCATTTCACTAGACTGAGCCACGTCTCACTGGACCTCTCCAGGCCTGTTTTCTGTGGCCTTCTCAGTGTGCACTACGTGAACATGCCATGTAGAACTTTCCACAGAAGCACCCAAATTGGTATACATGAGCACTTTGATGATCTGAGCATTTTAACGGTGTAAAAAACGGTATCCAGGCATGTTTCTTTTTGCCGTTGGGGTTCTTCAAAAGGGTTTTGCACACAGGATGATAAATAATTTGATGGCCAAAGAGAACATTGTGAGTCAGTGTATTGCCATCTCTCTTGACCAAGTACTCATCTCTTGGTGGCTGTGGTTCAGGAGGCAGTGATCAACCCCCCCCCCCCCCCCCGCCTGCAAACAACATGTTGAAGTGTCATCTGGCAAGATAGTGAGCCCCATATTGCCAACGATAGCATGGCCAACAGTGTGTGAGTCTGTGTGCATGAATATTTATCACTCCTGATGAGCAGGTAGCACCTTGGATGGCAGCACTCTGCCTCTGTATGAATGTGTGTAAATGGGTGCTGACGTGTTGTAAAAGCGCTTTGAGTGGTCCCAGAGACTGGAAGATCCGTATACAGCAGTGGAAGAAATTAAGAAACCACTTCTCAATCTCTACATGTATGCCAGCCATTCCAGTCTAGTGTCCGTTGAAGTCCAACACAGATAAATGCGGTCAGTACTTTATAGAACAAAACAAAAACAAAATAATTGAACACATACCTATAAAAAGTCAAACCAGAGGTATTGATAATGCTGCAGTGGTATCTTGTTTTTTTCCAGAGCTGTACAAGCAGTTCATTTATTAGACTTTAGGAAATATTCTCATGTGCTCTTTAACCTCACATGCTCACGAGTTATTTGCCTTGGTTTTGTACCAAATTTCCCCAGCGTTTTAGCTTTGGTTTGGTTATACATTTACCAGTGGTTTAGCCTTGGTTCAGTCCAGTTGTTTTTATCACAGTTGGTTGCATCCTTAGGAAAACCCTGTCTCCCTCTGGCTAGCTTTCTGTGTCACTTTTTCCCCCCACCACTCATTGACTTCAGCTCTGTGCCATTATATGTTGGCCAATCAGTGGAACTGGCAATCCTTTAACAGTAAAGAAAGTCATTAGTTGTAGTGTAACCTGGGGAATATTTGGTAGTCTTTTGGCCATCCTTATTTTCTTATTTATGTGAATAACACACTGAGCTCTGTAGGTTTTTTTTTACGGCAGATAGATAAATATCTGTAATTATTGGACATTTTTAGAACATTGAAATCTTCATTTATACCAATTTGTTGACTTAGAAAATACATGATGACGTGAGCGTATAGTGACCTGGTTGATCTGCACTGTGCCTCAACATGGAACAGAGGCGGGCCGGATGGAAGGAGAGCTTGGACTCGTTGCTCAACTTGTTTCAAACATCCATGCTGGTGAATGAATTGTTAGAAGCAGGATGAAAAATACTTATGGACTGCTGAACAGACTGACTGTAAACATAAAAGGCAGGTCGGTTATTCAAATGTGTTTTTGATCGGTTCTACCAGCTGTTACAGAGCAGCCTTCAACGTAAAATGTTCCTTTGTAATTTAGTCAGAGCAATACTAATTTAATTAGCATTAGGTAAACAAAGTTGTAAATGTAGTTCAGATATTCAGTAAATGGTTCCAGTTGGTTTCCACTCTGCCTCCCGAATCCATCCCAGCCCAGTTGCTAAAATTATTTTGCCGATCCAAAATTAGGCAAATACACTCGTTTGCCTTCTTTCAGAGATTGAAATGATCAGATGGATACCTATACCATCTGTCTAAGTACAGAGCAGGAGTCAGGGCGTGGCTAAACTAGCTTAGCATGACTGGAAGCGGAGCGAAACAGCTAGCTTGGTCTGGAGCTCAATACTTGGCTATCCTTACCTCTCTAAAGATCACAGATAAACATGCTCTGTCCCATTTCTTTTCTTCTGACACAAACAGAAATGTATGAACCCTGAAGTCTGTTATTTCACGGGGCATTATGTGCTGCCCCAGGCTAGCTGTTTCCAGTCCTTAAGGTAAGCTAGGCTAACCAGGTCTGGACTCCAGCTCTGCTTTAAACAGGCATGAGAACCTTTCATCTAAGTCTCAGAAAGAAAGTCAACAAGTGTATTTCCCAAAATATTAAACCGTTCATTCCAATTTTCTCACAAATCATCATTGTGAGACGTTTTTTGGGTTCAACTTAATGTGGATAATAGAGTTTTGTAGCAAAACATCCCAAAAAGTGAGGTTAATACTGCCGGATCTTCTTCTCTTCAGTCACTCTGTAAAGGTTCTGAGCTGCATCTGTTCAGATTGTATTGTATGCTGATGATGCTGTGTTGTTGGACAGGGATGGATGGATTGAACATTACCTTCACTAAGTCTCAACACCTACTAAATATAGGCCACTTTCTCACATCATGCAGTAAACTGCATGAACTCTACACTCCTACTTTATCAGGATGGCTTGCTGTGCATGTGGACTCCAAGCCATCAGGAGCTCAATCTCAGGGACCTGCTCTCCACTTTTATGAGTGAAAAAATACTGGCATATAGAAACAACACTGTCAGTATGTGGAAGTGAAATGCAGATGATGAGGCTAATGAAGTTTATTTTTAGGTCTGTATTTGTTTTATTCATGTTGGCAATTTAAAGGCTGTGATAAAGATCAGTTCACCCAAACTACACAAAGAAATCCCACTTAGCTCGATGGTATCCACTCCCGAGATCTTAGGTTGACGATACATCTCTAGGGACAAATAACCAATACGTCTGGGGATTTACGAGGCATTATGGGCTCCCCAAGCTAGCTGTTTCCAGTTGTTATGCTAAGCTAGGCTAACCAGGTCTGGACTCCAGCTCTGTGTTTTCCAAAATGGTAAACTGTTCCTTAAAATGGTGTGTTCTTCTTCTCCACTACCCCTATGGAGGCAATAGGAGGTTCAAGGAGTCTTTAACGGAACTTTCAGAAACTGTGAAACTATG
The DNA here is from genome assembly GCA_031216635.1 of Dissostichus eleginoides. Classification (NCBI taxonomy): domain Eukaryota; kingdom Metazoa; phylum Chordata; class Actinopteri; order Perciformes; family Nototheniidae; genus Dissostichus; species Dissostichus eleginoides. The sequence continues at coordinate 35,862,573 of CM062269.1, read as the reverse complement.
ATATCTACGTTTTCATTCATTGGATTGGGATGGAGGCAAAGATAGCTCAAAACCTGGAACAATAACATTCACTCTCTGCATGGAGAGATACCACTGGTGACAGGCGAGATGTCTTTGTCATTTTGGGAAACCACAGTTGAAAAAAGTCCAGATTCAACAGCATCAAACAGCCTCACACAGAAGGGTGGGAAGGGTTTGCATTAAGTTCTCTGTTTTATGAAATGACTGATAATACTTTTGAAAAGTGAACTGGCAGATGTTGGTCATGTGGATTTGTATTGTGTACCCTTCATTCTTTATGGACTTTGAAACACAATCCAGATCGTTTTTCCTTTGACCCCATGTTAACGAAGTACTCTTTGCTTCAGACTCACAAGGTTTATTACAGGATGATTTATTACAAAATTGTCTTTGTTTTCCTGTATTGTAAACTTGACATGTGTTGGTGTTTTTGTATAATAAAAAATTACCTTTTTTTTTTAATCAGCTAATATCTGTTTATTATTCCCGGAAGTGAACCAGCTCCTCACTATCGGTGAAAGATAAGACGCAATGTGTAGGAGGAACACTTGAGCTCCTCATTGATCACATGGTTAAAAATGAACCAATCAGACGCAAGGATTTAACCTTTCCTGCCCCATCGTTCAAAACAATATTAAGTTATTCCTAATGAGTCATTCTAATTGAAAGCAGGATGGATATTCTGAAGTGTTCACATGGCTTCACAGATGAAGACGTTTGGTAAATGATCCTGCTGGATTGTATAATCCCAGGTCTTGTCCTAGTGTTTAGGAAGTCATCGAGTTTGAGAAAAGTGAAGAATTTTCTCCTTCTGCCGTTTGATAATTATGAACCGTAGACAATGCTTTTGGATTTCAGGTCTGCTGTTTTCATTGGAAATAGTCTCAGTCTGAGCCTCACTACAAACAGAGTTGAGAAAAAGCTGCTCACCTTATCCAAATCAGTGCAGTGAAACCTAAATATTACAGTGTGGGTCTGTAATGCACGAACATATGAGCGTACGATGTCGCTGTTATTTCAAACGGGCGCTTGTTTAGTTTTTTTAACAGTTTGGTTCTATATTCGATTTGATACATTTGTTTTGCCATAGCATATAGGGATTAGGTTAGATTCAACTTTACTGTTAAGTACTAGGACAACAATAGGGATGTGTGTTGTTAAGAATATGTATCATGATACATTGGTTACCATTTAAACTACTATGATACTGTAAGCAAGTCATGTATAGCTATTTTTTGTTATACATTTAGAAAGAAATATATAGTATAAAGAACACACAGTAAACAAAGGAGTCCAATGGAGGTGTTTGGGGGATTGTGTGGGAGAGAAACTCCCTCTGGAGGGAACACAGGGATTTTAGTTTACATGCACACAAACCTATAGAACACACTACAGGAAAGGAAAATCCAAAAAAACAGAATATGACACAGTATGACCCTCAATTACAGTATATTGCAAAACACAAGTGTATCAATATGTTCTTACAGTCTTTATTGCACACAGTAAGTTCAATAGAATCGGAGGGATGAAACCCTCTTTAATGGTCACACATGCAAAGCACACAGTGACATTTGGCCTCTGTATTTAACCCATCCTAGTACCAGGAGCAGTGGGCAGCTATTGTACAGCGCCCGGGGAGCAATGGGAGTGGGGGGGGAAGGGGGGTGTCCGGTGCCTTGCTCAAGGGCACCAAGGCAGGGCCCAGGAGGTGAACTGGGACCTCTCCAAGTAGCAGTCCACACTCCATATTTAGGTCTGTTCGGGAACTTGAACCGGCAACCCTACAGCTCACAGTCCAAGCCCCTACTGACTGAGCCACTGCCGGACAACTGTAACATCTACAGGATAGTAGCAAAAGTACTTACTGTAACGGAAAAGGTCAAAGATCGAGTTTTTGGCTCATGTGACCCTCGTGTGCTGAGATGGTCTTCCTCTGTGTTCCCCTCTCTAAATGTCCTCGTCACAGGGGGGCCCGGTTCCAAATCGACCCCTTCACACTAGCCCCTCCCACTTCCACTCCGTTTGCGTGTGCGTAGGAGGGTCCGCCACATAAAGTGCTGTTCCAAAACAACTATTGTGGAGTGGGAGTGGGTTATCAATCCCTCCAACAGGAAGTTATTAAACCCTCCACAGGAAGTCTGCATTGGTCCTGACCAGTGTTGGGAAAGTTACTCAAAAAACTAATGCATTACACATTACTAGTAAAAAAAATAAATAATGCCTTACTTTACTATTTTACTCACTGCTGAAAGTAATTAGTTACATTACTTGTGGATTACTCTATAACATCGCCTGATAAGCACCACAAATCAAATAACAATATCAAGTTAAACCTCATTTCTGCCAGATCAGCACAAACCCTTAATCTAATAAGGACAGCACTGATCACAGAGCTCTGTTTCTGCTCTTTGTCTGAACATCGGTTTCTGTAGCTCAGTTATCAGAGCTCTGGTCCAGGTAGCTTCAAGTGTTCCTGTCTGATGGCGGCCGTAAAATACATGATTAATCATTGAATTGTAATGGAGTACAAAGTAGCAAAACATGGAAATACTCAAGTAAAGTAAAAATACCTCAAAATTGTACTTAGATACAGTAGATCTACCTAGTTTCTTTTTACACCACTCCCAAAATGACCTCCTGTCAACTGTAGGGAAATGCTGTTTTATATCTTTGAGAAACGATCAGGGGCTATGAGGCCAAATTAATCATTGAACACTCAACATGTCAGGTCAGATGACAACCAAAGAGCAGGCTAGGACTGCAGGTCAGGAAATATGGGGAAGGCAGAGGCAGAACAGGGGGAAAGTCAACGTGGGAAATCAGACTTGAGCATCAGAGTGAGTGAGTGAAGGCTGAGGGTGAGGGAAGGTCAGGGCCATCCTCAGGTGGGGGTTCGCTGGCTGTCAAACAGCAACACTACAGAAACAAAACTCAGCGTGACTTTAAGGGAATATTTGTAGCATTGTGTGGCTTAAATTCTCCTTGTCAATGCACCCTGTCACCTTCAAATGGACCGCGATATATATCCTTTGTCCCAATGCACTCCACAGTCTACCTGCCAGGACCAGGGGCCCACAAACACTGAACTCCTGGAGCAGAACGCAGCCACATGGTTAGAACAGGTGGGAAGTAACTAAGTACATTTACTATAGTACTGTACTGGAGTACAATTTTGAGGTACTTGTACTTTACATGAGTATTTTCCTTGAATGCTACTTTGTACTTCTTCTCAACTACATTTAAAAGGGAAGTTGTGTAATATTTTTACTCCACTACATTTATTTAATAGCTTAAGTTACTTTTAACAAAATGCATCTCTAAATATTAAACTAGTGGACTAACTCTTTAAGTTACAAAAGAGTCAAATTATTTAAACATTTTATAAAAAGTCCATCAGAACTTTGTTTCTCTACAACAACTCTACACTTGATGCAGCAATATTATCTAGCAATGTTACATATAGAAATATAATTACTGTATATACACACATAAAGGCTCTTTTCTGCACAATGATTACTTTTACCTATCCGCCTTTTTCCACCTCACAAACATTGCCCGTCTCCGCCCATCACTCTCCTCCTCTGCTGCTGAAACCCTGATTCATGCATTCATCACATCACGACTCCACTACTGCAATAGCATCCTCTACAGCATACCATCCAACCTCCTCAATAAACTCCAACATATCCAGAACTCTGCTGCCCGCCTCCTCACCCACACCCGCTCCCGAGACCACATCACTCCCGTCCTCCAGAACCTCCACTGGCTCCCCGTCTGTCAAATAATCCACTTCAAAGTCCTCCTGATTACTCACAAAGCCCTCAACAACCAGCCCCCCCCTACCTCACAGACCTGCTGCACCACCACACCCCTTATCGCTGCCTCCGCTCATCAGAAGCCAACCTCCTATCCATCCCCATCAATCACCGGACCTGGGGGGACAGAGCCTTCTCCGTCGCTGCCCCCTCCCTCTGGAACTCACTCCCACAACCCATCAGAGACTGCACTGAGCTCACCACCTTCAAAACACTTACAAAAACTCACCTCTTCAATCTGGCTTTTAATGTGTGATTGTGTTTGTATTGCTTGATTTTAATTTGACTTTAACTATATTTATTTATTTGTTGTTCTTTTCTTTTCACTATATCTGTAAAGCGTCTTTGAGCACCTGTAAAAGCGCTAACAAAATACATCTATTATTATTATTATTATTGTTTACTTGTTAAACTTTGAGTACATTTTGCTGATAATACTTTTGGACTTTTAGTTGTCATTAAGTATTTTGACAATAATGTATTGGTACTTTTACTCAAGTAAAGCATCTGCATGCTTCTTCCACCACTGATGGTTAGCTGGGTTATATACAGGCTTGGGGGGGGGGGGTTTCCCTTACCGTAGACAGTTACATAAGCTGTCAAATAAATGAAGTGAAGAGTAAAAAGTACAATATTTGCCTCCAAAATGTAACATAGTAAAATAATAAAATAGCAAAAGGTGAACATAATCAAGTAAAGTAAAAGGACCAGAGTACAAACCTTGATGAAATGTTCTTATTTATTTCCACCACTGAAGAAAACCAGGTGGCAGCGAGTGGAGGTCGATATACAGAAGCTGTATGGAAGTATACAAACCTTTCTACCAAGTGTTTACACCTTTTTGCTATATTTGGAAGTAGAGGCATTTCACTCCATTTTCTTATCTAGAAATGAAGAAATGTACGTAATACTAAATTAATTTGTAATTTGCTACATATGTTTTAAAACAAGACTGTATTTACTAGAAATGTAAATAATCCAATCTTACACACACACACACACACACACACACACACACACACACACACACACACACACACGGCCATAAGAGCTATCGCTCATTACGTGTATGTTCTGACCCGCAGTGGATGGTAGACAGAGGATAGATCCCCATTATAGTCTGAATGAACAGCAGAGAGGAGGCTTGTTAGCGCTCCTCCTGCAGGAGCTCCTCCTCTGGGAGCTTTGTATTTTCCTTGTTACCGTCAGCCTGTCCTCAATCAGCAATTATAGTCATAACCAGTGAGCCAATATGTGGCTCAACGCTTAATACTATGTGGTTGTATTTCTGTATACGTTTTTTTTATTTCACTTTTATTCAGGTAATTGTTGACTGGCGCTCTGTACTGTGCTGTAATGTCATCATTTTACACAGTTTGTAGGCTAGTCTCCAATACAAGAATCAATTCTGCCCGAGAGGATCCAACAGAGGGAATCACACCGAGCGGTTTGCCACTGCTGTGTTTGTAGACAACCAGGTAAGGTCGAGCTGCATAAAGCAATTTAAAAACGATGTATTATGCCTCTACTGGGACATGTCTCCATGCTTTAATGTTCAAAAAGCTCTTTATTTTTCTCATACTGCCTGTGCTGCAGCACCTCTTTTCACCCTCTGTCTGAAACCAGAGCCCAGTCTGCTCTGATTGGTTAGCTGGCCGCCTCTGTTTTGATTGGTCCATCGCTTAGAGAAGTCCCGCCCCTTAGCCTATCACGCATGTGTCGGAGCACAAGCCAAAAGAAACGCATGTGTTACATAGTGATGTCATTATGTAGACCAAGCAGACCATTTACACGCCCAAAAACATATAGAAAAAACTACAGGAAAGGGGAAACATCAAAAAGTATATTAGGTCGCTTTAAGAAAGATATTAAGAAATGATGTTGTGGGAGTACCTTTCACCAGTTTACCTGAAAGGCTTTGTCCAACATGTTCAAACAGCTTCAAACTCTCCTTCATCATGCTGAGGTTCCATGTGATATCACTGTTTTAATGTTGGATCTGTGAGAGATACAGTCAGTCCTGTCAGGCCCCTGAATTTGCGACTAGGCCGTGACAAGAAAGTAAATAATTGTTTCTGTGTTAGCTCTGCTTTTGGTCCCTACCACCTTGTGAGAGTCTCTAGTCTCTACTTATTATGAAAACATCCTTTGCTGCTGGCAGAAATAACCTGAGCTTGAAGTTGTGTTTCTATTCACATCTGTCGTTCAGGTTCTCAACAGTGATGTTTTCTATGGCTATTTCTATCTGTTGTGTGTGAATACTCATTGAGCATCACTGCATGTGCAACAGACTTCCAGCCAGAGGGGGTCAGTGACACTCTGCTGAACATCAGCTTCATCACATCAGCTTCATCACATCAGCTTCATCACATCAGCTTCATCACATCAGCTCCATCACATCAGCCATCACCGTCCTCTGTGTCTGCCACTGTCCCACACACAGAGACTACAGAGAACCAGAGCCAGCAGAGAGCCGGAGGACAGGCAGAGACAGGCAGAGACAGGGACAGGGACTGATACAGGGACAGGGACAGAGACAGGGACAGAGACAGGGACATAGACAGAGACTGAGACAGAGACATGACCAGAGACAGGGAGAGAGACAGAGGCAGGGACAGAGACAGGGAAAGAGACTGAGACTGAGACAGAGACATGACCAGAGACAGGGACAGGGAGAGAGACAGAGGCAGGGACAGAGACAGGGAAAGAGACTGAGAAAGAGACAGACAGGCACAAAGATAGGCACAGAGTCAGGCACAGAGACAGGTAAAGGCACAGACACAGGGACAGAGACAGGGAAATAGACTGAGACAGAGACATGACCAGAGACAGGGACAGGGAGAGAGACAGAGGCAGGGACAGAGACAGGGAAAGAGACTGAGAAAGAGACAGACAGGCATAAAGATAGGCACAGAGTCAGGCACAGAGACAGGTAAAGGCACACACACAGGGACAGAGACTGAGACAAAGATAGGCACAGAGACAGGAACGGAATCAAAGAGACAGGCAGAGGGACATAGACGGAGAGAGGGACAGACACAGAGACAGACACAGGGACAGACTCAGAGACAGACACAGGTACAGAGACAGACTCAGGTACAGAGACAGACACAGACACAGAGACAGAGACAGAGACAGACACAGACTCAGACTCAGACACAGACACAGAGACGGACAGGGACAGACAGTGTGTGTTGAGGAGCAGCCCCCATGTCCCAGCTGTGTCTCGGAGGATTTGTCAGGCAAAGCAGAGCCGCAGCTGTGTGTGCCGGCTGTCAGCAGGTCAGCACCAGGCCCAGGTTGTCTCTTTGTGTGTGTTTTTGCATATTAAATGTTCCTTGTCCTGCAGTCCAGTGGACGCTGAGGCAGGTGCACACAGCCCGGAGCTCTGCAGACAGGAGCCCCGCTTTTTGTAATGCAAATAAGGAAATAAGAATGTTAAATGAAGCTTAGCGGAAGTTTAGTCCGGAAGACTTCTTTTCACCCTCATTCATTCACAAATCTCTCTCGGGTTCTCTGACTGTGGGACATCCTTAAAGTGAGGGAGGTGTGGCTCCTGATGATAGATGTCACTGAGTAAACTCCAGCTGTGACAGAGTACTGGAGGTTCATTTAGGAATAGGGTAGAGTGGGGTAAGATGAGCCGATGTATAGGCTACTTATGTTGTCCTCTAGGAAAGGAAATGTCCTCTGTCAATTAAAATGAAAATAATGCATCAAAGGGCCATGAAAATATGACTTCTTAAAAAAAAGTGGTCTGGTGGCGTAACTTGCCCCATCTAAGGGGTAAGTTGATCCGAGTCAAGAGTTAAATTGAGCCATCTGGGGGTAAATCGACCAACTGACTTTTTCAAGTTTAAACTTGAGTTGTGTGGTAGCAGTGGCGGTTCTAGAACATTTTACATGGGGTGGCAAAGGGGGGGCAAGAGGTCATGCCAGGGTGGCATGGGAGGGCGGACAGTACGTGGTATTTTATACTGTATATAACCTATTTATTGTTAAATCATGCCCTAACACAAGTGTTCTTAATGCACAAGAGAAACAAGGTGTTCAGACAAACAAACTCAAATATAGTATAAAACAGCAGAAAGTACTCATGATACCCTAGAATTCTGTTTACTGTAAGTACAGTAAAAGTACTTAGTTATAATGAAGTACACAAATGACATCACCCATCTCTTCAGAGAGCTAAAGGTGACCTGTGCAGCAACACATTTCAATACATATTTGTCAATACTAAGAGCTGCTAGATTGTGCTGCTGTGATGGAATATGTATGCAAGGAGAATAAAAACATACCATGTGGTCCAGCTGGAGTCTCATCTGCCTCCTGATCACTGCCTCTGTCCCTCTTTCTGACACTTCATCTTTATTCCTCACATACATGTCTTCTTCTTCACTAATGTCTTCATCTCCTCCTGGCTTCCTCCTGCTCTGACCCTCCTGGTCTCTTCAGTGTACTGTCTTTTCCTTTTCCTCTTTCTACTCTTCCTGATCACTTCTCAGATAGGCCTATGTATTTTTGTTGTTGTTGAATCACTCCAGCCACTCTGTCCTGCAAGAGTCTACTTGTGAAAAGCACTGGTACAAATGCTTGTATAACTTTACACGTTAGGCCATGTTAAGTAAGTAGCATAGCCTATAATAAATATAAAATCAGAAAGTATTTATCAAGCGCACACAGGCAGCTGCGTTTAGATCCAGTTTGACGGTAAAGGATGTATCCTGGTTTAATTTATCTGGCCTCATTGCTGTGATGTGTAATATACGTGGATTCAATAGTACCGCATAGTTTAGCAAATAAAGTGATCGATCTCCCAGCTAGCGCTGTCTGCGTAGTATTTTGTAACGTAACGTCCCACAAAGCGATCGTCTGTTAAACGCTATCGATTCAAACGGCAGCGTTTTATTAATATTTTGTTTCAAGCTCTCGTCCTTATTAAAAACAAAACCAGTCGAAGGGGAAATCAATGCTCCCAGGGGAAGCTGATCCACCTTCAGGTGCTGGGATAGCTCGGTCTCTCTGCAGCTGTGTGAGCCGTGGTCTGTGTGAACGCCGCTCCGCAGTTTATTGCAGGGCCGTAGCTACGTTTTTAACGGGCTTAAGATGATATTTAAAATGATTCACTTTTAATTAATGAACTGCTTGTGTCGTTGCTTGAGAAGCTTCTGGACATAGGTTTGTTTCTACAAGTACAGTTTTAGGGACACAAAAGTTAGGGGGGCAGCTGGGGGGGAAAGGCTCTACAGTGGGGGGGGGGGGGGGGGGCAGCTGAAATAAAACCAATTTGTTGAGTATTGTCCCATTCTTTTTTATAGCACAAGGCAATTGTAAAACAAAAACAAAACATTAAAAGCTTCAACATGCAGTAAAGCACATCATCCAGTGACATTTAATCACATATACGTAGTCATTAAGAAGCAAAGAGACTACAAATAAAACAAGCTAAAACACAGGTCAGAAAATCAAAAAATGAAATGGAAGGAAGATCATCGTTTGATTATAGATTATCAATTGTAACACTGTATGACTGAACCTTTCCTTCAATACAAATACATAATAAACAAATACAAGAGTTAAAGTTGATATCAATAGTTTTTTGATGAATTTATTACATTTTATGTAACTTTTAGGGAATAAAGTTCTCTTATCCTGATTCCATAATCCCGAAGCATGCATTTAAACGACTTTTTGAACTATGTTGTGTAAGTGTGATGATAAAAAGGATTTTTTCCTGTTATTTAGAAAGAAAGAGCCTCGGCCGTCTTAAAGTGTTTCCCATCACAAGCTATTGGCAAAACGCTCCATTCAGTGGATCTCAGTGATCAGTGTATTATATGACAGCATGTAATGATGTTGTGATTGTGTTCCAGGGCCTTGACATTCCTTTATCTCTCATCCTCACATCATCTTAATAAGACTTCCACAAGTACATTCCATGTTTTGTCTTGTTGAATTGGATATGTCCTTGAACTGGAAGAGACCCTCCCTCTCTCTGAAACACATGTTGAGAATACACTGAAGTTTTGCATTAGCTAGTGTGTATGGTATGTCCACTGAGAATGTGGACCCTGATGTGATCCCATAACGACAGGCTTTAACCCGCTGCCATAACAGCCTCATCTTTTTGGACCATAGTCCATACACATGACCACATACATGTTCACCATTTTGATAACATTTGTATAGCACTATAAATACACGGAAAAGCAGCTCAAATAGCTTGAAAGAGTACTTATGCCCACTTTTTTTTTAATCTAGGTAGAATAGTCAAGACAATAAATAAAATACAAAATACAAAAATAATCCATAAATTCACACCATATAACCCATTCAGTGAAAGTAATACAGACACACATCTCAGTGAATAAATACATAAAACAATAAGGACAATACAAATAATATATATATATATATATATATATATTTGTAAAAGACAATACAAATAATAAATAAAAAGGATATGATTTAAAAACTCTGGGAATGTAATACCACATGGAGCACACCTCATCATACATTTAGACAACATGTTTATGATAAAGCTTTATTTAGGTGCCTTAATCAATAAATCATATATCAACGACCATAGGCCACAGCATCTCTTTACTTTTTATTTTGTTGTGCATTTTGAGGACTTTTTATTCTTACAGGGCACACACGACAAAGCGAAATGTAGTTAAAAGTTCAATACATTAAATAGTCAAATAATTATATTCACATATAGAAAAAGAGAGAAAAAGAGAAAGAAAGACAAAACTGAAATCATTTATTATAAATTAATTAATTGGATATAGTTAACAGATAAATCTTTATTTCTCATACTTTAATTATCACATCTAACCGCAGGGTCATTAGAAATGTTGTGTGTTGTTTCATGCATTTCTCACATCTATCGTTAAAGATATGAACCTAACTTCTAATTGTCATGGCGTGTTCCATTCAATGTACAAGATCTTTCCATTTTAGGTTTAAGTCATCATATTTGACCAACTCCTTGCATCTGTTTAATTATTGCTACTCTTATTACAGGGAATAGGTTAGAATCTTTTTGATTTCTTCTGGTTTCTTCCAAGTATAGAATGAGTGGGTTTCTAGTGTATTTAGAGATACCAAAAACAGTTAAAAGTCCCCTTGTAGATATTTCCCAGAAGCTTCTTAAAGCTTTGCATGACCGAAATACATGTCTAAATATATGCCCATGGTTTGCCTTCTTTCACCGCTGTCTTTGATTGCACAGCATCTCTTGCCTGTCATGCATCCTGTCATGCAGATCATGACGCAGAGCTGGAAGATTAAGAGTAAGTGGATCATACACTGAACAACTGAAACGTTGACTTTATAGGTCTCCTATCATGCAAAATTCACTTTTTTACATCTTTAATACATAAATAAATATGTGTCCCCGGTGTGTCAGGGAACTCACAAAGTGTCAGAAAACAAAACGGTCTCTCTTTTCCTCCGTACCCAAATCTCTAAAAACGGAGCTGATCCAGATTTGCTGCCGATATGACGTAATATCTGAAATGTGGGCTGACTTTACGCCCACGGCCCTATCAGAAACGTTGCTATCAGAAACAATGCCTGACTGTTTTGGACGTAATATGGTCTGTGTTTACATTAGCAAGCATCGCTAACACTCAGAGCTAACCTGTACTGGAGAGAGCATGTGTAAAAAAGCAGGACATAAAAAGGTTCTCACCTTGTGGTGAACCTGCAAGAGAAAAAGCATTTGAGCTCCATACTGTTTGACAAATTATCCTTGATGTGGTTTTGAACATTATATGGCGTTTAATCACGGCAGCATTTGGCTGAGTATCTGGGTAGAATTCTCCTGATCAGATACTCAGCATAAGCTCCACCCCCCCACTTTGTTTTTAAAGCTACTGATCCAGAATCAGCACTTCTCTAACAGGGCTGAAATAGAGGGATAGGAGGCTATAATGGGTGATCTGTTGGGTATTTTGAGCAAAACACTTCATAGACATGTTTTTTATATATTTGTATATATCTGAGACATAAAATATATGCCTAAAAACAGTGGCGAACCGTGACTTTTAAACCTAGGCCCTCTGACACCCCCCCCTTCCCTCGAAAAAAATAGTTATTACGTCACAGCGTATACTTCAGCGGAATATCAAAACAACGGCCCGGGGCGCAAAACGCATCAATGACAGCGACCCTCTACCACACAGAACAACACCATTTATATAAACATCTATCCTGACAGGGCACCCACAGCCAAGTAACAATTACGAATGAATGAAGTCGGCACGGCGGCCCACTTTGAAATGACTTAGGCCTACCTTTGATGATCAAATCACTGAAACACAAAGTCCATCCTCCTGTCCTTTTGGATGAAGCACTTGATGGCGGGTCATGCAGCTGATCCTTTGCCACTCCAATGTATCATTGTAACTCAATCTTGAAAATGACTCGGTTAATAATTTCACAACGATGTCATCACTATCACTGACATGAGCCATCAAGAACGAACTTATGCTAATTAGCTACTTCCGCCTAGCTTGACCCGTTGTTATAACACACATGCATAAACTTCACAGCGGGCGGAACTTGTCATAAAGTCCGCGATAATAAAGCCCACCCATTTAGAGGGAAGATATGATTGGTCAATTGTACTGTCATTTGACATTACTCTCTCGTTGAGTTACTATAGCGGGCCCTCTGTGAATTTACAGCAGGACCACCAATCAGCTCCCGTCTTCACAGTAACTCGCAGAGAAAAGGAGCTTCTTTCATTTAACCCTTCACATTCCAACAGAAACTGAACAGGCAGATTCAAAGGATTAATTTATTTGGAAATGTTATTTTAAATACAATTAAATCAAGTTATTTTGGTAAAACTAATGAAAAATATAACTAAAAAAAATCTTTAATCTTTTTTTTGCCACTGTCTAAAAATAGCATAATAGGAGACCTTTAATTACATGTATTATGTCAACTGATTTCACATAACTGTATTAGGCTTATCCAAAGCAATAATATCAAGTTTAAATACAAAATATTAGGTTTAACCTAATACTATTGCTTTCAATTAACTTATACAGTTGTTTGTTGACAAATAGCAATGCACTTTTTTACGTAAATGTTTAGCTAATAGTTCCCCTGATTCCAGTTATTGTGCTAAGCTAGGCTAAAGCGTGCATGTATCTGCAGGTGTGTTCAGGAGCTGCTAATTGGTATCGACGGAGCAGCATCAGGCCGTTCAGATCAGCAGAGCAATCCCTCCCTGACACGCGGCGTGATTTTATTCCACAGCCCAGGTCAAAGGTCCCATTCAGAATCAATGAGAGAGCAGAGAGGAGCGGGGGGGGGGGGGGGGGGGGCTCTGTGCCGCCGATATTAACACGTCAATGCTAAAGAACAAGAAGCAGATAATTTCTGACAAAGATGTTCAAAAATGACAACACAGATGACCTTCTGTTAATGGGAAGTGGGTTTGTATATTTATTTATATATCGACTGGACTAAGAATACATTCACCTATGCTATACATAAACTACAAAAACGGATTTGCCTCAAAAAGTTTCCAAACAAATGATCATACTTCTTTTATTGCAAGCTTTTGTCCAATGTTCAGACGTCAGTGGGATCAACTAAAACGGGGACATCTGACTCTCAGGGTTGTTAAGTTTAAAAAGGCTGTGACAAAAATTCAGTTTCAGATCTCATCAAATACAACTATCCCCCGACCTACCCGCACACATGTATTTTGCAACCATTTCTCACAGGACAGACAGATTCAGCTCACCTAATTGAATGAGACACATTTTTCCTGTGTCTGATATTCCCATATGTGACGTCGGGCCTTTGCAACAGGAACTGTATGTTAATATAGTCAGCAGGACAAATTAAATTGTATAGAAATAACTCATGGGCTGCACAGGGTCGGGAGAGTCACTTTGAAAGAGCCCTGTTTTAAGGTTCATATCAGTGTGTAGTGTCTCTACTGGGACATGTCTCCATGCTTTAATGTTCAAAAAGCTCTTTATTTTTCTCATACTGCCTGTGCTGCAGCACCTCTTTTCACCCTCTCTCTGAAACCAGAGCCCAGTCTGCTCTGTTGTGAGTAAAAATGATTTTATTGATATGAAAACCTGCCTTTCACTCAGCATATTCAGACAGCAGCCTACACCAACACTGAAACACATGAGCACATACTACGGTTTAAAAAGGCAACGAATCAGGTTTCAAACTGCTGAACAAAAGGAAGAAAAACCACAGCCAATAAAGGCAATATAAAGGCCTGAAGATTTCAAATTAAATAAATTCTTGGCCTCCAAAATAGTATATTTGACAAATGCTCTCTAGTTGAAAACACAAAATAAAAGCAAGTATTTTTGTTTAACAAATCAGATGTCTACCTACGGCAAAATATATATATATATATATATATATATATTTATTTATATATATATATATATATATATATATATATATATATATATGAAGGTAGCATTGAGACTTGTTTCATTTGGTGATGTGGGACTCACATGAAGTGTTGTTATTATAAATGTATCTTTATTTAAAAATGTATTAAACCCTTTTTTTTATTTACCGGCAATCTGATTTATTGATCTAATTACGTAATGCAGGTCTATGTGTTCAATTACTCCCAAAGCCTGGGTGTATAATTGAAGGTGTCAGGTCGTAGTTTGTACACGCCAAACAGTGTATGTATTCTGACTGCTTGGAAATGTAATGTGATTACTTTCTGACAGATTTAGTACTGAGCGGGCTCTCTCTCTGCTGTGTCAGTCTTTCTGGATGTAACACACCGTGCACAGGCTCCATGATCCACGAGCAACGAGAACATTTCCCCCAAAACACTGCTGACATTTCTCTCTCCGTCTGCTCACAGCTCCATCCAACACCTTCACTGCAGATTGATGCTTCACCTCATTTTATAGTAGTGTTATTGATTAGCACTGTGCTTGTCAGTGGTGCATAAAATTAACACTGTGTTATAGGGCATGGATTTCTGTCAGCGCTTGACAAGATAACCCATTATTGGACGACCGCTCCTAATTTGTTTTTGTTTATTCAGAAGTATAAAGTAACATTCAGCCAGCCCCAATAATAAGTCTATTACCTGCAAATCCTCGTCGCGCCATCGACAGCCACTAATCTTTGCTGCTCCTAATTACATCAGGATTCTCAACCTTAATTAACCAATCTTTAGGCCATTTTACCTGCTTAATGCTGCACTCAACCAAACTGCCTGCACTTGCTGAATAGGACTTTCCTGTCCTCGGCAGAAAGCAAATGTCCTTAAATCTTATAAGTTGTGCTTTATTTTATGATATATATTTGTTTGTTGTACTTGGGGTTCTGTCTTTCCAGCTGGCAATCAAATGTCAGTGTTACCCACACTTTCTAAGGAATAATTACTAATATTAATTACATGCTAAAATATATTGTTTGTCTATGCATGATACTCATTGGTGCAAATGCGCTTCAGCGGCCCAAAATACTTCCATTAGGAGAAACGCACTGCAGCTTCAGAAACTAATATAAACACACTTACGCTTCTGGTTAATGCTGCGCATGTCTTGTCAAGTTGAATGTGTTTTTTGCATCGTTTTTGAAGCTGCAGCGCGTTTCTCCTCATGGAAGTGTGTTGGTCTGTTGTAACGCGTTGGCACCTGTCGGCCACCGTACATTGGAGCTATCTGATATTAACAGCAAACTTGTCGAACTATAATACAATTGTTTTTAAGGTACATTTATTTCAAATGAGGCCTGACATGACAGGTCACCAATAACCTTTAAAATAAAGTAATTATGGTTAAAGTATATTGGCAGACCCGGTTAAAGGAAGCTGGCCCATTCCATCTTTAAGAGGTCGATCACACAAGGAACAAAAAGCAAAAAGCAAACGGAACTTTCATATTCTTAGGGAAGTGTAAAACATATTTTCTGATCAGTGCAGATAGCTGCCTAAGAAGAGAAAACAAGGTTGCCAAGAACGGAAATATAATACAAAATATATTTGTGTGAAAACACCATTCTGACCAGACACACAGCCCACAGCCCACCGGGGTATTTTTTCAAGTCTGTCTCCCTTTTTTTAAAAAGAAAAAACGTTTGCGGCATTATTAATGATAAATCTCCCCGGGACACTTATTGGAAAAGAAAGGATTTCGAAGGTGATCTTTAGATGAAAAGGTATTCTTTTGGATGTCACATTTGAACCGAATCACGAATGTGTAGATTTACAGCTTTAAAACTATAATTTGTACATTTGTGTAATCATGAGACAGTCAGGGGGCGTGTTCAGGGGGATTTCAATCAGAGAAATAGGGGACAAATTCAATCATGGGACAGAACATACTTAAAAAATGTGAAGCAATTAAAAACATGTTAATAACAAAAAATACAATTTGGTGAGGAATATTAGGAATGCGGCTGTAATACAGTGACAGACACAATTTGTTTGATTTCCGGCTCGATCCGCTCTGAATAAGAGGGAAAGATTGTAGAACTGTACTTTAGGATTCACGACAAGAACAAGAACGACACACAACTTGTTTCACTGAAGTTAAAAGCATCATTTTATTTCTAAATACGCTACAAGTCAAATGGCAAAACAGGAAAATCTCTTTCACTTCTTTTTTGTACATTTTTAACCCCTGAGCACCACAATCCAGCATTCCCATAATGCACCGGATTTATCCAAGATGAACTAAAGGGAAATAAAAGAAACATTTAAAGCTTCATACACAGCTAATAAAGCGATTAGTGTCTACAAACTACCAGCATAGCATAATACAAAGTAAACAACATGTTATTTGATTACATAAGTCAATTCTTTTTTTTCTTCTGCATGCAGAGCTGTCACTTTGTCTTTGCTTGTCTGCTCTGCCTTTGGTTATGACCTAAAAATCATGTTAACGTGGTCACAATTTGAAAAACTCTTTGGTGAGAAGAACGCAGTATCTGATGTGTTCAGTGGCATCGTTCAGCAGTATGTACAGCGGGTGTGGACAGGGCTGACCTATGAGGAGCACCTGGATCATGGAAGTAGAAAATGTACACTGTGAGCCCAGATCCAGAGGCAACATGTGCACCACCATCTTGGACAGCCATCTCCTGGACAATTAAGTTCGTTCTTTGTTTTTGAGGGAATGGAGACAAAGGCGTTGCACTTAGTTACATTTAAGGTTACATGTCTGTATTGACTTAAATGGAAGACTCTCCCTGTTGAAAACATTACTTTTTTTGTTACTTCACCTTAAAAGTCTCCAAGAAGAACACCACCCAATGTAGTTCCAATTTACAGAACCTCTGACTGACTGATCCAGGAACGTGGTACACGTATGCAATTCATAATCACAAATGGTAATAAGGTGAATGGACCTAAGACTATTCTCCCTAATCTTGACAGAGGGAGAAGCAGCTACTATTTTATTTTATCTTTCTACTAAAATGCTGTCATCGGCTCAAATTCTTGGTGTCTGTGCAGTAGTTGGGTGTATCACAGGTAAAGAAGAGTCAGAGTTCATGGTGCAGCAGATGGAACCATCAACCTCCAGAACCCCGCATACCTGCAAATAAAAAGAACTTCTCCCACTTTGCGACTCTATAGAGTGGTGCAGGATGAGTCCTATAACCGGGAAATTAGTTAGCATTTTTCCAATTCCAATTCTCTGAAGTTTTTTTAACTGAGACTACTAAAAGTCATCCATCTTAACATTAGCCGCCTTTAGCTTAGCGGTGGTGACGAAAAGTCCTGCAATTGTGATGTCTTGCTATCACATTTATGCTTCAAAAAACAAAAAAGGGGTTTTAATATGTGGAGTTTATCCTGCTGAACAAAATGTGTAAAGGTGTGTTTGCCACAGATCTTATTTCCTGGAACCAAATCCAATAGAAATATCCCATTGCTTTTTTGTCGAGCGAACCCTTGCGATGCTAACTACCAGATTGGCCAACACAAATACATCATCAATGCACCACTCTACTGCAGTACTGAGGTCCATTAATACTGATCTGCTATCAGTGTTTCAGTGTTCAGGGATGCAACACAAAGTGTGTAAGGAAGGGATTCTTTCCTCTGACCTTTGTCTACCTGCACATTTGTCTGATTGCTAGAGAACACATTTCAAGTAAACATGAGAATTATAAAGCACAACCACCATCTTATTGGCTGAGGATTGTCCTCTGCTGCACGATTGTGTTTGTACAAATTCAACATCACCATCTATACATACAGTCACATAATATATTATTAGCTTTATCACCAGTACTCAGCCTAGAGTGTTACACTGTCATCATAAGCTAGTCAAAGCATTTTAAATCAGGAACTGTGAACAATCTGCATGAAGTCAGACCAGGAGATCAGGTGAGGAAGACAGCGACTCAAAAGGGATCAACCTCTGGGGAACATGAATCTGCTTAGTACGATATTGTGAACCTGCCTGTTGATACGTTTTGTGAAGTTCAAAATGTTGGCTGGTGGTGTTGCTAGAGTAAAGGTGGGGGTGGGGCTTTGGTCAAGAGGAAATTCACAGCAAATGTGATCGAAACGTAATTTAAGTCGTCTAAATTTGCAAAATGATCGAATGTATTGGCCCACCTTTGTTTTTGTTTTTTAAATAAACATTTAATAAGGATCCTTAAATTTGCTTCAAAGAATAGTAAGCCACACGTGAAGTGAACTGGACATTAAAAAATGTCAATGCTTTCTGCTGGACAAGCTTCATTTCCAAATGCCCTCAAACATATTTTTGATATTTCTTGTTATTTTTCAGCCAATATGATATATTGGGCTATGAGCTTGTATCAGCTGATACATATTCCTATCATTGTCTGACTTCAGTGTAATGGTACACTCTCAGAGTCCTTTAATTGCTTTTCAACTGCACCTTACAGTCTTTCTGGAAATCAGAGCGTCTGACACCAATCTGAGCCATTCATTGTTCAAGCTGCTGTCCTCCTCCCGCTGTATGTTCATGTTCTCATGCAGATGGGATTCATTTGACAAGCGTCCCTACTGTGTTCCACAAAAGGCTGTTTTGTTGCGCCGGCACAACACCCAACGTAAAAAGCACTTAGAACATGTTGCTTAACTAATCTATTGATTTGTCTTTGACTGAAAAGCATTTTGTGTTCACACAAATACATGGATATGAAACACCATGAATACACCGGCAATAAGGAGTGTGGACATGCTTGTTGGCACAGTCTATAACAAATGAGGTAGATGTGTGTCAATAAAATATTCCCTTCTTTGGTATAATCATACAAAATATGAAAAAAAAGAAAAATCCAGTGATCTGTTGAAGTAAAACATTGGTTTTCAGGTGGCTGTACAATAAAAAATAAATGAAATTTATGAGGTATATCTTGTATTCATACTTTACTATGACTATGTACAGGGAGATTGGTGAGGTATCTGCATTCCAGAAAACTCTTCAAAAGGTTTTGCAACAAAGTGGTGGAGCTGAATGCAACGTTTGCAGCATTGAATATAAAACATAATAAATAAAATCTGCAATTAAATGCTTTAACAGACTTAATAAAAACCCATATGTTCAAACTAGTTCCCATTTCCCTTCATAATAAAGAAAATATTTGATATCTTATTGAAAGCTGAGAAAGAAAGAGAGAACTTAAAGAGGGAAGAGCTTTCTGATGTTAAACAAGTGCATTGCTAAAAAACGAAACCTAGGTTCTGTTCACAATATAAAACGTGTGAGTGATAACAGTTTCCTGCAGACGACACGTCTTTGTGCGCCTCCTTTATTTCCGATCGCTTGCTGCCTCGGGCTGAATCGCTCTGCTCCTTTTCTCAAATGAATTCAATGCCATACAAGCACTCTTTTGATTCATCTCTTCCCAAGGCTATGTCAGCTTTGTGCTTATTATGCATCTTATATGTTAACAAACACCACTGATATATTCTACATGCTAGTGGTCCTGGCTCTCCTCATTGTGCGCTGCAGAAGATTTCTTCAAAGAACAAATGCAGTCTCATGTGCCGCAGCTCTACCGACTCAGCCTCAGCAGATTTCTGTAAGTATTTCTGACCACAACCATAACAGTGGGCCAATGATGTCGATCGCAACATTTGCTCTAATGAATGAGGAAACCATTGTACCGGAACAATGTCTGCCATCACATCAATTCAATCTGTCTCTGTCCACTCTGCAAGCGAGAGGACAGTTTTTAAAGAAGTACTTCTCTTGTCATCAAGCGAAGGAAAGATTCTCTGTGATCTTGACTAACTATCTTGTTTTAATACTAATTTAATATTGTGCGATCTTTACGAGCAAAGAATGCATTCGACAAGTTTTGTGATCAGGCATTTCTTGTGTCAAAAATCAAGTTTGTGATCAGAGCAAAAAGAAACCTAGGGGGATAAAGAATAAACTAATGTTGTCAGCAGCCTCCTAAAGGAAGAAGACTCCTGCTGAGGTCCTTCTACAGAATGCAGCTGTTTGTTCACATGTTCACCATGTCTGTCACAACACTGAAGAAACTGAAATGTTGACTTTATCTAAATGTACTATGACAACAGATTTCACATAACTGTATTTGTTTACTTGAAAGTAATAATATGAAGTTAAAAATAAAACATATTAGGTTCAACTTATTATTATTGGTTTCAAATAACCTAATGAAATAATGTGACATTTGTTCACAAAATACATTTAATTGAAAGTCTGAAAGTCAACGTTTCAGTTTTTGAAGTGCAGATGAAAAAGTGTGTGGCTGGGAGCAGACTATTTCACGGGAAGGATTCTCTCTTTATCTCAGCTAGCTGTCATCATTTCTGACAATGACTAACACACTAAAGGCTAATAACTGTGAGCCAAATGCATAAGAAACTCTTCCTTAATGTGGTTGATGTCCCAGAATGCAATCTACAATACAATATGTAGGGACAAGAGCACCGTTAAAAAAGAGATGCATGGAAAACTGATGAGGGTCCATTATAACATTATATTAAAGTAATCAAAAATAAGAAGTTCATATTTATAAAGCCTTAGCAGAGTCTACAAAATATGTGTTTGTGAACTCATAAATGTTACATTTTTGAATGCTGGCTATCCCAATTGGTAGGTTCTTATAATGTGTACATCCTGGTCTGGAAGACTAACGGTCGGTGGTGCAAGTATTACATCTTTGGTGAAATCTTTGGTGAAATTGTCCAATTTATATTGTCCAATGTTGTTTTGAGCTGATACAAAAAACGTAATGTCAACAAGTTTCACATAACTGTATCAGTTAACCCTAACCCTAACCCTAACCCTAACCCTAACCCTAACCCTAACCGTTGAAAGCAATAATATTACGTTGAACCTAATATTTCTGATTTGCAATATTATTGCTTTCAACTAACCTAATACAGTTATGTGAAATCTTTTGGCATAAAATATTTAAATAAAGTGAATGTTTACAGTTTTTTCAGGGTAACAAACAACTGCTCTAGTCACTTTAATATTAATTTACTTGCTGTGCAGAACAAAAACCCAATAAAAAAACCTATTTTGTAGAGGGACCCTGCATCAAAATGTAGTTGTAATCCTTTTTTGGGGATATATTACGATGTTAATATTTGATACTGTTTGATACTGTTGGAGGAGCTATGTGTTAACTGTGACCTTATGTTCCCATTAGCCTGCTGGTAACAAACTAGCTAACGTGTTTCTGATTGTCTGCTGACTGTTTAGGAGAAGAGACTGCTGGATGCACACATACATAACTCTGTGTAACCTTTTTGTTGGTGGAGACATCTTTAACCAAAGTTAGACCATATGAATTATTGTAGACAGCCTTTCCACCCATTACATGAAGATGTCCTCTGTGGACGTGCTTGTGTTCTCGCTATAATCTTTGATAACTGGAGCTTATGCTCACTGAAAACGCTGGACGTGCTTACCAATATGGATTTGTTTTTCTTCTTTGGTATCAGCTGTTAGTAGTGAGCTTCATAAAGCGAACAAACATCATTTCCTGCTGAAGGTCAGCTGTTCATGTTATGATTGAAATGTTGCACAATAGGGACTCTTCGTTTGGCTTCACCCAGGTTTCACCTGAAGCTGAAGGGCGACCATGCTTTTGAAGTGTTCAAGACAATGGTTACACACAAAGGTCCTCAAACACACCGCTAATTCAGAGCAGGAAGAGGGGGAAACGGGGGGCTGGAAGATTTCTTGCATGTAAAAATGTTGACTACTCTTCAATCTGACCTAGAAGGATTGTGATGAAGAGAAAGCCTCCCTCAAACTGAGTGAAGGCGGCTTTCTCTGATGTGTCTCTTGACTGCTTGGTGTCTTTCAGAAGATTTCCTCCCTGCTAAGTCTGGAGAGGAGGTGAAGAGGGACAGGAAACTCAGGGGGAGGAGTTTCTGTGTCCGTGGAGCGAGGAAGAGGATGAGGATGAGGAGGAGGAGGAGCGGGAGGGCTGGAACTGAGAGGGACTGCTCTTTCCCTGAGTCTGACAGCTGCTGTGTCTCCCACGCTGTCCCGTCATCGCTGCGATGGCCGACTGCCGGGCAAACAGAACGCCTGAGGAGCAGAGAGCACGTCAACAACTGACACCAGACCTGCCAGGGTGCAGGTAGCTTTATTCAACTCTGTTTAACTTTATTTAACCCTGATTTACTTTTGTGTGAATGGCCGGTTGTGGAGGAAGTATTGCTTCTTTACTTACAATACTCCAGTAAAATTCCTGATTGTAAATGTTAATTGAATAGCAGTACTCAGTTTGGTACTTTGTTCACAGTGTTATTGTATTATAGAATATTATTAATCTGTTTATACACCAATACATTTTATATTGTTTTATTGTTATCATTTGTCAATGATGAGACAATTATGGTAACTTTGGAAAATACTGTGTAGATAGAGTAAGTAGTATTGCATCATATAATGGGCTATCTACAGTAGCTAGTTACTATGAGGGTTAAATAACTGTAAGAGAGGAAAAAGTACAATATTTGCTTCCAAAATGTAGTAAGGTAGAAGAATATTTAGCATCAAATTGAAATACTAAAGTAAGTACAAGTCATGGCAAAATAGTGAACAAATTAAAGTACAATACTTATTGTTGTATGCTGTGCAGAGACAACATTCAAATTACATAAAATTAGCTTTACCTAACATGACTATGTAGGTGAAGTTGTTCGAAATTAGGGAAACTGAATAATTAAAATAAAAAACACAACTATAAACTAATTTGGTTAAATGTTCAAATTAAAACTACTTGTCTCAGGCTACAGTATATATATATATATATATATATATAATAATAATAAGAAAAATACATAAAATCAATGATTAGCTCAAACATGTGCACACACACATACACATACACGCACACACACACACACACACACACACGCATGCACACACACACACACACACACACACACACACACACACACACACACACACACACACACACACACACACACACACACACACACACAGGTAGGAACATAAGACAATAAGCCCCATCGACCTGAACTCCACAGGCCCAATTTTGAGATATTTAACTTTTTTAACTCTATTGGACTGCCACTTCATTACGATGGATTTTATAGCAAAGACATCAAATTGCGTAGAGGACTAAGCACCAGGGTGCTGCTATAACTTATTGAATTTCCTGCCTGCAATTACATCAGCAAACGGCCCCTCTATTTACCTGTGTAGACAACTCCATTTATTTCTATTGACATGTTGATGCTGCTAATGCCGTTGGTAGACAGGTTCAATGCGGTCTCTTGTCTATCATCTGTCAAGAGAGGAGCAGAGAACGAGAGAGAGAAAAACTCAATATGAGCATTTAGAAAAGGAACAGAAGAAGCAAGAGGAGCGCTCGCTGGAGTATTGGTGATAACTCAGAGAGTGACAGGATAAGGAGAGCTTTATTAAAGAGTTCTTGGGAGAAAGACCTGTCAAAAGATGTTATAGCCATTTGTACATGTCACTTATAGATGAGTCCTATTGCAGCACACAGTGTGAAAACTTCTGAATAAATGTGACTGTTTCTGAAATAACAAAGGTCTTAAGCAAGGCTGCTGTGATATCAAACCATCTGTAAACACACATTTATCTGTCTAAGTGCAACTGGGTGGAGACAAATAATAGTGTTTGGATGTAATCTTTAAATGACAGTGTTTATATGTGAGGGCCAGAGCCAGACGACCAGCGTGGGAATTAACCTGGGAAAGATTCTCACTCATTTTTCCATCACGTATCAAGTGCAAAGCCCGCTATTATGACTAATACGAGAGAGGCAGTGATGCAGACAGAAATGATATCACACTTGAGCAGATAGGCCGCTTATTCTTCCTTTAGCCTCTATCATTAAGTCATATGTGACTTATGGCTTGTCAGGAGCCGCGCTGGCTGCAGCATTTTTACTCATGACACGCTGCGTTCTGCCTGTGGTCAACAAGAACTATTTCTTCATCACATCTATGGGGCTGAGCTTTAAATTACACATGTTATATGATGAACTATGTGCACATTAGTGGTCCACAGCTGGATCCCTCTGGCACGCCATTAGCTGTTTTGGAAACCGCCCACAGGGGCAGACTGTCATTTAGGTCTGATAGGAGGCAGCTCACCACCTCAGCATTAAAACACCTGATGTTAAATGATGCATTCAAATCAGGATTACACTTGTTGAATGGTTCAGAAAATACAAAATGGGTATATCATAAACATGTAACAATTAATAGTAAAAAGACAACTTTAAAGGGGCCCTATTCTGCTTTTTGGGGTTTTGTATATGTAAATGGTCGACTAAGGCTAAAATCCCTGTGTTCCCTCCAAAGGGAAACAGTAGTCTACCATACTGAGCTGTAACCTGAACATTTCTTAAGCCTCCGATATAATGTCTGCCAGCCATTTTACACTTCATTGCGGAAGCCATGCAGACAATTTCACTATAATTACTAATAATTATAAGGTGCAGAGGTCATGGCCCTCTAATATTTCATGTGAATTTGCTTGTTTTATACAAAAATGTTCACTTCAAAATTAAATGTAAAAATAATTACAGTCGTAATTTCAAGAGGACATATTCTGCTCATTTTCAGGTTCATATTTGTATTTTGTATCTCTACTGCAGTGGCGAGCCGTCAGGTCCCTCTAGACCAGGGGTGCCCACACTTTTTCAGCTTGGGAGCTACTTTTAAAATGACCAAGCCCAAAAGATCTACCTACAGGGCCGCCCCTGCCCAATCTGTGTCGCGAGCGCAGGAGGGGGGGGGGGGGGGTGCTAGTGGAGTAAACGGCGGATAAACTGTGGCATTTGCGCTTCAGATGAAGAGGTGAGGCCCCCTCATAACTGCATGAACCCGTATGGCCAATACAACTCAGACTGGCTTACCTGTACGTCAATCAAGTGGCAAATGCCATAGTAAGGATGGATGATAGGCTAACTTTAAAAAAAAAAAAATTAAAAAAAAAAAATTAATTTTTTTTTTTCTTTCCTTTTTTTTTTTTCAATGCCATGCGATCTACCCACACTACCTTCGCGATCGACCGGTCGATCGCGATCGACGTAATGGGCACCCCTGCTCTAGACCCTCTCTGAGGGCCTAAGATATTCTAAAAAATAATATTTGAAAACATAAAAAAAAAAACATTTTCTTTAAAATATTTTTTTTCCCAATATTTTCTTTGTTATATTTTTCATTAGTTTTACCAAAATAACTTGATTTAATTGTATTTAAAATAACATTTCCAAAGTATGAATCTGCCTGTTCAGTTTCTGTTTGAATATGAAGGGTTAAATGAAAGAAGCTCCTTTAGCCGTCTCTGCGAGTTACTGTGAAGACGGGAGCTGATTGGTGGTCCTGCTGTACATTCACAGAGGGCCCGCTATAGTAACTGAACGAGAGAGTAATGTCAAATGACAGTACAATTGACCAATCATATCTTCCCTCTAAATGGGTGGGCTTTATTTTCGCGGACTTTATGACAAGTTTTGCCCGCTGTGAAGCTTATGCATGTGTATAAAGTGGTGCAGTGACGCGTCCTAAAACCCGGAAGTAAGCTGCTGGTTCCCTCGACAACAAAGCAATAGGATTTCTCCATAGGGTTTTGGAAAATAGCTGGAAATAAGGTCTATGGAAAACGAACCTGTTAGATAAATGCACGTTTTGTTCAGCCGGATAATATCCACATGTCTACCCTACTTTTATCATTTTCGAATCATAAATTTAATCGATAGATTTATGATCGATAGATTTATGATCGATAGATTTATGATTAGCATAAGTGCGTTCAAGATGGCTCACGTCAGTGATAGTGATGACATCGTTGCGAAATTATTAACCGAGTCATTTTCAAGATTGAGTTACAATGATAAACTGGAGTGGCAAAGGATCAGCTGCATGACCCGCCATCAAGTGCTTCATCCAAAAGGACAGGAGGATGGACTTTGTGTTTCAGTGATTTGATCATCAGAGGTAGGCCTAAGTCATCTTCAATGTGGGCCGCCGTGCCGACTTCATTCATTTTGAATTGTTACTTGGCTGTGGGTGCCCTGTCAGGATAGGTGTTTAGATAAATGGTGTTGTTCTGTGTGGTAGAGGGTCGCTGTCATTGATGCGTTTTGCACCCCGGGCCGTTGTTTTGATATTCCGCTGAAGTATACGCTGTGACGTAACTCTTCTTTTTTTTTCTTTTTGAGGGAAGGGGGGGTGTCAGAGGGCCTAGGTATAAAAGTCACGGCTCGCCACTGCTCTACTGGGATATGTGTCCATGCTTAAATGTTCAAAAAGCTCTTTATTTGTCTCATACTGCCTGTGCTGCAGGAAAGGGAAAACCCCAAAAAGCATGAATTGGCCTCTTTTAACATATGACTCAGCTTTTCAAAAACCCTATCTACATCAATGATAAACAATGAATAATTGCAAAGGATGATCACACGCACCTCTGTTGTTGAGTTTGATGTTGAGGGGCAGCTGGGAGGCCATGGCCAGCAGGTTCTGCTGCAGAGCGTGCTGCACAATCCTCTGCTGCTCCTCCATCATCATCATCTTCTTCTTCTCCGGCGGCTCCCCCCCCTCCAGCTTCTCTCGGAGCTGCTCCAGAGCTGCCGCCTGGACGGCCGCGGCTGCCTGGGCCTGGGCCGCCATGACTGCTGCGTGGTGGCTGCTGTGAGACATGGGGAGACCCCCCCGGCCGGGCAGGCAGCCGGCCATCATGGGCTCCTCTGGAGAGAAGAAGAACAAGAAGGTTATATCTTATAGTCTGCAGGCCTGTGCATGTCACAAGTACTGTCGGTGATATTCAAGATCTTATTATAATGCACTAGTTCCTGGGAGTATGTAATTATGTTTTTATTTTATAATGAATTAACCTCGTAATGTGTGGCACAACCATTTCCTAGGTTTCAGATTTCTGGTAAGATTCTTGTAAAGGTTAATTTACTTTAATTTAAAGGTGGGGTAGGTAAGTTTGAGAAACCGGCTTGAGATACACTTTTTGTTATATTCCATGGAATGCTCTTAACATCCCGATAGCAATGAATATCTTAAGTGCTTTGACAACAAATCCATAAAAAAATGTCATCTGTGGAAGCCGTAGCGCTGTAAAAAGCACGACCAATCATCTGAGCCGGCCCGGCTAAAATAACTGGATGGCCTACCTGCCTGTCAGCCTTCCATCTGTGCACAAACTTATCTCGTGCCCTCATTGGTCATGTGCGCGTTCGTGTGTGTTGGAGGAGGGGCTCTGTAAGGAAGTGGCAGATTTTTTCCGGCTGTGTATTTTCAAATTCTAGCGCACTCGAGCTGGTTTCTCCAAAATGACCTACCCCACCTTTAATTTACGCCCAGAATTCTTGCAGATTTTTAACAACATGCCAATGTTTTTGTATATATATGTTTTGTTCCCTGTGGTGACAAAAAACTGCTCCCAGGCTCTGAAACACGGCAGCCCTTTTGCTTTGACACTTCTCCATAAAAATTGTGCATAATATGTATTTGGGCCGTAATGTGTCTATTTGCACTGTATATATTTCCACCTTATGATGTTAAAAAAATCATTTTAAACTTTACGATTAAATTGTTCTTGGTGATTTAACATTTAGTCAGATCGTAGATGCCCCTGCAGGCTTTCTGTTTAAGCATAAGCTAGAGTGCTTTGTGTTGTTAATGCTGGCTGGGGAACATAAAGCAACCAACAAAGGCTCACATGCTGCAGAAGGTGAGAAGAAGAACAACCCATCAGGAACACATGATGCTTGCAGATTTTTCAGTTTGTTGATTGAAACAATGCATCCTATGTAATATGTGAACCCCAGCGTAACTACACTGATATCACTAAAAGAACTGTCTGATGTCTCCATGGCACGCTACGCTGATTACTCAGAGGCTGTTTTCCTCGCGGAGCTGTAATCAAAGCGCTCCTGTGCTCTTCGCGGGGCATTAGTGTGTCTCGGAAAACGCTGACATGAGGAAGTCCTGCAAGATGTTTCCTCTTTGGGGGAAATTGTGACACATATTCCTGACATGTGAACACACTGAATTCTTCTTATGTAGCCGGGGAATCATGCAACTCTTTCTCAAATAGATGTTGTGATCCCTAAAACACATCCCGTGAAAGCTTTTCTTGGACAAAGTGTTCATAAGGAGGAAATTAATCATCCTTCGGGGTGACAGAAATAAATATTTATTTGGGTGTCCTGCTGATTGCATCATGCCTAGATTATTTTTATCATTATTATTTCATCACACCAACTTCATGCTTTTGTGCCAGATTTCTGTTTGTAAAAAGTACACTGCACAATGTCTGCTGAAGGGTTGGTTTGCACATAATGTTTTAAGTATCCAGCTATTACCATATGTTATCTAATAATGCCATGGTACATTCAGTTTAATGCATATTTACACATTATTATCCCCTTACTATGTCAACAGAGTCATGTCATCGGTATAACTCTGCGTTACAATATTTATTTTTAATAGACCTGCCTTTTTTATGGTTAAGATACTTTCAATTAAATGTAACACTTCTTGCATTCACTTCTTGAATCATTAACTAATGATTCAAATGAAAAGCCCACCAGGAAAATAAGCCCCCTTAGCAATATGACCATAAATGCAAAAATATTTGCACAGGAAGTTTGGTTTGGTAGAGAGTGATTAACTCTCCTAAGGTAGAACCAGCTGCAGTAAATGAAAGAAAGAAGTGGTGGGAGAGATACTCCTTCTGGAGGAAACACAGGCCTTTGCAGACCATTTACATGCACTAAAACCTATATGACACACTACAGGAAAGGGCTTAATAGGACCTCTTTAAAGAGTGAGTGTGGAAACAGTATACTGTAAACAACCAGTCAACATGGAGGAAGTGTTGAGTTTGCTTCTTTTTTTTTTAACCGTTCAATATTTTATTGTTTCATGATTTTAAATCTTGTGTGGTACCTTTCTTGATCACAGGCACCTGGGAGATATGGCCAGAGTTGTGCATGGGCATGGAGAGGTGGGACATGTGCATCTTTGGTGAGGACAGGAGGGTGGGGGTGCCCACAGGAGAGTAGTTGAAGAGGGCCGAGCCGTAGCTCTGCCGCCGGCCCTCCCTCCGGTTGCTGTCGATGGCTGCCTGGAGCTCACCGGGGGAGCTGAGCCCCCGCTTCTCACATTCATACGGGTAGAGGTACTTCATATACCTGCAGGCAAGGAGAAAGGGCAATGATTTACTGTTTTCTGTCACATGTTACAGGGTTTACCTGAAAATGCTTTCATTTCCAGTCACTTTGTTTTTTTACAAATAAAAAATAATAAATAAATCACCCAATGCCATCTCCCTTTAATCACAGAGGGATTAACATGCATTTTAGTAACAGCCCGCTTTCTCCATTTATCAGATGACTTAAAACGTCATGTCAATTTGAAAATGTTTTCCTTCCTAATCCCAGCGAGTTTTCACCCAACATGTTCACACCTAACTAGGTTGATCATCAGCTTTTTACGACTAAAGACTGCAGACAGGAGTAGAGAGGGAGGATGAAAGAAGGAAGCACTTTACAGAGCAATTTGTCCTCCAATTTAAAATGATCTCAAATATGAATCAAACGAACATAAAGAACCTGTAGAGTTAGTTCAATTCCACAGCTGAACGTCTGAATATCTGTTGACTTCAGAAACATTTGTGCTGGGAGGAACAGCTTTGTGTGTTTGACCTCCTGTCAGTTTGCGCTGCAACACACACACACACACACACACACACACACACACGCGCGCGCGCGAAAAGACACAACGTCCTGTATCACCAACAGTTCAAATCAGTTACCCATCCTGCCAAATAAAGTGTGGTTAGTGATGTGCTGCATGCATTCTTCATCTTAAGTAACCAGCACCCAAACAACTGAAACGTTGACCTCAATGAAATGTATCATATCAACAAATGTCCTATTACTGTATTAGTTAGTTGAAAGCAATAATATACATTTACAATTTTAACAATAATACCTTAAATAATAATTTGATATATGTTTACTAAATTGTTGCTCTTTCCACCTTATATATCTCTCAGCTCACTGTGTGTAACTATGCCTCCTAAAACCAATACAGGGACCAGATTCATAAAAACATCCTGCACCGAGGACGATGCATGCTCAGGCAAAAACCCTACATCTTTACCTTATGTAATTATAGCAATTATCTAGCATTTAAATAATTGTAAGTGACAACTCCTCACGGGGTCTACAGAGTTTATTCTGTCCTGAAGGCATAAATACCAAAAACTTCCTGAGGGTAGTGCAATAAATGCAATACAATTCAGGGTTATTTCTTTTGTACTAGAAAAGTATCAAATATTTCATTAAATAATAAAAAAAAAAAAAACACTTTCCTTTGATGATTGTGTGGTGAGGAATAAAGTGCAAACGCAGTGTAATCTAACAACACGGAGGCTCCAGATTAAAGGCCGAGCCCTCTAAAGACTATAACTAGCATGAATCACAGCGAGGTAGAGACCACACATGCACTCTGCTGCAGGAAGTGAACATGACTGTGCCTTTCACCTGTCTGGGCACGTATAATCAAATAAGCCTTTGATAGGCATTTCAAGAAAAAATAAATATTCATATTTTCAGATGAATTAAAACAACAGAGCACTGACCCGAAAATCATCATTAAAGGGGCCACATTCTGCTCATGTCTGTATGTAGTGCCTCTACTGGGACATGTCTCCATGCTTTAAAGACCCACTGAAGTGTGCGACGGTGCATGATCTTTTATGCTGATACGTATAGTAATGACCAAAATTGTCCATTGGAACCCATATCAAAGATGTTGGAATAGCAACGAATTTGACGAGTTTGAATTTTCCGCTGGGAAATTCGCAGTCGACCTCCGCCTTCGTGGGCGTGGCTTGCGATCTACTGCGTGACGTCAGAAGATGGGCCAAGCCGAAGTGTTTACATTCACCACCATTCATTTTGTCTCTATTTCAAAGTCGAATTTACCAACGTTTTTGAGCGAGTATTTGATTGGAAAGTGTTTCGCAGTCGACTGGAAGTGATTGCCAATCGAGAAAAGCTGACAATGGAGGCGACAGTGACGAAAAAGGGAGGAAAAACACACGGGAAGCGATGCATTGCCGCTGGCTGTGGTAATGTGAAGTCTGCCGAAGTGGCGATGTTTCTGTTCCCAAAAGATGAAGGTGAGTGGCTGGTGTCATTGTTTCGTAGATTCGTAGATTGTTTATGAAAAATAAACGCCACTGTGTTGATGTTTCTGTTCCCAAAAGATGAAGGTGAGTGGCTGGTGTCATTGTTTCGTAGATTCGTAGATTGTTTATGAAAAATAAACGCCACTGTGTTTGTGTTAACTAACAAGACTATCATGGCGGCGGCAGAGCTCAAGTCGAGTTTCTCCGCCTGGAGATATTCTCACTATTTCACTTTTGTCGAGCACAAAGAAAAGAAGGTTTTAGTTAAATGTAAGTTGTGTCTTGGCGGGTCAAAGATCCTATCGACTGCCCAAAACAGCAATTAAAATCTGTTGAAACATCTGCAGAAAAAACATGCTGGGACGAAGCTAGTAGCGAAGCTAGTAGCTAAGACCACAGACCCAGACTCATCCGACGCCATTCCACCTCACCTAAGCAACAGCGGCTGGATTGGCACTTTGAAACATATCTTTGTGTTTGTGTTTGTATAGACCACATTGCTTAGCAGAGTTCAGTGATGCAAATGCATGTCAAGTTGATCAACAGGTTGTATATTCTCCGATGCAATAACAGTACTGAAATGAAGGCTACAGTATAAGGGCATTAATGGGTGCCCTTTTCTAAGTAACTAAGAAGTTACTTTTCACAGTAACGCATTACTTTTTGGTGTAAGTAGTGAAGTAACTAGTAATTGTAACTACTTACTGGTTTTCAGTAACTAGCACAACACTGCATGTGAACATGAATGTTGCATCATGCTATGAACAGATGAATGTATGATCAGGTGACGGCCAATCCTGTGTGTAGATCTACTCTAGATCTATGACAAAATATTGTCCTCAACTAAATTGACTTCCATGGCCACTTTCCTCATCTATCCTGTCCGAAAAGCTGTCAAAATCACTCATTTCTCTCGCACCAGTATCACTTTCCGAAGGCTCCGCCATGTTTACAATCACAACTGGGCCCATCTTGTGACGTCACAGCCGCTATCGTCTGCAGCAGCGGTAGGCTCAGACTCTGAAAAATTTGCGATGTTTATCTCGTCCCTCGCACTTCCTAAAAAATTATTTTAGCCATGAACAGGTACAATTATATGTAAGAAATGAAACTGCCATTTCACTTTGGCGCAAAAAAATGCACTTCACTGGCACTTTAATGTTCAAAAAGCTCTCTATTTTTCTCATACTGCCTGTTAGCTGGCTGTGTGATTGGTCAACAGCTTCGAGATTTCCCGCCCCTTAGCCTATCACGAACAATGTGATGGCAATAGAAGCACGAGTGTTACATAGTGATGTCATTATGTTCAGGAAAGAAACAAAGGAGTTGAGTGTGTAAGAGAAACTCCCTCTGGAGGGAGCACAGGGATTTGAGCCTTTGAAGACCATTTACATGCACCAAAACCTTTATAACACACGACAGGGAAGAGAACACACCAAAAAGCAGAATAGGGCTCTTTAAACTATATAAAAAACAGAGAATGTGAGTCATGTTAGAAACACACACTTGTGGAGTTGCGGCGCAGTGTCAGTGCAAGAGCTCATACTCACTGTGTTCTCAGAGTGAAAGCTGCACTGGTAATGGAGGTAGGGAGGTTAAGGCCTTTGGTGATCTCACGCCATATTTTCTTATTGATGACTTCCACTAAGCCGCCTTTTTCTGTGACGAGCTTGTAGAGCATGTAGAGATCCAACACCTGCTTGGCCATGATAGGAATCCGATTCACTGGAGTCCCTGCAGAAAGCAAACACAATATCCACAATCAATTCCATTAACTTTGGTTCCTCCCATCAATAGGCTTATGCACCTTCTTATAAGGCCAATTTATCTCGAGCCAGTCACATTTCTGACAGCTCTGTTAACACCAAGAAATATAAGTTTCACAAAAAGTTTCTAATATCTTATATACGCATCCACTGGAAAGGCTTTATCGATTATACATGCTTCATTTCAACGACAGGCAGGAATGATCTCTTGAGGAAACGTTGAACATGTGCAGCTATAACCTCATTTAATTATGCAAGGCAACAATCTTAAAAGGGACAAAAGCTCCCAATGCTCACAGTAAATATACTGTATTTATATATAACAGACTACATATCAAACATTAAATAAAGGGCAACAAATAAACAAGGTTAAAGGAATAACAACAGCACCACAGATGAATGAGTCTGTTAAAGCCTGTTTAAAACTCACAAAAACAATCTGTAGAAAATGGAAGGTAATCTTCTATTAATGACGGCCAACCTGTCCCCTTATTAGCAGAAAAAAGAGGTGCTGACAATAATTAGTATTTGCAATTTAATGTGAGGCAATAAAGAGCGGACGGCCAGCTCTTTGTGAACATTCCAAAGTGGTTGACCCTGAGATAATTAACCTGCATTTTGCTGATAGAGTTCCATTGTGCCCATCGGATTTACCATAATAGCAATCAATAGCGGCAGAAATATAGTGCAAACAACAGCAGTGGGGCCTTTACAGTGAGGGGGGAGGAGAGCTCTGAAGTATCGTCTAAGGTGGTAAAACCACATCAATTAAGGCCAGTAATTACGGCTTCATTTCGCGGTGCTGGCATTTGAACGAATGAGACACTATTAAAACAAAAGATTGATGTTCCCCTTCTCTCACGGGACAATACCGGCAGTAAATCTGAAGCTGCACTGCCTCCACATCGCTCTTTGGAGAGGAAAGTGCCG
The DNA here is from genome assembly GCA_031216635.1 of Dissostichus eleginoides. NCBI lineage: Eukaryota > Metazoa > Chordata > Actinopteri > Perciformes > Nototheniidae > Dissostichus > Dissostichus eleginoides. Next base: position 35,828,376 of record CM062269.1, on the reverse strand, counting down.
GAGAGGCTTGATTGAGAGCAGGTTACAGTATGGATGATCCTTCATAACAGGCGTATGAGTTTGTCTGAAAAAAAGAAACAGTACTCAGACGGACAAATCCAATCTTCATGATCAAAAATCCCTATTAAAAAAGAGGAAGGCACATGTTGATAAAATAGCAAATAAATGCACATCCAAGGCTAAAATATATACAAATATGTAGCAGCATTATAAAAGTAATTGAGGCAGCAGCTAGTTAACAATAATGTGTTTCCTTTACCAGAAACGCGCTTCACTTTCAAAAAATATACAAATATAAAAACACAAATGTGGCAAAACACAAGAAGAAATATCTTCACCAAATTGAAATCAAATGCGCAGCGTTTACTAAAAGCAGAGCATAAACAAAACGCTGCATGTAAAAAAACCATCATAACTGTTAGTGATTTCTCAGTATATTTGAAATGACTATGTAAGCTACGTTAGCTAGCTAGCCAACCCTTAGATGCACGAGTGACTGGACCCTACACTCTTCCATAAGTGGGTCAAAAAGGACCCGTATTAGAATAATATGTGCATTTTATGTCATTTTTGTCATTTTGGTTAAGAAAAATCACTTGTATAATATTTAGTATTATATTTTGGTTCACACTAGAAATATTTTATATTAAATTTTTCACTATTTAGAATTTAGACATTTTTTTTACATTTTGAAAAAAAAACGAAATTCCATAGAAAATTCATGCGGGTCATTTTTGACCCACTTATGGAAGTTCGGGGTAGTAATACAAAAACTACAATTTCTTAAAAAGTATAAAATGTACATTTCAAATTTGAATGGCATGATATCCAAAACATGATTTTTGAGGAATAGCTGGAATATAAAATGATAAAAAAAATGTAATTACAAAGATACTCTAAGAAAACCACCTCACCGGGTCAAAAAAGACCCACTTATGCATCTAAGGGTTAAAGCAGATCTGCAATAATATCGGAAGGAATCATGTGATCACATTGTTAAAGTAAGACAATAAAACTTACATTTTAGGTTAGTTTCAAGTGACAGTGACAGTCACATGTTTGCACTCATGAGACTACTTCCGTTATGGAAATGTTGCAGTCTTTGTATCACAACAGTAAATGATATTTTGACAATAAAGGAAGTCGTTAAAACCAAAGGTTAACTTCATGAATGCATGAATTGTGATTAACAAATATATTTGTCGTGTTTGTGTTTAAAATGGGTGGATGCTAGTTCTCATAGGGTCTGTATGAAGTGTGATAATTGTCGGGGAGAATTGACAGTAAAATGAGACGATACAAAACCAAAGCAGCAGTATATCGTCCGCTCCACCGCCCTCTTTATCTTTATTACCGCTGATTATAATGTGCATCCATGCTTATCTATAAAACTATTATTTTGTTGAAGACACAATAGCCAACCAAACAAGGATTGAGGTAATAAATAAAAGCTCAGCCTTTGTCTGACAGAATCTGAGGAGAGACAAGCCTCTTAAAACAAGATGTATGTGCTTTCAATACCCAGGGTGATGTATTTGACTCTCTGATTCCCTGAAAGAGATATAAGGAATAAAAGAGTGAGGATGGAGGCCTTTTGTCAGCACAAACTATCTCATCAGGTCATGTATCATTATTACAATGAGCAATGGTGGACAAGGTGGGAGAAATCCACTTTCAGAGTCTAACAGTGGTCTTCAGTTAATCCCTCAGCTGCAGAGACAGAGGAGTTTGTAATTGGAACAATGTGGAGCATCAGGGCTCTAGTAGTGCAGTAATCATCTTTATGCTTGGCTTCATCGCTGATGCGCTCACTTTGCACCCCGAGCCGATAATGGGATGAGAATTTCTCCTCCTCATTGACTTTGCTCTTTTAACCCATGAAATGAACGATTAATGCAGCGTCACAGGGGAAACCAACTGTTTATCTAGCTCTGCTCAAGCGCCGAAATGAAGACGAGGAGGAGGGGGAGCACACAACCTGTCACACGTTGCCATTTTTCAACACATTTCATACAAAAATCCAAGCAATAATAGACTTGAGTATTGTCTGTGTGTCAGAGAAGGGTACCTCGTATGAAGTCAAACAGATTGTGTTAAAGCAGCTATATTTACATATTACCCAGCATGCAACTACATTAAGGATATTTAACACAATTGTTCTTATAGTGCTCATAAATATTGAGATGAACTGAAGGACAATAGTGACTGTAATGCTTGTAAGCCGTTTTGTCTAATACAACTATTTGCTTTAAGGTTAAACTGAGCAGAACAATAATAAGATTTTAATTAGTATAATATAATGTTGAACTGTAGTTGACTATAAAGACTAAAACTACCATAAATACAGTCACGTGAAATGTGTTGACATAATACATTTCATTAAAATCAACGGTTCAGTTTGTTCAGTGTGGCAAATAATAGAACAGCTTGTACAGGCTGTTTATTTCAGGAAATACCTCCCTTCATTCTAATGGATTCAACCTCGAGTCCTTCAAGAGAAAAGAGCTAACTGCTAGCTTGTCAGAAAAGATGCTTCTTTAGCCTTCTGTTTGTGTGATTCAGTGTCAGTGGTGTCTGAACAACAAGTGCTTTCAGGATCTTAGGTATCTTTTTAAGAGGATTACCAATATGAAAGCAAAACAACAACTTGGTATGGCTCGTTAAATCACACGGCAAACAAAAACGAGGAATTAAGCAGCGTAACTTAGAGAGTATTATCACCGGTGTCAAACTGTGTGGGAAATAGCATATTTTGTCAATAATTTACTTAAATAAACAGTTATTATGACAGAACATGAGCACAGGCCTTAGCTTAGTTTCCCCTGCACTGAGAAACTGAACCGTTGACTTTAATTAAAGGTATCATGTCAACAAATTCCACATAACTGTATTAGGTTAGTTGAAAGCAATAATATTAAGTTGAACCTAATATTTTATTTAAACTTAATATTATTGCTTTCAACTAACCTAATACAGTGATGTGAAATCTGTTGACATAATACATTTAATTAAAGTCAACGGTTCAGTTTTTTCAGTGTGCCCACTCTGAGAAGACTGCACTAAAACATCAAATAAAGAAAGGCAACTCAAAGGTGAGGCTGGAGCAAAGTAAGGAGGAATGTTTAGTGTCACAGCGATCGAACACTTAGCCATTTTTTACAGTAACTCTCAAGTAGCCTTTTCTTTTCCACATAGTATTCTTAAGCAATTAGGTGGGGGACAAAAGTTGACTTATTTGAGAAAAGTGCTGATGGTAGTCTTCAGAGATAATAATCAATTAATACCCACAGCCCAGGGCAACAGTAAATCACCGTGGGTATTTATCAACACACAAAGGAGGCCCTCACAGCCATTGTCTGCTCCTCTTTTGATGGAATCTCTCCGTGAGGATCCCATGTCTCTGCTTCACACTGAACCACCACCACCACAATGTGTTCTGAACATCTGCTGCATGATTCAAGCCATAAAGGTCCCTCCGACAAGAGAAAATATAAGTGAAATACTGCGCTATCACAGAGGGAATGAAACAGAAAGTTAGACACTCCTCTGGCTGAACACAGCTTTATTTTCATAGATATGATACCACTTCATCTTTATCCCAAACTTACATTTTTATACCAGGAAACTCATTGGCTTCCTTTTCATACAAGGCAACAGCGTGCGCGAGCGAGAGAGAGAGAGAGAGAGCGCACCGGTACCGGAGATCGTTGTTGTTAGCTTCTGGTGCTAGCGAGCTAGTGGCCGGGTCTCAAACATTATGGTCACCATTAATGTAAACAATTATTTCCGAGGCACACGTTTATATGATCATTATAGTTATACAAAAATAAGAGAATAAATGAAAAAGAGGTATGAAATACTATATGACAGTAAAACAAGAATAAAGTTAAAAGGGGAGTGATTTGTAAAATATCCATAAAGAAAAAGAACATCTGCTTACAGTTCTGTTTCATATGGGTGTTGAGAGATGTATCCATAGATCTCTTCATTTTGCTCTCTAAGTGCACCAGATTGTTGCTTTTAACTTCAATATTAAAAAAAAATCCATGAGTCCAGATCAAGCATCCATACATGACTGAATACATGTAACTGATAGTGATAACACTGAATTGAAATAATGACTTTGATAGAGAAACTCAATTGATGTAGAAAGTCAGACCTAATATCAGGTCAAACAGACTAGTGCAGTGATGATGTATCTCTGGCTGAAGGGCAAACCATGTGAACACAACTACACTGAAAAAACTGAAACATTGACTTTAATTAAATGTATTATGTCGACAAATGTCACATAACTGTATTAGATTAGTTGAAAGCGACAATATGAAGTTTAAATACAAAATATTAGGTTCAACTTAATATTATTGATTTCAACAGTTATGTGAAATCTGTTGACATCGGACATTTAATTAAAGTCAACGTTTCAGTTTTTCAGTGTGCAGTAAGAAACAACGTTATATCGTTCATTACTTAATCCGTTCATAGTTCAAACATTAGCAGCACAAACAGCTCCTTCAGTAACTGGATACTGGACACAGCCTGTCAGCAGACTCCGGTGTGTTAGGTTAGAGAACACTGCACGCGTTAGTCTGAAAACGTTACTGTCTTTATAATAGGTCTGACCATCGTTGGTATACAAGAGAAATAGTGGTGAAAAGATGACGAGAACATTAGGAGGACCGGCGTGTGCTAGACAGAGAATCATTTACTCACCATTGCCTCTGTTTCGGTTTGTAAAATCAATTAACAAACAAACAATATTAAAATCCATGTGAACATTTGACTGCAGCCTATGTGCAAGGACTTAATGGCTGAATACAATTAAAGGCAGAAAATAAATCAATGAAAAGCAGTCTGCCATGTTTTCTTTTAAGGTGTAATAGATTTGCACCAGCATCTTCAGCCCCTCTATAGTCAAACTGAAGGGGTGCTCTCCTGAGTCAGGACTGCAGTGTGTTTCTAAAGTGCCAGTGTGTGGTGTTACGTCCATTTAACAGCAGACATTCAATATCATATACATAATGATGCTTTATAGGGTGTAATCACCTGAACCCTGGAATGGACACACTTAACGTGACACAATGTTCAGTTGTCGCGGAAACAACCGATCCTGACCGACACACTGCATTATTAAACATTATAAAACGTATGCAATAACTTGCCCAAGTGCTTATATGCTTTTAACGTTACGCTTATTACTATAAAAATGATCAAATTAAGTTTCACAGTGTTGAGTAATGTGGCGTTTCTTAAACTTTTTTCAACAATGGCGATATGCACGGTAGATGTGAAGTGCAATCACTGCATACAATTGAATTTATTCCAAATATTTTCATACTAATACTACTAATTAGTGTTCGTGTGGATTATCTGGTGGACAGGGGGTGTTCTCAAAAATCTCTCAAAAGGTATACAGTATGGCAATTATGATGAATTGAGTTGTCCTAATACTGAATCTCAGCAGGTCCTCACACTGGATAATGCTGATGTTTGAATTGTTGCAACTATGATTAACTGATTTTGGTCAGAAGTGCTCTGCTTGCAGTCGGAGCAGTTCTTAGCAATCTCTGTTTGAGCGGGCTCTGCTTACACCAGGTGTGAACAGTGTGCATGGAGAAATAAAGAGCCTGAGCTCCAAAGCCCTACAGCTGATGCTCCTCACTGGGCTGCCTGCTTCCTAGTGGTGAAGATGTGTGTCATTCAGTAAAGAGAGTTAGGGACATTCACTGTGATATGATTTCAAACAGAGAGTACCCTGAAAATGTCACCAGTGTAACCTGAAATCTCCATATTTGAGAGGTTGTAAACAGCATTTTCTCACATTTTTCCATTAAACATAAATCAAATATCAAAAAAGTTGACGAGTTGTTTTCTGTTAATCAACTAATTAATCCTTTGACAAAAAACAAAAAAACAATGTCACTGCTGACCTAGTGTGAGATGAGAAAACACTCAAATGTGTTACTTTGGAAGGCCATTATAAAAGGAGGAAGTTTGAAGACTTGCTAGTTCTTCTCGCAATCCAAAACAGCCAAAGGCCAGTTATTTATTCATTTATTTCATTATTTGTATTTCTATCATTGTTCGTTTTTTGCACATGTTGTATTTGGCTATAATATCTCTGGGCACTTGTTACTTGGATGTGGTTTCATGGTACTTAGTCCACCTGCTTAGATGTGTTTTACCCAGTGACTTTAGTGATGGCTTGTGTCCTTTTCTTCTTTAAACATCGGGAAATCACAATTCCAGAATTCTTTATAAAGGCATCACAGTGAGATACTAGTATAGCCTCTGACAGCATTTTTTTTTCTTGGAAGTTTAGTTGTGACTGCTACCTGCACTGACTGTGAGCAATCTATGTCCAAAAAATAATAAAAACTACATTTGCATCTTAAGCTCAATTGTGACAAGCCATACAATGCAGTCCAGCTCAGAGGAGAGCCCGAACCTCCTGTATGACTGTGGTCCGGATTCATCCAGACAATAAATCCACAGGGTGAGAGGAGCGCTGTATTTTTGACACTTTTCACTGGATGTCTGCGCAGAGAGCCAGCCTGGCTGACATCTCTTTGTCTCTGCTGAATGACAGTGATGTTTTCAAGAAACATTGATTGGGATATTTGAGCAGTCACAGTTGTCAGAGGCGAGAGGTGGAGATAGGCTGCTGCTGATCTGCTCTGCACTGACAATGTCTCTTTACACTAAGTCCAAAATCAATCTCTAATTGAACGCTCCAACAACAATCCATACCGTCTCTAAACCCAAGTGACCACCCAACTACATCATTACTTCTTCAACGTGTGCTTTCTGCAGCTGTCACCGCTCAGCTGGACTCAAACCGGACTTCGCTTTTTGGGATTTTCATAAACAGTAATGTGTCAAACATCCACCGACTTATAAAGACAAATATAAAATGAACATACTCTGAGAATTTAACTCTGACATTCGCATTAAATGAAATTGTCAATAGTGTTCATTGTACCACATTGGTCTATTAGAATATAAAGAAGAATTCATGTAAACATACACAGGGTTGGGAAGAATACTTTTAACATTACATTTGTTTTACAATTTTGAGTTACATGGGTTAGGGTTAGGGTTTAACCCTACTAACCCTAACCTACCTAACCCTAAAAAATCATCAGTAACATAATATAAGTATCACAATATAGAAGTAATGTAACCTGATTACTTTTTGCTACTTTTGGATTACCTTAAAATGTAACACAATATGAAAAATGACATGAGAAAATAAAAATCAATAAGTGGCTTTCACTTTGTGACCTTAGAAAAAGAAACCAAGATATTTAGGATCAAAAGTCCTCTTAAATGATAGGCTAGGCCACAGAATAGTATAGTTTACAAATGCTGTTTTTTTAATAGAGGAATTCAAATCAAAAACAGTATTTTTGTTTAATAAATCAGGTGCCACTTACTGCATTAAAAAAAGAGAGTAACCTAAATGAAAACCAAAATTCAGGACGTATGTCTACCTATAATATATTGATCTTTATTTGACATTTTATTGTAACATTGTAATCCTGCAATTCCCATTTTCTTTATTGGCAGTAATCAGATTGCTTTTATACAATTTTTTTGCCTTTTTTTCTATTCTGATCCTGTTACATGTAAGCTGTTACTTTCCAGACCTGACCTTAAGGCCCGGACACACCAAGCTGACACCAAAGAACTGACACAGACCCCGACTGTTGTGTCGCCTTGAGACGTCTCTGCGTCTTGGCCATGTGTCGCACTGGAACACACCGCAAAGACTTCAGCCGACGGCCAAGTTGCACGTACGAACTGCGCATGCGTGAGTGGCAATAACTCTCCTTACCAGCAGGCGGCGGTAGTGTGTACTCGTCATTCAAAAGAGGCAACAACCGGAAGACAGACTGCGTGATAACCGAGAGAAGAAGAACAGACTGCATGATATAAACAAACAACAAATAGCGTGTGCGTTCCATTTTCACTCTACAGCGAGAAGCTCATGGGGCTTTCCCGAACCTGTGTCGAGAGCTGGAGTTAAATGAAATCTCAGATTTGCCTTCTTAATAGTTTGTTTGGTCCCTCACTTCCGTCTCTCTTCTCATGAACTGATTCGCTAGCTGAACAGCCAATCAGAGTGATTTCTTTTGCCGACAGCCTTTGGCCAACTGCCCACCAATTCGACATGTTGAATCGGTGGGTTTTCGGCCGAAAAGGTGTCGGCACGGCTGAAAAGACACGACGGTGCGGGACACACCAATCTGAGTAGGGCGTGTCGACGCTCATCGTCGGCCTGACGCCCATCGACGGCCAAAATCAGCTTGGTGTGTCCTGACCTTACAGAACACACCGGAACAAGCTCAACATGTGGAGTTGAGTTTGTTTATGAATGCTAATAGCAGCTCATTATCCTTTGATTCACATTATCAGGGAATTCTTCACTCTTCTTGAATATGTATTACCGATAACTTTTAATATCAACTTTTAATACCAACTCTGAGCAGGAGCAACTATTTTGACATTTCTACAAACTGTGTCTTTTTTGTGTTATAACACATTTAAGTTTGTAAACATACACTTTCTGATTTTGTTAAAATATTTTGAAGAACTTCCCACTTTAATAAATCTCCTCTTAGCGTATGGATGATGTTAGTTGTAACCTCAACTTTAATAGTTTAATATTAATGTATTTTGTTATCCAATTAAAAAAGTAATTGAAAAAGATGCTATTTGGCACATTTGATGGGATTGTTTGTATATATATATATTAAAACAAAATTATAATAATGGGAAAAATCCATGGAATTGTTATCTTGGTTTTTTTCCTGTTCTTTCTTATAAAAACAACTTACTGTAAGCATATCTAATCTTGTCTGGTCTTAAATTCTTATTTTTTATCATTCAAGATTCAGTCTTTATAATATAAGAATTGTAAAAAACAATTAAAGACTGTATACCAACAAGTTTGTTCGCTACAACTGTTCCGAAATCCCATGTCATCCATGTGTAGATATCACCTAACACGAATCATTTAAACTCATTAAAAGACATCTTTAAACTTTAATGCATTCCAACTAATATTAATGTTGTGCAAATGAGGTGACTTTTCAAAACACAAAGGATATAGATTTTAATTATAGCTTTTACATTCTCACTCTACATTAAGCTTTCTATAATCAAAATACATAACATTTTCCCTCTGCATTTCGATTCAAATCCATTTTCTGTTGTGAACTCGATTAGGGTTAGGGTTAGCAATTATTGTTTATTGAAAATAAACCACAATAAAACTCCCGCGTTTTAATGCCATGTCCATTGTGCATTATAAGTCAGGGCCAGGCAGGTGAGGACATTATGTATCTGCAGACATTGTGTACCGAACAAGGAATTCAAAGTAACAAAAACATGGCAGCCTTGGGCTCCTAAAATAGACTTTCATTGTAAGTGGTAGGGCCTTTTATTCTCTGCTGGGTGGTTAACTTCCTTATGTTATGGAAGGGTCCTAACACGCATCTATTTCCCGCCTACAAAACCAGCGGCTGCCAGCTGAATGCTCACACCATCACACATAAGAGGCCAATAAAAGAAAACAGGGTGTTGCCCTTGACTAAGAAGAAGCTGATCACGCAGGTCACCTTGCTAGAATCAGCTGCAATTGTCAGAATTGAGTTTTGAAAAAAAATGAAATGAAAGTTTCACAGAAAAAATTGAAACATTAACTTTATCAAATGTATTATATCAACATATTTCCCGTAACTGTATTAGGTTAGTTGAAAGAAATAATATTAAGTTTGAATACAAATATTAGGTTCAACTTAATATTATTGCTTTCAACTAACCTAATACAGTTATGTGAAATGTGTGGACATAATACATTTCATTAAAGTCAATGTTTACATTTTTTCAGTGCATTGCTTTTTATGCAGCTTTCAACTCAATCTCATAGGACCCAAATCATCGGGAGCTTTGGTATCTGTTAATAGGTACTGACAACTGAAAAGTAATAATTGTAATAATAAGGAAAAGAGTGCAAAGGTACACATCTGAACACTGTTTTTGAAAGAAGAAGCTTATTGTTGTGCACTCACCCCGTTTCTGCATGAAGCTGAAAAGATCATCGAGAAACTCTTTGCGCTTTTCGTCATCGTCCAATTCATACAACTGAAAAAGAGAAGGAAAGAAATTGAATGAATTCGACATTTTTACCAAAGAAAAAGAAGGCCATGTTTGATCATTGAGAGGTTGGTGGAGTTTTTCATGAACTCTGAGGATTATGGCCGATCAGGAGAGGACAATGAGCTCCTTGAAGACAGTCTGTGAGCGGCCTTGAGCCCGGAGCAGCGACTGACCAGCAGCCCGCTCACACCTCCAGCACAAAGGCTCAGTGCCACACCGCTGCTGGAACAATATCAGCAAGATGCTTTCTGCCCATGAATAGCTTTCTCACATCTGTCATATGTATATGTATGTATATCATAGAGAGGTATGCCTCTGTCAGCTCCAACCAAATGACCTTCAGCGTTTCTTATCTGACCCCTTCAAAAAGGTGAGCACAAACATGCTGTTCATTCATACAAAGCTCTGAGCGTGGTGTTTTAATATCTTCTATAGAGGACACAATATTAGAAACAGTTCCAAATGCAATGAAATCAAGCTGCCCTTCACTCAGCATATTCCGGCAGCAGCAGCCTATACACCAACACTGAAACACATGAGCACATACTACAGTTTGAAAAGCAGAAATCAAATCTGAGCTGACAGAAAATGCTCCGTTTTAGTTTAATACACACAGTTAATCTCACACACACTATTCTATGAACATATAGGTTCACTGCTGAATTAAAAACAGAACAAATGAAGCAAAGAAAGTGAAAACCATAAAGCAGATTCAGGCAGTAGGCGTATAGATTCACACTGAAAGTATTATCCTACAGAACAGTACAGTTTACAGAGAAGAGATCACTTCTGATCCTTTACAACAAACACTATAGAGATCCACTAGTTTCTAAATATACCAGTCATTTTATTACATTATGTAATCCTGTCACATGCAGTCCATTATTGCCCAAGCCTGAATAAACTGTATGTCAGTTAAACACTTTTTCTAGTCAATCATTGCATATGTCATTTACATAGTTAAACACTGTACCTGACTCATTTTTAAATAGCTGGTTAGTTTTGAGAATATCACGTATTTGTCAGGTGGTGCGATCTCTCATCACTTATTAAAGTCCCAGAAAATGCATCCAGCAGGAATATTTCATTTTCCGTGATCACAGTATTGCAAAGACTGTTATAATGATCTCATCTTAATATTGAAAGTGTTATCTGATTTCACGTAGAAAATGTTATCAAATAACACATTTTAGGCCAGTAGTGCAATATATCTTATTTTACAGCTGCTATAACTGGCTGCTAATTATTTTGTCTTTATCGGCCCCTATTATATGTCCCCTTAATGTAACAATGTCAATTTCCCCGCTGGTCAATGTATAAAGGATTTCTGATTCTGATGTTGCGAGAGAAACAAAAAAAGTCTAATTCATCTGAGCGAGTAATGTCTGGAATTAGTGTAATAATAAGTGTTTGTGTCAGATAAGAGTGTGGGATAACAACATTTCACCGGCAGTCAAACACGATCATCATTTTCTATCTTAGGCTGAACTCTTATGGCCACTGAGACTTCATTTGAAAAGAAAAAGGTAAATGTAAAGACTGAGAATAAAAACCTATAATATCTCAGCAGGATATCTCCGTGTGTCTGGCCCTCCGTATATTTTAGTAGCACTTCTTCCCTTATTGGCATACCCATTATGCTCCTCATCGTGCCCTATTCACGGCGACAGCAGTGTCAAAGAGGCTTTTAAATGGGCCTCTCCAGCCAGATACAGCTGATGGAAATATGTTAGTGGCTATGTTCACTTTCAGCAAGGCCCAGAGCCACGTTAACAGGCCAACTTAATCAATACTGGAAGACAGAGGGATGACCTTTGGAATCAGTGGGGCCCTGTGGACGAGGCCCCAGAGATAATAACTGATCATTTAGAAGTGTATTAGCTGTCACCAATATTAAAGGACCAGAGCAGGTCAGCACTCAGGAGGAAACCGTGGGGGGGGGGGGGGGTTCCGGAGGTGGTGTGTGTGTGTGTGTGTGTGTGTGTGTGTGTGTGT